>BSBK01000529.1:10237500-10370000 GCA_027943335.1 Chamaecyparis obtusa
ATCATCAGTATTAGTCTTTCCATCAAGAGTAATAGATCCTAAAACTTTTATCAAACAAGATGCATTGTTTCCAACTCTAAAAACTCCTCCATCATAATTGTTAAACTTTATGAATTTATTCATGTCTCTAGTCATATGATGTGAACAACCACTATCTATAATCCAATCAGCTCTCTTTTCTACTTGAGAAACTAAAGCATTTTCTTCCTTAACTTTTGTTTTAGGATTTTCTTCTTTTATTGCTACAAATCCTATATCATCATTCTCATTATCACTTTCACTTGAAGATTTATCCATACTAGCTTCAAATTCTTCATCATTAGCATAATGACATTCTTTAGATCTTCTAGGTTTAAAGTTTTTTCTATACTTTTTTACTCTCTTAGGACATTTAGATGCAAAATGACCATATTCTTGACAAGTCCAACATTTAAAGATTTTCTTACCATCTGGTTCTCTTTTCACAAGGTAATACCTTCTTCAATCTTCCTATCTTCTTCATTCATGGTTCTACTACTACTATCATAATCTCCACTCACACTCATGCTTCTTGACAAAGTAGGGCGAATACTAAGTGCACTGAATGTTGTCTCCATTCTAGGTAAATCTCCTAGTTGCCTCAAGTTCATTTCTGCTAGTTCTAATCTTCAAAGAAGGGTTTCTCTGGTGAAGCTCTCAGTACAAGGTATAACTTGTTCAATCATCTACATTGTCTACTTAAATGAAGGAGTTAATATCCTTACAATTTTCCATATCACTTCATTCTTTGTCTTGATTCCTTCACAAGATTTTATACCTGCAATAATTTCTGACAATCTACCAATATAGCTTCTAACAGATTCATCTTTCATCATTCTTATATCTTCAAATGTACATATCCAGTTATGTAATCTGACTTTCTTTGCATGTTCATCTCCTTCAAAAGTACATTGTAAAGCTAACCAAATTTCATGAGATTTTTTTAGATATTTTACCTGATTGTACTCATTTTCCGAAAGGGCTAACAAGAGTGTTTCTCTGGAAAGTATGTTATAGATGAATAGATCTCTTTCCTCATTAGTACTTTATTAAATTTTGTCTTCATCAATGAAATTTTTCTTTTTCTTTGTGATTAACCAATATCTTGGTCCTAAACAAAGTAGGTGTGTCTTCATCTTTTCTTTCTAGTTGTCAAAATTTACTCCATCAAACTTAGGGCTTTCTTTCCTGAAATGACTCACCATGGATCTTCTTAAGCTGTTAAAATTTTCTTTTAAGGACCTACTACTCTGATACCAATTGTTAGAAAGTAAAGTCCACCAAGATAACTGAGAGGTGGGGGATGAATCAGTTATCAGATAAATACAACTTTTATCAACTTTAATAGATTTTAACTAAGTAAGAAATGTGATCAACAACCATAGAAAGATATACATACACAACAACACAATAACACAAGATATGTTGACTAGGGAACCTCTTGATCAAAGAGTAAACCCCAGTGGAAATGATGCCCACAAAAGATGCACTAATATTAAATTTCCTTGTGAGAGGATGGAATCTGTTAGGAGTCTTATGAAATACATTCAGTACATATCAGTCCCTACTAAAAGATTCTAACTCTATTAGGAGTTATGGATGACAGAAGGACCCATTGCCCAAACAGCTTTAGGTGCAAGATCACTGAACACACTATCCAACTGATCTCTATATTACTCAATAGAATAATACCAAAAAATTACTGATCTCAACAACTTAACACTTCTCCTATGACTGTGCCAAACCACACCAGCTGCTTCATCAGATCTCAATACCAGATCTCTATACTTCACATATCCTCTTTCAACGAGTATTGCATAATTCCATAATTCACTTTCACAATCTTAAATTACACATTCTCTATACCTATTCAAACAAGGAAAACATTCATTTATTTATACCGAACTCAAATAATTACAAATGAGTTGGCATACAAATTACAAAATAAAATCTTCCACACGTTACATAAGAATTCCATAATTACATAAAACTGTCAGCTTCCAATTAAGATAACTCTTCACTCATGAAACCTCTAACCTTGTTGTCACATCCATGTCATAATTATCATGTCTTCATCATCTGTTCAACTTCACATGCTCAGATTATATCTTGATTAGGAGATATCATCCAATTTCCAAAAACCGCTACTCAGGAACACTGCCTGAATACTGCTTCCACTAAATTACACATAAATGTCATGAATAAATGAATTTCCATATGCTCTCTTAACCATGATATTATAGAATATCATAGAGTAAATCCTCAACTCTACATAACTTGATCTTCAATATTCCATGTGTGATAACTCAAACACTGTCTCCTTTTTCGCTAAACTTCAGTAGATCACTGTGTTGACATCAATGACAATCACAATCATGAATGCAACAACAACTACTATAGAATGGCTATGAATACTCCCCTATAGGATATATTCAGCATTCATTCCTAACATAGAATTCTAGATAAAATGATTGAGGAATTCAAAAATGAAATAAGGATAGAAACTTGAAATGCTTTAGCTAGAATTAGGAGGAGTCTTGCGATTGAAGATGAATATGAGGAGACTGCTCAAGGTATTGAGACTATCAAATTTGTGATTCCTACAAAAGAAGAAAGATTGTTGAGAGCTATGAAAAAAATGGGTAAGAGTCATGGAATATATGTTTCTTATTTTTTTGGTTCATTGCATCTGGAGGAATTAATAGATTAGATTAATAAACTAGAGGACTACTTTGAACTTGAAAATATTGAGGATCCATGGAGAGTTAGGTTAGGAAAGACTAAGTTAAAAGGTCATGCTGCCTTATGGTGGAAGGAATTACAGAAATATAAAGAGGAAAATGGTGAAACTAAGATCATTAGATGGAGAGTTATGGTTTCTATACTTAAGGCTAAGTTCATACTGGAAGATTATGAACTAGATTTTTTCAAGAAGTTTCAAAATCTAAATCAGAAAGACTTGACTACAGAGGAGTATACTAAGGAGTTCTACAAGATGATAATTAGATCTAGGCACACAGAGTAATTTAATGAAAAGGTGTCCATGTATATCAAGGGCTTAAAGCTTAATATTCAAGATGAGTTAAGTATGTTGAAGATTAGTACAATTGAAGATGCTTATCAATATACCCTAAAGGAAGAAGATAAGTTAACAAGAAGATAAGTTACTCCTAGAGTTAGGGATAAACTAGTGAATGATAAGGGAAAGGATGAATTGATGATTGAAGAAGAAATTGATTAGAATATTCATGTCATGAGTAGAGGAAATAGGGATTTAAAAGACACTTATTTCAAATGTGGAGATATTGGGCATATAGATTTCCAATGTCTGGATAGTTCAAGCAAGGAAAAATAGAAATTGGTGGCACATGAGGAATGGGTAGAAGGAGAACTTGTTGGAAATGAAGATACACCTAATATGGGAGAATAGTTGATGTTTAGGAGAGTCATATTGAGCACCAAAGAATCAAATCCTGAGTAGAGAAGGCAATTTTTTAAGAAAATCTTCAAGTTAGGAGGTAAATACTGCAAATTGATTATGGACAGTGGTAGTACAAAAAAAATTATATCAGAGGAGATGGTATAAAAGTTGGGTTTGAGGAGACTTAAATACCTTTGTCCACATGGGATATGTTGGTTTCAAAATGACCACATTGTGGAAGTGAAAGAGAAATTCTAGATTAAGTTGAATACTGGTCCATACTATGATGAGTTGTTGTGCAATGTGGTGAATATGGGTGCTTTCCATGTCTTGTTAGGAAGACCTTGGTAGTACAATGTTAAAGCTATTCATTATTTATGAAGGAATGTGGTATCTATCATGAAGGAGGGAAAAAGGTTTACTTTAATTTCTTTGAAGGAGGAAGGAAGGAAAGCTAAGAACCTAAGTGTGATCATGAGGATATACGCCTAAGGAGATCAGACTACTATGCATTAGAAAGTGATGGATTTGCAATAGGTAACTGAGAAATATCATCTTATAGTTGATGATGATTTTAATGAATAGACATGAACCAATAGAGTTGAAGGTTGATCATAACTAGATGATGTTACAATAGAGAAACATAAGAGTGGTATCATATGGAAAACATAATCTTGTGATTAGGTAAGTGGTAGAGACTATGAAGTTGTTGTAGGATGATAGTAAGAGTAGTCATGAGAAGAGTCAGAGAAGTCATTTTCCTTCTGAAAAGGAGGATATGTGGGTTAAAAATGAGCATGGGATTTATGTTTTGAATCCTATCAGATGTCCATAATCCCTTTATGGAACCTCTATTATTCACTTGGGGTGTCTGATGCAGGAGCATCCTTGGCTCCTTGAAAATATTCCATGACCCAAAAAGATTTCCTTTTAGTTAGTTTACTATTCTAGTTGGGTAGTTTCTATTATTTTTGGGTGTGGTCATTCCATTTGGCACATCATCTTATGCAATTTCTATGATGTGTTCTAGAAATCATGAGTATCGTATGTCTATGACCACATCATGATGTGAAATTTCTAGATAAATTTATCTTATGATTGGCTCTAGTCCTATATTGGTTTCCTTTTCTTATGGCTAGGGTAGTGAGATCTATCTTATGGTGAAGGTTCTCAATCTTCAGTTGCTTTTGGTACATTGTTTGATGTCCTTATGTTCATGGCCAAACTCATACAATCACATTTCATGATATGATAACCTACAACTAATTGAATATCTTGATGGAATGAATGGACAAGTGAAAGAAAATGATTGATGGTCATCGAGCTACTAAAGTATGTGTAAGACAATTAAATCAGTCAATGTATTATCATTGATGTCAACTAGTTTTGATTGTACTTATCATTATGTTTACAAACATCTAAATAAGAAAAATGGTAAATGAATGAGATATCTACATGAAGATGAGATAGAAATGAAAGATGTGGCTATTGTATACATTTGGTAAATTATTGACGAGTATATGGCATCATGTTGTTGACTTGATTGTATTACATTATTTTGTTATGTAATGAAGATCATAATTGAATAAGTTTATGTGGTCGGTAAATGAAGATTTATGTATACATCGAGCTAGTGTAGTGTATATCAAGTATAGTATTAACTAAGAAGGTAATCATCGACACATTCTAGTATTGACCCAGTGAAATAAATAAATAAAGTCTTATAGCAGATGACTGGAATGATGAGTTGGACATATGCTTATGATTTTGAGGTAGAAGATAATGTTTGTTATGATGATCTAACAACTGAAAAAATTCAAGATTGATCGAATGAAGGAGAATGAAATGTGTTAATGACATAACTATTGAGGAAGGTTAAAGAGGTAAAAATGAATGATGGATATTAAGAGGAAAAATCAAGGGAAGAAAAAGAAATGGTTTATGATGTCTATATAAGGAGACATGTGATTCATTATTGACTCTGGGATTTTAGATACTACAGGAGAATTCACATGAAAGGACTATTTTCATGCACCACTGATCAAACTAGTTGAAGACATAATTGAGTTGAACTGCAGACATTATCGAGCATCAAAGAAGCATACACCGAGTGGAATAAAGTTGGGGGATATGAAGGATTGAATTGATTATTGATTAGAGGAGGTATTTTGAGCTTAGCAGAGATCTGAAAATCTACAAATCATAGTTGTATTTGAATCATATCATTACTGTATTAGTTTAACCATTGTTACAAATAAATCTCTTAACTGAGTGGGACTTAACAGTCTTTTTTGTATTTAAATATGACATTCAATGAATGTTGATTGTTCTCTTGTTGACCCCATAGTGAATGCTGCTCAAGGGAGAAATTTAAGTGATAAATCCTCTAACTAGGTCACACATTATAGTGTGTTTTTTAACCTTTAATAGGGATGGATCCTAACCGAGTTCACTTCAGAAGAGTGAATTATTTTAGGTTATGGGTGTGTGTGTGAAAATTGTACCTAGCTGCAGACACAACACTTCAATAAAATATTAGAGGTTAGCAAAATCAAAATCTGCAAGTAATTGAAACTAAGCTAACCAGGTGATTTACTGCCTTCTAGTAGGTGCGAGTATGTATTCTCAAATTAGACCGAGATCAGTGACAATGCAACACCTAAACGAAAGATGGAAAAAACTCTACACAATTGAATCCAGAAACTAATATATCATACATATGGATTGTGGAAACTTAATAGATTTGAAGGATTTAATGCTAAAAGATGAATGTAGAATGAATGCAGATTAATCTATAATTATGTATTTTCTATGCAATTAGCATGAAAAATTGTATGAATCTAAGCTAGAATTGATTGAAAATGATATGCAGATTTAATCTATGCAAAGTTATGAAAAACTATGAATTGATCTCACTAAGTCATCTATCGCAAAAGCTTGATTCTTCATATGCAATTTCACTAGAGTAATTGTGCAAATTTGAGACATCTCTTTGTGAAGAGCTAAGCCTTGTTTTTATAGAAATCCAGGGCTTGAGGATGCATAAGAAAAGCCATAAATCACTCTTGATAAACTCAAGTTGATTTTGAGTTAACAAGAAATTAAGAATAAATAAACTCATAAAATCATGCAAAAGTAGTTTTTATCTCAAAATAGAGTTTAGTTCTCTTTTTCAACTCATCATCAGATGTTGAGTTTAGAAAGTTAACAAATTGAAATTGAAAATTGATTTAAAGTTAACTACTTTTCTGATTGTGCATGATTTAATATGAATTAATTTAATAAATAAAGTAATTTATTTTCCACTTAACTAATTTTGAATTAAAACAATTGATTTATGGGTTAATCAATTATTAAATCAAACTTTATTCCAATTAAATCATTAAATTTGACAACTTTGATTTTAAATCAATTAAATAAATATTGAATTGATTGTTTGTAGGAATTTTGATTTATTGTCAAAATAAAAATAATATTAATTAGGAATAAATGCAATTAAATCTAATTAAATAATTAAGTGGAACAATTAAATTAATTAATTAAATATTCATCATATTCAATTAATCAACTTTAGGATAAATAATGACATTTATTGCCAAATAATATTCAATTAAAGATAATTATGATAAATTAGGAATATTCAAGGAATATTCCCTAATGCAAAATTAAGATAATCAATTAGGTTTTTGATAAACTAATGTGCAGATGTGACTTAGGTTAGGACTTCGATGTTGATTTCGATCGAATTGATGATGTAAGAGGTTAATGAACCTATAGCCCATTTTTGGGGTATTACATTTTGCCCCTCTTTGAATTATTGTGTGAAGCGTAGTGGTTCAAAGAATAATCTATGTTTGATGATGATGAAAGATTCTGAGAGATTACCCGATTCTGAGATTGAAACCGATTTAAAAGATTTCAAGATGTTAGTTCCTGATTGACCAAAGATGATGTTAGTTCTATAGCAACAATGAATCAGTGATTACGAAAAAGTATCAAAATGCTTGATTTTGAACCTTATGATTGTGAAGAAGTGAGTGACCTGATTCTAGACCTAATTGTCCAAAGGAATCAAAATAGTATCACATCTGAACCCTTTAGCTACGAAGAACCAAGGAAATAACACTAATGAACCGATGGTTACAAAAAGCTGATATAGTTTACAAGACTGATTAGGATATTAGATTGATATAGATTTGGATGAATCTGACATGCCCCATGTGATATGCACCAAGTGATGAGTTCTTCTGATGAATCAACAACTAGACGTGGTTGTTGTCTTGATCATTGAGGAAAAGATTTGATTGATAGATCTGATTGATATGCAATACCATGCCCCCTTCGGGATGAAAATCAAAATCTAACAAGAAAAGTTAGTGTTAAATGGTTTAGAAGCATGTTAATTTATTTGAGAAGTGGTTGTACACATCCAAGAATGCATTCTACATCGTTTAGAGGTCCTGGAGACCAAGTTTGACTAGGTTTGACCATGAGTTGACCATCATTGACCAAGTTGAAGTTTGAATAGTTTGATGTTAGATAATTAGTTAAGTTGAATCCTAGATTTGTTTGATGTTTAGAAGGCCGATTATGCAAGCATTCGGCCGTCCTGGGTCCAAAAATTTTAAATCGCTATTTTGACAATATAAATGATCTCAAATTTCAATTTTGATCCTGAAAATGGGTTCAGAATGTTGAAATTAGCCAAGGGTGCTTTCTTGGTGATCTGTTAAGAAGACCTTCATGTGATACTCATTTGTTATGATATGTTTAGCATAGTTTTGAAGAATCATTTGAGTGTCAAGATGATTTAGGCAATCGTGAGATAAATGCAATCATGCAAAGTGCAAAATGAGATGCAAACCTAAGACCTAGGACCTAGTCACTAATCATGTGTCAATCATTTTCATCATTGAATTTTTATTAGGTAACTGGATAAATCAATACAACATCCACTAGTTAGGAAACTATGAATATATGAATATTGATTTTTGCACCAAAGTCAATACAACACCCATTGGCTAGACAACCATGGACATATGAATATTGATTTTTTTTTCGAAATGTTGGATTAGATATAAGCACCAAGGCACAAATGCCAAGATGACTTGAATATCATGTCCATTTTGATATAGCAATTTGTATAAGCATCAAAACATAAATGTCATGATGACCTGAATACACCTTGCAAAACAAACATGCCAAACAGTTTGCAGAATTCATTCTTGTTTCCAATGTGAATTACCCACAGTGACTCTTTATCGTTCACATCCTTGGATAATAGCTGTTCACAGTAGGATCAAGAAATTGTTCAAAAAGATGTAAGCTAGATCAAACTTCCTTGAATTTTCCAAGTATCAATGGTTGAGGTACTCATGGCCATCCAACCCGTGATGGAGGCTCTTACAGATGGACACCATTTCAATCCAGAATTTCCAAAGTTGTTAGATTTTCACTCAAAGAAGAAAACAAAGAAAATATTATGCCCCTAGTCATCACTCTCTAAATCATGTAAAGGAAATCATCGAAGAGCTCAAAAGGACATAATATGCAAAAATCTCAATGCGAATCAATAAGCATACAAGGAGATAAAATCATGTGAAGCATAGATTATTTTCGTTTGTGTTGATGTTTGATTGCGTTGTAGATGCAAAATCTTTTCTCGAGAGGAGACTAGCCGACTAAGTTGGATGTAGCTTCAAAGGACCCTGACTGGATATGGAATGTCTAAGATATTGAGGACTATAGGATATGACTTTGATTTCCCCCAAGTTTGAACATTGATAGGATATAGACGTTTGAGCCGATTGGTGCACAGACCAAATTTATTGAAAACATTAATACAAAAATAAACCGGGAGGTATGTACAAACTAAATCAAGACTGAAAGCTGGGAGAGACCAAGATTGCACTAATAGATGGATCATTTTGAAACAAGTGGCACCCATTTTCTGAGTTTTCACCATCTTGGCACAGATTCTATTTTTGCTACCAAGGCACCTATTTCCAGGTTTTCACCAAGACACTTTTTCTTTTTCTCATTTTTTGTATTTTTCATTTTTAAAAATTTTGTGTACTTTTTTATTTTTTTATGATACATCAAGGAGCCTATTGCTAGGTTTTCACCAGGATGATCATTTTTTTAGGACTTTTTCAGATTTTTATGATTTTTTGAGGACATTTTACCATAGACTGAATATCTTAGGCATAGAATTTCTTCAGATGGAGAACATTGATTGGTTCTTGGAGCTGTTCTCCTTTAGTCATTAAGAGTTGATAGGCTCTAGATCCAAAAGTAGAAATGATAACAAAGAGATCTAGCCAGTTGTGTTCAAACTTCCCCTTGTTCTCTCTATGTGATTGATTTTTAGGATTCTCTCTCAAGACTAGATCGCCAACCTGAAATTCTTTGTGTCTGACTTTTTTGTTGTAGCCTCTAGACATTAGTTTCTAATATACTCTAAGATGATCATATGCTACTTGTCTGCACTCATCTAGTAGTTCAAGTTCTTGTAACCTAGACACTCTATGGTCATCATCAGTTACTAGACCATGCATTCTGATTCTTAGTGGTGGGATTTCCACCTCAATAGGTAGTACCACTTCAGACCCATAAACTAAAGCAAATGGTGTAGCCCAAGTGGGCATTATGATACTTGTTCTGTAGGCCCAAAGAGTTGGATTGATCATGAGATGCTAGTCTCTTCTTGTTTTATTAACTGTATGGTGTAGAATTTTCAACAGATTCTTGTTGGATGCCTCTGCTTGTCCATTCCCTTGAGGATAGTAGATAGATGACCAATGTTGTGTAATCTTAAATTTTAAACACAAGGACTCTAATTCCTTATTCTTGAATTGGCCATCATTATCTATGACTATTGAATGTGGAATTTCCCTACCAACATATGATGTAGTTCAAAATGAACATTGATATTTTTTTGCCAGTTGCTTGAGTCAAAGGGTCTGCTTCTACCCATTTTGTGAAATAGTCTATAGCTATAATGATATGGGTATGCCCATTAGAAGAATGAAGATGTATGGCTCCTATAAGATCAAATTTCCATTGGTGAAAAGGTCATTATGTAGTAAAGGGCATTAGAGCTCTCCCTAGTGCATGAATTAAGTTTCCATGTACTTGGCACTTTTGACAATTCTTAGCAAACTTGATAGCCTCTTTTTCCATTTTAGGCTAATAGTACCCAGCCCTAATAATTTTTTGAGCTAGTGTTAAACAATTGGAATGTGATCCACATATACCTTAGTGGAATTCCTCTAATGCACGTTGAGACTCTTCCCATTGTAAATATCTAAGGAGTGTACCATCTAGACCTCTTTGTACAGATCGTTACCAATGATGACATACCAGGATGCATTTCAGATAAGGTATAGTTTCTCATGGTGGTTGAAGGTATCAGGAATGATTTGATCTTGGAGATAGGAGAAAAGGTTTTTATATCTAGATGAATCATGACCAACAACAGTGAAGATCATGCAGGTTTAGGGGGAATTATATGCAGGATAAGATAGTGCTTCCACTAGGAACTCATAGCGTAGCTCATGTTTGGGCTGTTGTAATAAAGATGATAGTGTTGCCATAGCATTAGCAGCCTTGTTCTCCATTCTAGGAATCTTCTCAAAAGTGACTGAGATGAAATATTTCTTGAGTTCATCGACCATTCTCTTGTATGGAACTAGTTTTTCATCTTTTGTTTGGTACACATCATTGACTTGGTGTATGACTAGTTGTGAGTCTCCATGAATGTGTAATTCTGTCACTCACCACTCAATTGCTATTTTAATGTCCTTAAGAAGAGCTTCATATTCAACAATATTATTTGTGCAAGGAAACTTGATTTTGAATGCTTTAGGGACTGAGTATCCTTGAGGTGTGATGAACAATATGCCTGCTCTAGATCCATTCTATGTATAGGAGTTGTCAAAGAATAACTTCCATGCTCTAGAAGAAAGATTCATGATAGAGGAATCTAGGAAGTCCATTTGCATTGGTGTATCATCAAACAATGGTGCATTAGCCAGTTGATCAGCAATAACTTGGCCTTTGATAGCTTTTGTTTCAACATATTCAATGTCAAACTCACTTAATAACATCACCCATTTAGCTAGTCTACCTATGAGGGCAACTTTTCTTAGTAGGTACTTTAGTGGACCAATCTTAGCTACCAAATGTGTGGTATGAGCTAACATGTAGTGTCTCAAATTTTATGATGCAAATATCATAGCTAGACAAGATTTCTGAATCATTGAATAGTTCTTCTCTTATGCTACCAATGTTCAACTGATATAGTAGATAGCTCTTTCCTTCTTGTTCTCATCATGTTGTGCTAGTAATTCCCCCAGTGATGTATATGTGGTGGAGACATATAGAATCAATGGCTGCCCTTGAATAGGAGGATTTGATAGATATTTCTTGATATGATTAAAGTTCTTTTCACATTCCTTGTTCCATGCAAAGGTCACACCTTTATGTAATGTCTTTTTGAAAGGTTGTGATATGTCTGCTAGCTGAGATATGAAGCATCTAATAGATTGTACTCTCCCTTGTAATGTTCTCATTTGACTGATATTCTTGGGAGGTTGCATCTCCATGATAGCTTTGACCTTAGCTAGATCTACTTCAATTCCTTTCTTTGAAACAATGTAGCCTAAGAGCTTTCCAGAAGTGACACCAAAAGCACACTTCTTAGGGTTTAGTCTGAGACTAAACTTCTCCATTCGATCTAGTATTTTGGTCAAGTCATTTAGATGTTTAGATCTTATCATAGATTTTTCTAAAGTATCATCAACATAATCCTCCATAGTTCAAAGCATCATGTCATGAAAAATAGACATCATAGCTCTCTAATATGTAGCACTTGTGTTCTTCAAACCAAATGGCATGGCATTCCAATAAAAGGTTCCCCATGCACATGTGAAAGAAGTTTTATCTTGATCCTTTGGAGCAATTTTGATTTGATTATATCTAGAAAAACCATCCATTAAAGAATACATCTCAAAGCCCACAGTCATGTCCACTATTATATCAATGTTAGGTAGTGGAAAATCATCCTTAGGGCATGCTTTGTTTACATCTCTAAAATCTATGCATACTCTTATAGATTTGTCTAGTTTTGATATAGGTACAATATTTGAGATCCATTTAGAATAATCAATAACATGGATGAATCCGACTTTTAGTAGTTTCTCTAATTCAACTTTGACCAAGAGTGCAACATGTGGATGCATCTTTCTCAATTTTTTCTTAATAGGTTTGACGCCTGGAGATATAGATAAATGGTGCATTATAAGATCAGGATCCAATCCTATCATATCTGAATATTTCCATGCAAAGTTGATCTTCTTTTCTATTAGGAATGTAGTAAATTTTTTCTTTTCTTCTTCTGATAAGGATTGTGCTACATAGACCAACTATGGTTCTTCTATTGTTCCCAAGTTGATAGATTGAGTGGGCTCAATTAGTACTAGAGATCTATCCTGTAAATGACTCAAAAGGACATCAAATATCTCATCCTTAGGTGCCTCAGAGATTTTTCACCTTCGAATACGTCATTTTTTATTTTTACTTTTGTAGGTTTTGAGACTGCTACAAAGTGGTTTTCACCCTCAGAACTCCTTTTATTTTTATTTTTATTTCTATTCTTTTGACTAAGATACTTGATGTCTGACTCCATCATGCTAATGATCAGTTCACTGATGGAAGTCATCATAGGCTCAATTGCATTGAGGTAGCAAGTAAGGGCATAGTCATTTGGAAAGGTATAGATACCTTGGCTCAGATTCATGGAGGTTTGGTCAAGAAGTTTGGGATGTTGGATAGTCAAAGTGGTGAAATATTGGGAAATAGTGTTTACAAACATGGATCTATCATCATTGGTCCTAACTTGACTCTTGAGTTCAAAGGTGATATTTGTAATACCCCAAAAATGGGCTATAAGTTCGTTAACCTCCTATATCAACATATCAAATGAAATCAACATTAAAGTCCTAACCTAAGGCACATCTAAACATCATCGAATCCTAATTGATTATCCTAAATTTTGCATTGGGGAATATTCCTAGTAATATTCTTAATTATCATAATTATCTTTAATTTAATGATTATTTGGCGATAAATCCTATTTATCCTAAAGTTTGATTAATTGAATATTCTTAATATTTAATTAATTAGATTTAATTCTACCACTTAATTATTTAATTAAATTTAATTGTATTTATTCTTAAGTATTATTATTTAAATTTGACAATAAATCAAAATTTCTATCATTAATTGATTAAATCCTTATTTAATTAATTAAAGCAAGTTGTCATATTTGATGATATTATTTTTGAATAAAAGTTTGATTAAATGATTGATTAACCCATAAATCAATTGTTTTATTTTTCAAAATAGTTAAGTTGAGAATAAATCACTTTATTTATTTATTAATTCATAATTATCCATGTGCACAATCAAAGAGTAGTTAAACTCCAAATCAGAAAATCAATGCAAGTTATTGACTTTTTGGAGCCCAACATCATTTTTGAGTTTTAAAGTTGATCTAAACTTCTAATTTGAGTTAAAAAGCTATTTTTGCATGATTTGCATATTTTTGTGAGTTAATTATTCTTTATAATCAGATAACTCAAAAATCAAGTTGAGTTTATTTGAGTGATTTATGGCTTTCTTCCATGCATCCCCAAAGCCCTGGATTTCTATAAATCAAGGCTCAGCTCTTCATATCAACATCTCATAATTTTGTGAGCTTACTCTGCCCAAATCGTCTACGACTTGCACAACTATTTTGAAGAATTAGAATTTGGAGAATCAAAGCTTATTGTGAATCAAGGATATTGTGAGATCAATTTGGTTTTTACATTCATTTAGATTCATTTTCATATCATTTGTTAGATTAATTTCATATCAATTTCATATCAGTTCATTCTAGATTAGATTCATATCAGTTTTCATCATATCATTGCATCTAAAATCCAAAAAAAAAAAAGATTAATCAAATTCATTTTCATATCTAGAATTGCATTCAAATCCTTCATTTAGGTGTCATCAAGGTCACTGATCTCGATACAATCTGAGAACATCATACTCGCACCTATTAGAAGGCAGTAAATCACCTGGTTAGTTTAGCTTTCAATTCATTGCACGATTTTGATTTTAGCTAACCTCTAATGTTTTACTGAAGTGTTGTGTCTACAGATCAGGTACAAAATTCACACACATAATATTACAACTCAAAAATTTCAATTCATGAATAGGCTCAATGTCATTGTGGGAGTCCACTTCAGCCATCGGTGGATTAGACTTGCTAAGTTCATTACTTCACTCTAGACTTACGTTGGGTTTAGGTGCATATTGGTGAAAAACATCAATATGTTTTTCTATGATAAGCTCATCTTCCTCTGGAATGGCTCTGTTAGGATTAACAAGGTAGAAATAACAATTAAATGAAAATATAACCAATATCAGAAAACAATAAACCACATAGAAGAGAACACAAGACACAAAGATTTAACGTGGTTCACCCAATCCCTAGGCTACATCCACCAACGAGTCCAATATTTTATTATCCAATGATTACAACCTAATTACAATCCATAATCCCTTATAGCTCAATTCTGCCACAAGTACTAAAATCATACATCATAATGAAATCCCTAACCCTAAGCCATATTATACAATATTTTTTCCACTTTAGGGTTAGAATGAGTTACAACATGTCGGCCCAAAAATTATTGAAAATATGTCAGTGAGGTCGGGAGGAAAAGTGTATAGTACTTTCCTAGATAGTACTTTCCTGGTTAATCACCACAAGCTAACAGGCTCCCCATTCATAGTCATTTGATTCCTCATCTATGCCTCTAGGAAATGTGAGAATGTGTGTAAAGTCAGGATGAATACCCCAAGAAGGGTTACCCTCAGATTCTGATTTGAATTCATACTCATGAGAATCTATCTTAGAATAGCTACCACATTCCTCCTTGTCTATTTGGTTTCCTTCAAGATTAGCTGGTTCTTGTGGTGAAACTGTCTTTTGTTCCATAGTAGGTTCTTGTATTTCTACTACATTGATATTCTCTTTAGGTTTCTCTTCATCTTTAAGGAGGTCTAGTATTTCTTTGGGAAAACACTCATAGGGAATGAGCCCATCAGTAGTGTCTGAATCATCACTATCAGATTGTGGTGTTTCTTCCTTTGGTTGAATTACTACTAATGGTTCAATCTTTTCTAAGACATGTGGAGAGTTTTTGCTAAGATAGAAAATCTTCTTTTGATAACCTAGACCTATTGTATTCTTGTTTGTTCAGCCACGATGATCAAGAGGTGATAGAAGACCCTTACTAATGAAAGGGAAGGGCCAAAAGAGGCCAAAAAATGGCACACCCTAATGATCTAGACTGCTCAACAACACGCGGAAGCAACAACACACAACAGTGAGAGAGAGAATGCAGGATCTTTCATTAATTTTCATCACATAGAATCATACATGCTAGGCTGTAAGGCCTTCCTAGTTAGGGATAGATATTATAATGAATTATAGAAGTCCTCAAATATGTGAGGATCTACCAAGAATCTTTAATCTATTATCTTCTTATCTCTATCTAAAAACTGCCCCCTAAACTACAACCAAACAACTACATTTATACAAGAGTCTACCGAACTGAGTCGGCCTTCAGATCCATAATCAATGGAAGGAATGGTCAAATATAGGACCACATGCTTCTCAATGGTTGATTCCAACATTAAATTCATGACCCAACATAAATGCACAAGTCAGCCCAACAGAAACTCAAAAGAAACTACTTGGTAAGAAAGGATGACCGAGCAACAAACAAGCATCGCCGAGCACCAATGAAATAACCGATTGCCCAGGAGATAATTGACCACACTTAGTAACCAAAGGAAACCAACCAAATACTGACCAACTTAGTCAAAGAGGGAACCGAGCAACATAGACAAACTCCAAAATGTTTTTGCTGACACAGGATTGCCAAGGACCCAAGATGCTCCTACATCAAACACCTGGGGTTATTGTGAAATGATTCTCTGAATCATTTGGTAGGTATGATCTGAGTTGTATCTAACTTAGACTATGAAATCCATGAACTATCTTCCATCATTCTATTCTTCCATTTTACCAAATATTCCATATATTATTTCCCTCTTGTACTTTTGCCAACTCTTTGCTTTAGGATTTGCTCAACTTCTTCATTCTACTTCTTAGGATACTCTATCAGTACTGTCATTTCTTCATTAGGTTCATGATACTCATATGAATCACCAATGTTGAAAATTAGTGATATGTCCATGTCATCAGGTAACTCAATTTCATATGCATTTCCACTATCAAATTTCTTGAAAATCTTGCAAAGTCCAAACTTCTTCATCTTTAGCTTCCCATATGTTCCAACATGAAATCAGCCTTTCTTCAAATGAACCATCACTTCATCACCAACATCAAAAGTTTTATGTCTCCTTTATTTATTTTCTCTATCTTTGTATTTTTGATTAGTCTCTTCCAGCTTCAACTTCACATCTTTATGTAATGTCTTCATGTACTCAACAAATTTTACTCCTTCAACACTTCTCTTATTTTCATTAGCAATGTCTCTCAAATTAGATATACCTCTCAGTTGTGTACTATCCAAAATCTCAAATGGTGTCTTTTCAGTACTCCTATTCACTGAATTATTGTATGAAAACTCTGCTCATGCCAATACAGAATCCCAATTACTCAATGTGTCTCCAACTAAGCATCTCAAAAGATTTCCCAAAATTTTGTTCACAACTTCAGTTTGTCCATCGGTTTGTGGGTGAAATGTAGAACTATATTTCAAGTCAATGCCAAATTTATTCCAAAGGGTTTTCCAAAAGTATCCAACAAACTTACTGTCTCGATCAGAGATAATACTCCTTGGTAATCCATGCAATCTGACAATTTCCTTAAAGAAAAGATCTGCTACATGTACTACATCTGATGTCTTTCTACAAGGTATAAAATGTGCCATCTTTGAAAATATATCTACCAAAACAAATATAGAATCATTACCTCTTATTGTCTTTAGTAAGCCAAGAAAAAACTCCATATTGATGTCAATCCAAGGTTTCTCAGGTGCAACAATTGGTACATAAAATCTAGTATTATGACTTACTCCTTTTGCAACTTGACAAATTCCACAACTTTTCACAAATTTTTGAACATCACTATACAACTACGGCCAATAGTATTTCTCCTTATGAAAATTCCATGTTTTATCAATACCAAAATGTTCATCCAAACCACTACTATGTTTTTTGTTTATCAAATTAGTTCTCATTACTCCTCTCGGTATACACAACTGAATACCTTTGAACAACATACCTTCTTGAATAAAATATTCATCCCATTTAGTATCTTGTTGATCTTGAATAGGTGCTCTGCACTTTATCCATGGCTCAAAAAAACCAAGGTCAAACTCATAAGAATCTCTCATCTCATCAAAACCAAGAACTTCAATTTTCATCTCGATCATCAAAGATCTTCTTCTACTCAATGCATGTGAAACTTGGTTAGTGACTCCACTCTTATGCTTTATCACAAATGTGTAACTCTACAAATACTCAACCCATTTCATATGTCTCTGATTCAACTTATTCTAACTACCCAAATATTGTAAAGCCTTATGATAAGTATACAACACAAACTCACTTGGTATCAAATAATGTCTCCATTTCTTCAGTGCTTGAAAAATAGCATAGAATTCTTGATCATACATAGAATATTTCCATCTAGAATCATTCAACTTTACACTAAAGAAAGCAATAGGTTTACCTTCTCGACTCAACACAACTCCAATTGCACTTCCACTTGAATCACATTCCACTTGAAATACCTTACTAAAATTAGGTAATGCCAAAATAGGTAATTCAACAACCTTCTACTTCAGAGTCTCAAAACTTTTATCAGCTCCATGTGTCCACTTGAATTCCCTTTTATCTTCTCTCATAGTCTCAATCATAGCATTACAAATTGAACTGAACTTCCTTATGAACTTTCAGTAAAAACTTTCCAAACCATGAAATGATCTTACCTCACTAGCATTCACAGGTGTAGGACAATTCAAAATAGCTTCAAATTTTTTAGGATCCATGCTGAAACCATCAGCTGAGATCACAAATCCCAAATACACAATCTCCTCTTTCATGAATGAACACTTTTTCAGATTTATCAGCAACTTTTCCTCTTTCAATCTCTGAAAAACTTGTATAACATGTAACAAATGTTCATCTCTGGTCTTACTGAATATCAAAATATCATCAAGATATACAATAACAAACTTACCCAAGAATTTCTTCAAAATGTCATTCATCAGCCTCATAAAAGTACTGGGTGCATTAGTTAAACCAAAGGGCATAACCAACCACTCATACAAACCTTCTTTTATCTTGAAAGCGATCTTCCATTCATCACCTTATCTGATTCTAATATGATGATATCCATTTTTCAAATCAATTTTGGTGAAATACTTTGCTCCAATCAAGCTTTCCATTATGTCATCCATGCTTGGTATAGGAAACCTATACTTCACTGTTATCTTATTGATTGCTCTAGAATCAGTACACATTCTCCACTCTCCATTCTTCTTAGGTGCCAATACAATAGGTACTACACAGGGACTCAAAATTTCTCTGATCAAACCTTTCTCTAGCAACTCTTGAATCTGTCGGTTCAATTCCTAATTCTCAGTAGGTGTCAATCGATGAGGTGCCTTGTTCGGTAAACTAGCTCCAGGGATTAGATCCATGCAATGATCAATGCTTCTCTTCAGTGGAAAACCATTAGGTACATTATCAGAAATAATGTCACTATACTTGGTGAGTAACTTATCAATCTCCTCAGGAACACTAACCTCTATTTTCTTACTCAGTTTGTTAGAAATCACAACAAAACAAACATCATTCTTCTTCAAAGAGTTAAAAAACTTTCTTCCCTCCATAAAACAAAATTTCACATATGTGAAAACATTACTAACAGGTTCTTCCATCAATGGTAACAAGATTTGTTTCTTTCCATCAGCCACAATAGTATACTTATGCAATCTCCCATCATATATAGCATGTCTATCATATTGCCAAGGTCTACCCAACAAATATGACAACAATCCATAGGCATGATATCACATAACACCTTATCATAGCACTTTCCAATCTTCAAATTCACATAACATTGTTCAGTTACCAAGAGTGTATGCTCATCTTTGATCCATCTTTTGTCCAACTTTTCCAACTATAATTTTGTGACCATTTCCTCAGATGGCAGATTCTCCAAGCTACCATTGTCAATGATTACCTTCCAAACTTTGTCGAAAACTCTACATCTAGTCTTGAACAAATGTTTCCTTACCAGATCTTCCTTTTTCTTTCATTTCATAGTGCTCTCCTTACCATCAAGTTATTTTCTTTCTCAAGTTCATTCGGTGACTCTTCTTGCACCAAAGCATTTCTACTATTACGAGCCTTCTTACTAGCATGTATACATTCAAAAGATCTATGTCCTTCTCCACAGTTGTAACAAGTTCCTCGAAAACTTCCTCTAGATGAATTTTCAACTTTTCACTCAGTCTTGCCTTTATCCAGATTTGTCTTTTCTAGTTCAGATCTACCATTTTCACCATTAGATCTACCTCTTCCTCTAGGGAATCTACCACCTCTACCTCTTTGTCTTTGCTCATTTCTTTTGTTCAATTTCTCCTCAGCCTTCAATGCAAATTGATAAGCCTCTTCAATGCTCTCCAACTTGACAAAACTAATTTCCTCTTGGATGGAAACTCTCAAAACATTCAGGTATCTACTAATTCTTTCCACATCATCTTCATCATGTCCAAATCTAATATCTAATCTATAGAATTCCTTAGTATATTCCTTTACCAAGCTATCTTTCTACCTTAAAATTTGCATTTTCCAAACTATGTTAATCTGATAATCACAAGGTAAGAACTTTCCTTTCAATTTATTAACCATTTTATTCCATACCTTGATTTTTTCTTTGCCTTTCCTCTTCCTATCCAATTGCAGATGTTTCCACCATAAGGATGCATGGCTTTTCAACTTTGTGCTTGCAATCTTCACCTTCTTGTCTTTAGGAATGTTTTCATACTCAAAATACTTTTCCATCTCAATGATCCAGTCCACCAATTCATCATAATCTAGCTTTCCACCATACTCAAGAGGATTGAAATGTGGTGTAGACTTCAGACTTGTCAAAGCCTTCAAAAATATTTCTTCACCTTGATCCATAACAGGTGCAAGTTCTACATTCACCTATTCTTCCTCAACTTCATCATCACTAACATCTTCAAGATGTCTACCTCTTCTCTGGGTTGTTTCAACAACTTCTAACCTAGTAGCAATCTACATTAGCATATCGCCAATCTTAGATCTACATCTTGCCTCCCACAAACCATCTTGACAACCCTCTGCAACTGCATGTCAGATCACAATCTTCTACGCCACAACAATCAACTAGGGATTCCCAAGAGGAACCTAAAAACCTAGATCTACAGACCTAGATCAAGATCTAACCTCACTCTGATACCACCTGACGCAAGGGAAGGGCCAAGAGTGGCCAAATAATGGCACACCCTAATGATCCAGCCTGCTCAACAACATGTGGAAGCAATAACACACAACAATGAGAGAGAGAATGCATGATCTTTCATTAATTTTCATCAAATAGAATCATACATGTCAGGCTATAAGGCCTTCCCAGTTAGGGCCAGATATTACAATGAATTATAGAAGTGCTCAAACTTGCGAGGATCTTCCAAGAATCTCCAATCTATTATCTTCTTATCTCTATCTAAAAACTACCCCCTAAACTACAACCAAACAACTGCATTTATACAAGAGTCTACCAAACTGAGTCAACCTTCAGATCCATAATCAATGGAAGGAACAATCAGATCTGGGACCACACACTTCCCAAGGGTTGATTCCAACATTAAATCTACAACCCAACATAAATGCACAAGTCAGCCCAATAGAAACTCAAAAGAAACTACTCGGTAAGAAAGGATGACCGAGCTGTTAGATTTGACAAACGCAAATCATCCCAAGAACACCTGCATGCAAGACTGTCACAAAGAAGAAGCAAAAAGACAGAAAGCTATGGCGGCCAAAAGGCCAGAGACTGCAAAACCATGTTGCAAGAAAATAAGCTTCTATTAACAAAGATGAAAAAATACAATCTCCTTATTGAAATGAAAGAAGTGAATCCTTATAAAAGGAAACACGAAACCCTAAAGGCTAAAACCCTAAAGAATTATAAAGCGCCTAAGTGAAACTTAAGCCTAGAGTATGATAAACTAATAATTAAATGATTTAATTATTAGCTAACATAAGACTACTCTAACACCCCCCCTTAAGTGTAACTTAGGGAGAAGCAAAAAAAGCTAAACTACTGCAGAAAGCAGGAAAGATGGGTCCCGGCAACTAGGCCTGATCAGGTACCCAAACATAAAGCAAAAGATGTCCCAGAGAAAGGAACAAGAAGAGAGCAAGAAACTCCTCTGAAGCATGTCTGAAAACTCTGTCAGAAGATACTGCTGGAACCCCCACTGAAGTGCATGACCAGGTAGAGAAGACAAGTATCTAAAGAGCTGATCAATCGAACCAGGAAGCAATAGAACCAACAGGTGAACCCCCCCATAATGCTGAACTAGGAGAGGTGACAAGAACACTGAAATGCGATGCTAGAAACAGCTGCAGAAGAAGAACCAGGAACACCAACAGTGCAACAGAAGCACACACACAGGATAAAGGGCGGTGTCATAGACACAGTCTACATGGGCTAATGTCGTGGAAGGTACGCTCACTTGACAAGAGTGGATGCGCCTATAGTGGCAAATGCATCAGAATCCCCCCATGGCACTTTATAACTGAGTGCGAATACTAAAACTGAACCAGGTGAAAAAGATCCCAGAAATACAGAAGAGGGCACTTTGTCTCAGTGCGTTTACAGAACAAAGATACATCAGAAAGAGCATGCAAGCTCAGAAGTCAGAAAGAAGAGTGCACTAAGAAACCAGAAGAAGAGATCCCCGGACCTGTAGAACCAAGCACACCACCAGAGGGCATAAACTGCATAACTCGGAGGAGTGAAAACCTAGAGCAGAATCTGGAAGAAATACCTCTGCCACTGAATAGTACATAGAACCAGCTTTCCGACGATATCTCGTTTGCCGAAAAAGGAGTCCGGATGAGCCAGATATGACTCCCGGAAGGCAAAAAGAGACATCAGACTTCAACAGAAAAAAACACTGTTGAAACGGTGGAACCAAAAACCCTAACCACCACCATCGAAAAGTGCTCGGAAAGAGCTTTCCGACGATATATGGAAGTCAGAAAAAAGACCCCCGTATGCTCCCTGTAGAGCGAAAAAGGCCCAGGTACCCCCAAAAAGGCCAAAAAAGAGCCCCAAGGGCTAAAAAAAATAGGCCCCCGGGCGCATGGCGCGCTCTGGGGGCAGGGCCGCAGCCCCTGGTCGGTCATATGACCGTGCTGCTGCGAATGGCAGCCCGCGGGGGCTGAAACCGGCCGGGCGCCGGCGGCGGGGGCCAGCGGAGCGGCGGTGGGCGGGCCGGCGGAGCGGAGGGCGCGGGCGGCGGGGCCGAGGGCGGCGGAGGCCGCAGAGTGGCACTGCAGCGGATGGCGGTGGCGGCACGGGCGGTGGCTGGCCCCGGTGGCGCGGTGGGGGCGCGCTGGTGGCGCGCTGCCCTATGGCCGCTGCGGGTGACGCGCTGGCGGCGCGCTAGCGACAGTGCCCGTGGGAGCCCTAAAAAGCGTGATTTTCACGTTTTTCAAGAATTTTTTCTCGATTTTCGAGCCCGTACGGCCCGTAGGAGGCCGAAAAAATTCCCCAGAGGCCCCGGTGTCCAAATCGGACAAGCTTTATATGATTTTTGACTCTCCCGGACCTTCTGAGCGCAATGGCAGCGTCCGTTTTGCTTCTGAATCACTTCAACAAAAACACGAACAGTGAGCAGCAAGATGGCTCTGATACCATGTTAGATTTGACAAACGCAAATCATCCCAAGAACACCTGCATGCAAGACTGTCACAAAGAAGAAGAAAAAAGACAGAAAGCTATGGCGGCCAAAAGGCCAGAGACTGCAAAACCATGTTGCAAGAAAATAAGCTTCTATTAACAAAGATGAAAAAATACAATCTCCTTATTGAAATGAAAGAAGTGAATCCTTATAAAAGGAAACACGAAACCCTAAAGGCTAAAACCCTAAAGAATTATAAAGTGCCTAAGTGAAACTTAAGCCTAGAGTATGATAAACTAATAATTAAATGATTTAATTATTAGCTAACATAAGACTACTCTAACACGAGCAACAGACAAGCATCACTGAGCGCTAGTGAAATAACCAACCACCCAAGAGATAACCAACCACACTCGGTAACGAAAGGAAACCAACCAACTACTGACCAACTTGGTCAAAGAAGGAATTGAGAAACACAGACAAACTCTAAAATGTTTTTGGTGACACAGGATTGCCATGGACCCAAGATGGTCTTGCATCACTTACCTTGTAGTCCTAGAGGTCCTTTTCCAGTATATCCCATTTTTGTGATCAATTTGTCTCCTGGTCCATATGACTTTTGTGGAGTTTTTCTTGAAGTGGAGTCACATTTCTAGACTGATTGGGATTGAGACTCATCCTTTTATAACCATGCAAGCACAACTTCTTCCTCCTCAAACTCTTGTTTAGATACTTGTTCTGTGACAAAGCTTCCATTAAATATGACCTGGGATTCTTTAGCTGTGGGTTTCACTTTTTTAGAAGGTTTTCCATAAGATTTAGGGGACAAAGGGAGAGATGTGAGAGATAAAATAGGTTCCATTGTGTTTTATCCCATGCCATTGCCTTTGATTTTGACTTCTTTAGCAAGTATTTCTATCTTGGAAGTTGATGCAATGTCTAGCTGATTAGTGGAAGATTCTCTTTTATTAGGAACAAGTTTATCAGCACTTTCTTTCAATGCATTACAAGTTGTAGATAGGTCAGCTAGAATCATCACCTCTACTCCTTCATAAGGGAATTTCACACATTGATGGTATGTGGAAGGAATAGCTCACATTTCATGTATCCAGGGTCTCCCTAGGAGGATGTTGTAAGCCAAAGGTAGATCAAGAACTTGACGTGTGATATCTCTAATAACTGGCCCTATTCTGATTGGTAGTACAATTGTTCCTTTGGAAGATCTTTCTTGTTCATCATATGCCTTGATAGTTATCTTCTTTTTAGGATCCATGGTAGCTTTTGATAATCCCAGTTGCGTAATCAAGTTGTAAGAAGAAATGTTTAGATGAGCACCTCCATCTATCAACACGCGTTTGAGACGATGGTTTTGGATTAAGACTTCAATGTGTAAGGGCTGGTTATGCAGATGACTCAAGGAGTTATAATCTTCCTCTAAAAAGGAGATATATTAGGGAGATGTCAGATGACCAACCATAGTTTGGAATCTATCTAAGTCAAGGTTATCAAGAACATTGGATCTGAGAAGAGCTTTGTCTAGAATGGATCTATGAGCTGGAGATATCTGAAGCAACTCAAACATGGAGATTTTTGCATTTGCATGCTAGAGTTTTTGGACAATACTGTATGATGTTGGCCTCATGTCTTTAGTATTTGATGATTTAGAGGCAGCCTTCTATTTAGAAGTAGATGAAAGATTAAAAGGCAGCTTAGGGACATTCGATCAATCTGAATTTTGTCCTTGTAGATGTGCCTAAGCTTGTGATCGAGTAACATCATTTTTTGATTGATTATCTCTATCTTTTCTTATAATGGCGATGACATTGCAATGTTTAGATAAGCAAGGTTCAACCATGTTTATGATAGCATTGTTTCCAGAGTAGGCATAATTGACTTTAGCACCAACATTAGGTTAAGAAGATGAATCTCCTTGACCATACTTCAAAAATGGTTCCATGAATGCTATATGATCATTATTGCTTTTATGATTGTCAATTATGATTTATCCATTATCAATTTTGTCTTGTATGATATGTTTCAAGCGTATGCAATTATTGGTTTTATGACACTTATTGCGATGGAAGTCACATAAATCATTCTCTCTCCACCATTTTGGTTTAGGTTCAGGATCAAATTTTTTTATCTCAGGCAAGGTGATGATGTTGTTGGACAATAGAGTTTTCATGGTGCATTCCAAGTGTTAGCACCTATTAAAATTTTGATGGCCTCATAGGTTTTCCCCTGGTCTCTGTAATGTTTTTCCTGGTATCTAGCTAAGTCCCTAGTTCAAAATTTTAAAACTCTAGTCGTTGCATGAAAAACCCTAAGTCTTCCCAGGCCCTGTTCTATTTTTAAGTTACCTTTTTGGGTCACTTAAAAATCCTAATTTTCACATGCTTTATATTATTGGTTGGTCCCTGTTTAAATCTTTCCTAATTTTTTACCCTTGGCAGCCTTTAATATTTCCTAAGTCTAAATGCCCAGCGAAGTAAATTTTCCCTAGGTACTGTGCTTTATTTTTCCCTAATGTTCCAGCTTAATATTTCTTTGGCCTATTCTCTTGACAACATCTTGATCCAACGGTTGTCGTGTTTTCACGAAGGATGTGTCAGAGTCTTGTGCTTTCATGATAACCATTGATTCTCTTTTATGATGTAGCCTTTCTTTCTAGGCGGGTCCACTTCCACATAAGCACAAGTGGCACTTCCCTATTGGCCAAAGGAAATAATGAAGTGTCAGGAATGTCCCATGAATAAAGAAAAAGTGGTTCATCCACTTACTAGGTCAGCATGGTTGGCGGTCTCCTATCAGTTGGCGTGTCTTGAGACTTGGTGGTTGTCAATGGGACCTAAGTTTTTAGCTTGTCAGTGGGTCCCAACATCTTCAAAAAATTGACGATGGGCGTAAGTTCTTATCAAATGTGTTAGAGGCGTGAGATCATGCGATGACCATTGATTTGGGATCTAGTAGTGAGTCTTTAGTGGGTCCATGCCAGGTCAAGCCACCATGGACCTTGGTCATTGGTTATTTCAGTGTACATGTGGATGTTATCAGCTGACTGCGTGGATGGTTATCAGGTTGGACCTATGTCAAACTTGAGTTATTTGGCATCTTCTTATTGGTTGGTGTGTTGCTGAGAAGGATATTGTTAGTGGGGCCTACTGTGAAGCATTTTAATCTATGGTCGGCACATGATCTTAAGGAATATTCTCCCCCTTTGAGATCATATGCCATCCATTGATTTCAAATCTTTTTGGGATGTGTCAGTGGGACCTGGTTGCTGGCATGTCTGTCAGTGTGACCTAACATCTACAGATGATCTACGGTTGGTGTAAGTTCTCATGGACTTTGTCAGAGCCATGAGATCTTATGCCTGCTATCTAATTCAAAGGATTCAGTGGGTGGGTCCTATGTCAAAGGTGGCCAGGCAGGTATAGCGAATGATATGGTGACATGTGGCAAGTTTTCAGGTGGGTCCAGGGTTATCAAAGGTCTAGCAGTTCGGATAAAGTGTTTGGCAGTTCTGATAAATGTCAAGGGGTTTCAGTTGTTTGCTGAATAGAATAGGGGTGTTCTAAAAAGCTAGTGATTTAGCAAATGCTGTGTTCACATAATCCCTAAAATATCTGGTGGTAGTATAAAGTATTCTGTGAATGGTCGATTCCCTTTAGTATCTAGTTTGCTAAATGTGACTGAGGTAATATTAAAAGGTTAAGACATAGGGCCCATGAAATTAAAGGATCAAATGATCATGATATAAGGTTGATCTCAGTTTGAATATTGACCGCGGATTTGCTGCTGGCACCATGAACTGACCATTGAAATTCAAATTTGAATTTTCTGAGGGTTTCCAGTGATAGGAAGGACTGGTTTTAATTGCTTTTGAGGTAGGAATTGATTTGTTTGGTGGCATCGGTGGTTGCAGTGTGGTCCAGGTTGCCATGATCAAATTGTAGGGGGGTTTCTACCATGTGTAGCTGGATAATTTTGGTGGCTCAAGGCATTTTGTAGGGCTGATTAGATTGGTTTGTATGGTGAAATTTATGATTTTCCTGTGCTTCTCATAGATTTTTCTCATTCATGAAGATCATCCTTGGATTTGACAGACTTGTACTTGGTTTTCCCTCCAATAATTTTGATTTTCTATTGTAATTAGGGTTGGTGTAGTTGTTGGAACCCTAACCCTTACCATGGTTATCCATAGCTTGTTGCATCCTAACTTGTGTAGGATTCCAAGATAATTAGGGATATAACGTGGAAATTTTGATTTTGTAGGGGTTCCAGTTTCAAAGTTCAAAATCAGTCCCTAGTTTCTGGTCCTAGGGTTTTTGTAATAGTTTTTCACTCAATGTTTTGTTAATGAAAGAAGAAAGTTGTAGGTCTAAGATGTAGTTTGCAAGCAGGGTGCTTTGTGATTCATTGTGTACATAGAAGGAATTCATCATACTTAATACAAATATCTGATTCTTATCTCTCCTTTGCGTCAAGTCAAGTAAGCTTTGAGTTTTCTAGCTCATTACATATTGTTTTTATGTATGTATCTTCATTCTTGAGTTCTGATCTAGGATTGGATTAAATAATGCTCTAAATGAGATATGAGTTTGCCCTTGTCTATGTAAGGATGTCTTGTAAGAAGTAAAGATTAGGATAAATGTATTTATGGCTATGAATTCTTAGATATTCTCAAAATTGTGTGTCATTGTGTCTAAGGAATCTTGCCCAATGGATGAGGCATTGGCCTAAATGTGTATTCCTCTCATTAACATACACTGGTTGAAGTTATTGCATTCTAAATATTGAAATCAATAACCTTTTCAAGTTTTCAGTTGTTGGTTGTGTGATTTTATCACTGTATAGTAATGGAGAGTCAATGAATGTGAGGTTAGAGTTTAGTACTTTCTTACTATCAATCTATTGTTGAGACCCATTCCTTGGTGTGTGAAGTATATTTTTCACTGGGTTAGGTGCACCTGCCTTGGTTTGGAGAGCCAGAAGTGAAGAGGGTAGTCTTATCCCTATAGTTAGTCGAGATACCCTAAGATCCTTATACATTTTGGAACTAACCAATCCTAAAATCAACCTGAAGGTATATTGGTAGCCTAAGAGCATAAGCATCCATTTTGAACACCAACAAGATGGTGACTCTACTAGGGAGATAAAATAAAGTTACCATTATGTGTGTCCCAGAGTCTTGTTGTATTCAGTTTGGGGAAGAGTCTCATAAGTTTTACAATTTGAGAATTGTTTTCCAGGTTTGCAAGTGTGTTGCCTGGATTTGTTGATTAAGTTATATGTGACTTTGTTGTGGGAATGCTCAGAGTATATTACTGTTTCAAGATAGATCAGTGAAATTTTGTGTCCTCTGAAGGGAGGTGGTGACTCTATGCTAGAAAGAACCTGAGATGTGAAGTTTTATTGAGACTTCAATTAGATAAGAAGAGAGCAACAACATTCAGCAGGGCAGTCCATGTATTCTCCATCAAATTTTCTTATGTATTTGCATGGTCCTTATCAAATGATTTGGTCATTAAGAAAGGCTATGTGGTGAAGTTACATACTTCTTGGATAATTTTTGAGTTGATCATGAATATGTGAAGTATGTCAGAATAGCTAAGTGATAGGAGGGGATTATCTACAAGTGTTTAGATTCCCTATTACTGATTTCTAGGAGCATCAAGTATATATGCACAAGGGTTGTAAATTAGTGATGGATGTGCTTAGGGGCCCTCTTGTTAGGGGGTATGCACCATTTTTTTATGATGGCATACCCGCTTTCCCTAACAATATCCCTAATGAAATCAGAAGTTATCTACCAAAGTTCAATAGAAATTAGTGCCCATCAGCAAGAAAGCATGTGCTAGCTTTTACTGATCTGATGTATGATTTTAATGTTTTCCATGAGGATTTGTGGATGCGGTTGTTTGTGTAGACTCTTGAAAGAGATGAAAGAGATTGGTTTTCTTTTTTTCCTACAGCTTCGATTTCTTCAAGGGATGAGTTAAGTTCTTGCTTCATTGAGTATTTTGATGGCTGGGTAGATGTAAAATTAATGTTTGACAGGTTGATGGAATTACGGATTGAGGAAGATGAATTGATTCAAAAGTTTAATAGCAGATTCACTAGGACATTAATGGATATCCTTGATGATTTTAAGCCACATGATCAAATTTGTTTAGTCATCTACTTGAGTGCATTTGACCAAGAAATGGGTTTCCTGCTGAGGGATAAACAACAAAAAAGTCTACATTAGGCTTTTGAGATTGCAATGGATATTGAGTGCAATTTGAAGTATGGAGTTATAAGAAGACAAGCCTCTACCAGTTTGTATATTCAGAAGAGGGTTAAGGATTGGGAGGAGGTTAAGCAGCATCAGTAATCTCATTCCCCTACTAATTATATTGATCATGGTGTTGCATGTGAAGGTGAAATGAATGTTGTTGCCAAAAGTATAATTGATGAGGAGCTGGTTTCCTTGTCAACCAATGATGGTAATGGACATTTTCAGATTGTAGAAGATACACATTTCCCTTCGCATGATTTGCACAAGTATAGTGATGATAATTGTGAAGATGCTTTTCCACCAATTAATGTTTATTGTGGGAGCATGGATAAGATTGAAGATTTGTGGGGAAATACATTGTATGGTACCTGTGGAGATGATGTGATTAATTTTAACATTGATTTTTATATGTTGACAACAATAATGGTGAGTCATGTTCTGATTTAGATTCAGATTTTTCTTCTTCTATTGAGGATGTGTATGATGATGGACATAATGACATATCTTATGAGGTTGCTAATGTGTTATTTGATGAGGACATTAGTGAGAACTAGATGACACTTTTTCTAAATTATTATGAGAAGCAATTCCATATGGTTTCTAACCCATTATTTGAGGAATGTGCTCAAAGGATGGAATTTGTTGAAGATTACTCACCATCTGTACTTATTGTTCCACATATGGTTGATCTGGAATCTCCATCACAAGTGAGGCTAGTTGGAAAAAAGGTAATGCAAGATGAATGTTGTTCTTTTGCTGAAAATGCATTACATTGTGACAGTGTATTTCTTCTACCACCAAGTATTGAGAATAATGAAGATAATGTAATTCATGATGTTGATCATGTGAATCATCCTTATGAGGATAAAGGTGTGATTTATCAAGAGGAATCAGACTTGATAAACCCAAGTGACTTGATATATGAGGGTATTTCAGTTACCTTGGCTGAGACAGGTGAAAGTGAATGTAGTTTCTTTTCTTTTGATATGCAAGAATGCATTAAAGATGGGCTAGATGATTGCAGCTAGGAAGAAAAGGTACCAGTTATTTGTTCCCTTTCATATGTTTCAATCCAGAATGATTTTGATGATGCTTTTTTTCCAAGTAGTGATTTTTTTGGGGGACATGTGAAGGAGGGCATAGGTGATGATAAATCTGGAGTTGGTCTATAGCCTGTGCTTGACATTGTTTTCTGTCATCATGTATGTAACAAAAGTTTTAGATTTTAGTTTGACTCTATAAGCAGAAACCAAATTTTTGATAGAGGTAAAGGTTGGCACTCCTTTGGCATCTAGATGTTGCTTATGTATATTCTATATATCCTATGTAGTAGTATTAGAGTTTTTGGTAGGGAGCCAATTTGTGAAAATCTTGGATTAGGAGTGGGGAGAGGGCCTAATTATTTTCTTCATTGGGTGGTCTACTTTTCCCAGAGATCTGAATCCTTGCCATGCCTATAGGAGGCATGCATCCCCAACTAGAGCCACTATTAGCACTTGTTAAAATTTTCATGGCCTTACAGGTTTTCCCCTGGTCTTTGGAATGTTTTTATGGTCTCTGGCTAAGTCCCTAGTTCAAAATTTTAAAAATCTAGCCGTTGCATGAAAAACCCTAAGTTTGCCCAGGCCCTATTCTATTTTTAAGTTACCTTTTTGGGTCACTTAAAAGTCCTAATTCACACATGCTTTATATTATTGGTTGGGCCCTATTTAAATCTTTCCTAAGTTTTTACCCCAGCGGCCTTTAATATTTCCTAAGTCTAAATGTCTGGCAAATTAAATTTTCCCTAGGTCTTGCACTTTATTTTTCCCTAATGTTCTAGCTTAATATTTCTTGGGCCCGATCTCCTGACAACATCTTGATCCAATGGTTGTCATGTTTTTGCGAAGGATGTGTCAGAGACATGTGCTTTCATGAGGACCCTTGATTCTCTTTTATGACATAGCCTTTCTTTGCAGGGGGTCCACTGCCACATAAGCACAAGTGGCACTTCCCTATTGGCTGAAGGAAATAATGAAGTGGTAGGAATGTCTAGTGAACAAATAAAAAGTGGTTCATCCGCTTGCGAGGTTAGCACGGTTGGCAGTCTCCTATTGGTCGGCGTGTGTTGTGACTTGGTGGTTGTCAGTGGGACCTGAGTTTTTGGCTTGTCGGTGGGCCCTAACATCTACAAAAAATCGATGGTGGGTGTAAGTTCTTATCAAATGTGTCAGAGGCTTGAGATCATGTGACGACCATTGATTTGGGATCTGGCAGTGAGTCTTCAGTGGGTCCATGTCAGGTTAGGCCATCGTGGACCTTGCTCATTGGTTATGTCAGTGTACATGTGGATGTTGTCAAATGACTACATGGATGGTTATCAAGTGGGACCTATATTAGACTTTAGTTATTTGGCATCTTCTTATTGGTCAGCATGTTGCTGAGAAGGATCTTGTCAGTGGGGCCTACAATGAAGCATTTTAATCTATGGTCGATGCATGATCTTAAGGAATATTCTCCCCCTTTGAGATCATGTGCCATCCATTGATTTCAAATATTTTTGGGACATGTCAGTGGGACCTAGTTGCTGGCATGTTTTTCAGTGGGACCTGACATCTGCAGATGATCTACAGTTGGTGTAAGTTCTCATGGAGTTTGTTAGAGCCATGAGATCTTACACCCGTCATCCGATTCAAAGGATTCAATGGGTGGGTCCTGTGTCAGAGGTGGCTGGGTAGGTATAGTGAATGATATGGTGACATGTGGTAGGTTTTCAAGTGGGCCCAGGGTTATTAAAGGTCTAGTAGTTTGGATAAAGTGTTTGGCAGTTCTGATAAATGTCAAGGGGTTTCTCTTCTTCGCTGAATAGAATAGTGGTGTTCTAAAAAGCTGGTGATTTAGCAAATGCTATGTTCACATAATCGCTAAAATATTTAGTTGTAGTATAGGTATTTTGTGAATGGATGATTCCCTTCAGTCACTAGTTCGCTAAATGTGAATGAGGTCATATTAAAAGGTTAAGACATAGGGCCCATGAAATTAAAGGATCGAATGGTCATGATATAAGGTTGATCATAGTTTGAATATTGACCGTCAATTTTTTGTTGGCACCATGAAGTGACCATTGAAATTCAAATTTGAATTTTCTGAGGATTTCTAGCAACAGAATGGACTGGTTTTAATTACTTTTGAGGCTGGATTTGATTTTTTTGGTGGCGCTGGTGGTTGTAGTGTGGTCCAAGTTGCCATGATCAAATTGTAAGGGGTTTTGTACCATGTGGGGATGGATAATTTTGGTGGCTCAAGGCATTTTGTAGGTCTGATTAGATTGGTTTGTATGGTGAAATTTATGATTTTCCTATTCTTCTCAGAGATTTTTCTCATTCATGAAGATCATCCTTGGATTTGACAGACCTCTACTTGGTTTTCCCTCCAAGAATTTTGATTTTTTGTTGTAATTAGGGTTGGTGTAGTTGTTGGAACCCTAACCCTTACCATGGTTATCCATAGCTTGTTGCATCCTAACTTGTGTAGGATTCCAAGATAACTAGGGATATAATGTGGAAATTTTGATTTTGTAGGTGTTCCAGTTTTGAAGTTCAAAATCAGTCCCTAGTTTCTGGTCCCAGGGTTTTTGTAATAGTTTTTAACTCAATGTTTTTTAATGAAAGAAGAAAGTTGTAGGTCTAAGCTATAGTTTACAAGTAGGGTGCTTTGTGATTCATTGTGTACACAGAAGGAATTCATCATACTTAATACAAATATCTGATTCTTATCTCTCCTTTGCATCAAGTCAAGTAAGCTTTGAGTTTTCTAGCTCATTACATATTGTTTTTATGTATGTATCTTCATTCTTGAGTTCTGATCTAGGATTAGATTAAACAATGCTCTAAATGAGATATGAGTTTTCCCTTGTCTATGTAAGGATGTCTTATGAGTAGTAAAGATTAGGATAAATGTATTTATGGCTATGAATTATCAGATATTCTCAAAATTGTGTGTCATTTTGTCTAAGGAATCTTTCCCAATGGATGAGGCACTAGCCTAAATGTGTATTCCTCTCATTAATATACACTGGTTGAAGTTATTGCATTCCAAACATTGAAATCAATAACCTTTTCAAGGTTTAAGTTGTTGGTTCTGTGGTTTTTTCATCGTATAGTAATGGAGAGTCAATGAATGTGAGGTTAGCATTTAGTACTTTCTTACTATCAATCTATTGTTGAGACCTAGTCTTTGGTGCATGAAGTATAGTTTTCACTGGGTTAGGTGCACCCACCTTGGTTTTGCAGAGCCAAAAGTGAAGAGGGTACTCTGGTCCCTATTGTTTGTCCAGTTACCCTAAGATCCTTATACTTTTTTGAACTAACCAATCCTAAAATCAACCTAAGGGTATATTGGCAACCTAAGAGCATAAGCATCCATTTTGAACACCAACAAGATGGTGACTCTACTAGGGAGATAAAATAAAGTTACCATTAAGTGTGTTCTAGAGTCTTGTTGTATTCAGTTTGGGGAAGAGTCTCATAAGTTTTACAATCTGAGAATTTTTTTTCAAGTTTGCAAGTGTGTTGCCTAGATTTGTTGATTAAGTTATATGTGACTTTATTGTGGGAATGCTTAGAGTCTATTGGTGTTTCAAGATAGATCAGTGAAAGTTTGTGTCCTCTAAAAGGAGGTGGTGACTCTATGCTAGAAAGAACCTGATATATGAAGTTTTATTGATACTTCAGTTAGATAAGAAGAGAGCAACAACATTCAGCAGGGCAGTCCAGGTATTCTCCATCAAATTTTCTTATGTATTTTCATGGTCCTTATCAAATGATTTGGTCATTAAAGAAAGGATATGTGGTGAAGTTACATACTTCTTGGATAATTTTTGAGTTGATCATGAATATGTGAAGTATGTCAGAATAGCTAAGTGATAGGAGGGGATTATCTACAAGTGTTTAGATTCCCTATTACTGATTTCCAGGAGCATCAAGTATATATGCACAAGGGTTGTAAATCAGTGATGGATGTGCTTAGGGGCCCTCTTGTTAGGGGGTATGCACCATTTTTTTATGATGGCATACCCGCTTTCCCTAACAATATCCCTAATGAAATCAAAATTTATCTACCAAAGTTCAATAGAAATCAGTGCTCATCAACAAGAAAGCATGTGTTGGCTTTTACTGATCTGATGTATGAATTTGATGTTTTCCATGAGGATTTGTGGATGTAGTTGTTTGTGCAGACTCTCAAAAAAGATGAAAGAGATTGGTTTTCTCTTTTGCCTGCAGCTTCAATTTCTTCATGGGATGAGTTAAATTCTTGCTTCATTGAGTATTTTGATGGCTGGGTAGATGTTAAATTCATGTTGGACAGGTTGATGGAAATTCAAATTGAGGAAGATGAATTGATTCAAAATTTTAATAGCAGATTCACTAGGACATTAATGGATATCCTTGAGGATTTTAGGCAACATGATCAGATTTGTTTAGTCATCTACTTGAGTGCATTTGACCAAGAAATGGGTTTCCTACTAAGGGATAAACAACCACAAAGTCTACATTAGGCTTTTAAGGTTGCAATGGATATTGAGTGCAATCTGAAGTATGGAGTTATAAGAAGACATGCCTCTGCCAATTTGTAGATTCAGAATAGGGTGAAGGATTAGGAGGAGGTTAAGAAGCATCAGTACTCTCATTCCCCTACTAATTATATTGATCATGGTGTTGCATGTGAAGGTGAAATGAATGTTGCTACCAAAAGTATAATTGATGAGGATCTAGTTTCCTTGTTAGCCAATGATGGTAATGGACATTTTCAGATTGTAGAAGATACACATTTCCCTTTGCATGATTTGCACAAGTACAGTGATGATAATTGTGAAGATGATTTTCCACCAATTAATGTTAATTGTGGGAGCATGGATAAGATTGAAGATTTGTGGGGAAATACATTGTATGGTACCTGTGGAGATGATGTGATTAATTGTAACATTGATTTTTCATATGTTGACAAAAGTAATGGTGAGTCATGTTTCGATTCAGATTCAAATTTTTCTTCTTCTATTGAGGATGTGTATGATGATGGACATAATGACATATCTTATGAGGTTTCTAATGTGTTATTTGATGAGGACATTAGTGAGAGCTAGATGGCACTTTTTCTAAATTATTATGAGAAGCAATTCTATATGGTTTCTAACCCATTATTTGAGGAATGTGCTTAGAGGATGGAATTTGTTGAAGATTACTCACCATCTGTACTTATTGTTCCACATATGGTTGATCTGGAATGTCCATCACAAGTGAGGCTAGTTGAAAGAAAGGTAATGCAAGATGAATGTATTTCTTTTACTGAAAATGCATTACATTGTGACAGTGTATTTCTTCTGCCACCAAGTATTGAGAATAATGAAGATAATGTAATTCATGATGTTGATCATGTAATCATCCTTATGAGGATAAAGGTGTGATTTATCAAGAGGAATCAGACTTGATAAACCCAAGTGACTTGATATATGAGGGTATTTCAGTTACCTTGGCTAAGACAGGTGAAAATGAATGTAGTTTCTTTTCTTTTGATATGCAAGAATGCATTAAAGATGGGCTGGATGATTGCAGCCAGGAAGAAAAGGTACCAATTATTTGTTCCCTTTCATATGTTTCAATCCATAATGATTTTGATGATGCTTCTTTTCCAAGTAGTGAGTTTGTGGGGGGACACGTGAAGGAGGGCATAGGTGATGATAAATCCGGAGTTGGTCTGCTGCCTGTGCTTGACAGTGTTTTCTATCATCATGTATGTAACAAAAGTTTCAGATTTTTGTTTGACTCTGTAAATAGAAACCAAATTTTTGATAGAGGTAAAGGTTGGCACTTCTTTGGCATCTAGATGTTGCTTATGTATATTTTGTATATCCTGTGTAGTAGTGTTAGATTTTTTGGTTGGGAGCCAATTTGTGAAAATCTTGGATTAGGAGTGGGGAGAGGGCCTAATTGTTTTCTTCAATGGGTGGTCTACTTTTCCTAGAGATCTGAATCCTTGCCATGCCTATAGGAGGCATGCATCCCCAACTAGAGCCATTGTTAGCACCTGTTAAAATTTTCATGGCCTCACAGGTTTTCCCCTGGTCTCTGTAATGTTTTTCCTGGTCTTTGGCTAAGTCATTAGTAAAATTTTTTAAAAATCTAGCCATTGCATGAAAAACCCTAAGTCTGCCCAGGCCCTGTTCTATTTTTAAGTTACCTTTTTGGGTCACTTAAAAGTCCTAATTCACACATGCTTTATATTATTGGTCGGTCCTTGTTTAAATCTTTCCTAAGTTTTTACCCCCGGTGGCCTTTAATATTTCCTAAGTCTAAATGCTTGGTGAATTAAATTTTCCCTTGGTCATGCACTTTATTTTTAACTAATGTTCTAGCTTAATATTTCTTGGGTCTGATCTCCTGGCAACATCTTGATCCAATGGTTGTCTTGTTTTTGCGAAGGATATGTCAGAGGCATGCGCTTTCATGATGACCATTGATTCTCTTTTATGACATAGCCTTTCTTTGCAGGTGAGTCCACTACCACATAAGCACAAGTGGTGCTTCCCTATTGGCCAAAGGAAATAATGAAGTGGCAGGAATGTCCCATGAATGAAGAAAAAGTGGTTTGTCCACTTGCCAGGTCAGCATGGTTGGCAGTCTCCTATTGGTTAGTGTGTGTTGTGACTTGGTAGCTGTCAGTGTGACCTAAGTTTTTGACTTGTCAGTGGACCCTGACATCTCCAAAAAATTGACAGTGGGCGTAAGTTCTTATCAAATGTGTCAGAGGTTTGAGATCATGTGACGGTCATTGATTTGGGATCTGGTAGTGAGTCTTCAGTGGGTCCATGCTAGGTCAGGCCACCATGGACCTTGCTCATTGGTTGTGTCAGTGTAAATGTGGATGTTGTTAGATGACTAGGCAGATGGTTATCAATTTGGACCTATGTCAGACTTGAGTTATTTGGCATCTTCTTATTGGTTGGCATGTTGTTGAGAAGGATCTTGTCAGTGGGACTTGTAGTGAAGCATTTTAATCTACGGTCGGTGCATGATCTTAAGGAATATTCTCCCCCTTTGAGATCATGCACCATCCATTAATTTCAAATCTTTCTAGGATGTCTCATTGGGACCTGGTTGCTGGTATGTCTATCACTGGGACCTGACATCTGCAGATGATCTATGATTGGCGTAAGTTCTCATGGAGTTTGTCAGAGCCATGAGATCTTATGCTCGCCATCTGATTCAAAGGATTCAGCAAGTGGGTCCTATGTTAGAGCTGGCTAGGTAGGTATAGCAAATGATATGGTGACATGTGGTAGGTTTTCAAGCGGGCCCAAGGTTATTAGAGGTCTAGCAGTTCGGATAAAGTGTTTGGCGGGTACCGATAAATGTCAAGGGGTTTCTCTTGTTCACTGAATAGAATAGCGGTGTTCTAAAAAGTTGGTGATTTAGAAAATGTTGTGTTCACATAATCCCTAAAATATCTAGCAGTAGTATAAAGTATTCCATGAATGGCCAATTCCCTTCAGTCGCTAGTTCGCTAAATGTGACTAAGGTCATATTAAAAGGTTAAGACATAGGGCCCGTGAAATTAAAGGATCAAGCGGTCATGATATAAGGTTGATCTTAGTTTGAATATTGACCGTTGATTTGCTGCTGGCACCATGAAGTGACTGTTGAAATTCAAATTTGAATTTTTTGAGGGTTTCCAGTGATAGAAAGGATTGGTTTTAATTGCTTTTGAGGCTGGATTTGATTTGTTTAGTGACGCTGATGGTTGCAGTGCGGTCTAGGTTGCCATGATCAAATTGCAGGGGGGTTTGTACCATGTGGGGATGGATAATTTTGGTGGCTCAAGGCATTTTGTAGGTCTGATTAGATTGGTTTGTATAGTGAAATTTATGATTTTCCTATGCTTCTCAGAGATTTTTATCATTCATGAAGATCATCCTTGGATTTGACAGACCTATACTTGGTTTTCCCTCCAAGAATTTTGATTTTCTATTGTAATTAGGGTTGGTGTAGTTGTTGGAACCCTAACCCTTACCATGGTTATCCATAGCTTGTTGCATCCTAACTTGTGTAGGATTCCAAGATAACTAGGGATATAATTTGGAAATTTTGATTTTGTAGGGGTTCCAGTTTCGAAGTTCAAAATTAGTCCCTAGTTTCTGGTCCCAAGGTTTTTGTAATAGTTTTTAACTCAATGTTTTTTTAATGAAAGAAGAAAGTTGTAGGTCTAATCTGTAGTTTACAAGTAGGGTGCTTTGTGATTCATTGTGTACACAGAAGGAATTCATCATACTTAATACAAATATCTGATTCTTATCTCTCCTTTGTGTCAAGTCAAGTAAGCTTTGAGTTTTCTAGCTCATTACATATTGGTTTTATGTATGTATCTTCATTCTTGAGTTCTGATCTAGGATTGGATTAAACAATGCTCTAAATGAGATATGAGTTTGCCCTTGTCTATGTAAGGATGTCTTGTAAGTAGTAAAGATTAGGATAAATGTATTTATGGCTATGAATTATCAGATATTCTCAAAATTATGTGTCATTGTGTCTAAGGAATCTTTCCCAATGGATGAGGCACTGGCCTGAATGTGTATTCCTCTCATTAACATACACTGGTTGAAGTTATTGCATTCCAAATATTGAAATCAATAACCTTTTCAAGTTTTCAGTTGTTGGTTGTGTGGTTTTGTCACTATATAGTAATGGAGAGTCAATGAATGTGAGGTTAGCATTTAGTACTTTCTTACTATCAATCTGTTGTTGAGACCCGGTCTTTGGTGTGTGAAGTATAGTTTTCACTAGGTTAGGTGCACCTACCTTGGTTTTGTAGAGCCAGAAGTGAAGAGGGCAGTCTTGTTGCTATAGTTGGTCCAGTTACCCTAAGATCCTTATACTTTTTGGAGCTAACCAATCCTAAAATCAACCTGTGGGTATATTGGTAGCCTAAGAGCATAAGCATCCATTTTGAACACCAACACCAAGGACTCTCCAAGAGGAGTAAACTTGTGTTTAGGATCTGTAGCCCAAGGTTTATAGTCAGATGGTTTCTTGTTCGACTCTATTGCTTTTTCCTCTGAGGCTTTGATAGCTTGGGTGCCAATAGTGAGAGTGAAAGAAGGTGCCTTAGATGGGGTATAAATATTATCAATAACATCATCTGTGACAATGCCTTTATTCTTGTTCCAGTTTTTGCCTTTGTGTTTATAACTAGATCCAGATTCATACTTGTCTTTTTGAAGTGATATGTCTCCTTTTTGTACAAGTACTTTCTTAATTTTGATTGCATTTTCTACCATTTTATCAAAGGATGTATGATTTTGCATTTGCAAATGGTAGTTGAGTTCTGGAACAAGATTGTTGATGAAAATTTCTAGTTTCTCAGTTTTTGGAATGTGTCTAGCATATAGAGAAAAATTATTCCTCCATCATTTGAGAAAAGTCAGGAATGGTTCTCTTGAGTTTTGTTTCAGATTGTAGATGTTGATCATAGTGACCGGATGCTAGATGTTGTAGGAGTATTTTTTATAGAACAGTTTAATTAAATCCTCAAAAGTTTTGATTGTTGGATGCATTTTTGAGAACCAATGAATAGCTAACCCTCCCAGAGATCGAGGGAAAATACGCATTAGGTAGGTTGGTTTGTGCATGAAATCCATAGATTGAGTACAAAATTCTATGACATGATCTTGAGGATCAGAGTTTCCATCGTATTTGTCATATTTAGGCATCTCCACTCTTTTTGGGAATGGTGGCATGTGAAATTCTTTATCAAATGGAAAAGGGCATAGAGGTTCCATGGAGAAATCTTTTTCAAGTTTTTTGAGCTTGACTTGCATGGCATGCATCTATTTCATCATGGTTGTGATAGGAGTTTCTTCCTCATGTGTGATGATAGCTTCAACATTAAATTTTGGAGGAAGTTTAGCCCCTTGGTGAGCCAACTCTTGGAAGTATGTCTCCTTTTCTTCTTTTAAGAAATGCCTCATCATTTTCTTGAAGTTATCATCATTTTCATATCGAGAAATTTTAGAAGGTGTGGGTTCTTGATCCACACCATGTTGGGATTGATTTCCTTGGGACCCTTGGCTTGCACCTCCTTCCTGAGACATAATGTATTTAAGATAACTACCATGGATTGATCGATGAGGATTTGCTTGATGACCTGCATGGATTAATGAAGGGGGAGTTACTTGATGACCTATGTGGATTGATGCAGGAGGAGTGATGTAGCCACCTATCAAGTAAATATTTCCAAGAGTGTCTTCTACAAATTTAGTTGTGTCGAAAGGTTGATGAAATGTCTTAGCAATCATAGAAGATGCGGCTGAAGAGAATCTGGGTTTTTCTCCCTGTTTTCACTGTGATGAAGCTCTAGTTTCCACCATTAACCTTGGGTGAAGCAAAAGATCAAGATGAAGATAACTAAGGAATGATTTGATTCAAGAAGATCTAATGACGCAACCTTGTCAAGATTGGATTGATTGAAGATAGTGTTGGTAGTATTATTTTTTTTCCTATTCCCTCACAAGATTTTGAAGGTTTTTGTGTCTTCCTAGTTTTTGTGTTGAATCCCTCTGCATATTTTTCATATCTTTAGGGTTCAAGTTTGGTCAAAGTTGTAGAAACCCGAAGTGCTAGGGTAAAAATCCCTTTTTATGCCTTCAAAATCCAAAAACCCTAGTTTGCCTTAGCCAGGTTCTATTTCATTGTTACATTTTTCAGGCCACTTAACTCTCTTGTTTGCACATGACTATTTCCCTCTTGGTTTTTGCTGAATCACTTAGCAATGTTTCATGTCTCTGTATTATTCAGTGAACTGGTGATTACATGTTTTTCGCTAGTTCTCCAAGTCCTCTGGCAGTTAACATTTTCTTTCAGTGAATATGCGATTGCAGTGGTCGTGTAGTCTCCTATTCCTGGTGGTTTATCTCTTAATAGTTAGCAACTTGGCATGGTGGTTTGTCTTTTCTTTGGTCGCATGTTTGCGTGGTCAGTGGGGCCCGACATCGCAGTTACCTTCAATCTAATGGTGGGCACATGATCACATGGGGTAGGAATATTCCATGCAATCATGTGACAACCGCCTGATCTTCCAATGTGTTGTGGCTTGTGCATGGTGGGTCTAATATGCCATGTAGTTCTGAGGTGCTTGTTTCTAATTGGCTGAGAGACTAATGACGAGGCTAAAGATTTTTCAAAGCTTAGTTAACTAATTTTAGAGGATAGTTTGGACCACCTGATCTGCCAAGAAGAAATAGGATCAACAGTCATGTTTTAAAAATAGATCAAGTGGCCATTGCCGTCAATTTTCAAATAATTCAAGGGTTTTTCTGCAAGGTTAGGAGACAGTGCACCAAAAGAGCCATATTGTAGGACCATTTTTGGTCATTTCCAACTTGGTTGCAGGTGAGAATTTATGAAGATGATCCTAGTAGTTGTTCCAGCATCATATAGCATGTCCTTGGGAGCCTCTACAGAGGAAATATTGATAGGTGGGTCACGCATTCTCTGTTGGAGTCAGAATTAACAAGGCTTTTGTGGTGGTTTTGTCCTTGAAGATGGTACATGGTTAGATCGGTTGCAAAGTGTAATGATTTTTTGATTTCACCGGCCATGCGTTTGGAGCCTGTCTTGTCTGCATTCACTGTTTGTTTGATTTAGGTGATTTGGAACTATTGCTTTGAATGATCATCAATTGCTTGTTGCAATCCTTGAGATAAAAGGATTTTTCATGATCATTCAAAGGAATTAGGAGTTAGGTGTTTAGAATCTCTTGCTTGGTAAGCCCTATTCTTGGTTAGGGTTGTAATAATTTTGCTTTAGTGCTTGTTAATGAGAGATAAAAGTTGCAGGTCTAAGCTATAGTTTGCAAGCATGATTTGTTGTGATTGATTGTATGCATAGAAAGGATTCATCATACTTAATACAAATATATGATTCTTATCTCTCCTCTGTGTCAACTCAGGTAGGCTTTGAGCTTTCTAGTTCGTTACTGTAGACACCTAAAAATCCTTTAGAAAATAAAGTATTTTTATTTTCTGAAAAATCCCTGATGACATCATCATCTATTAATTAATTAATTAATTTATTTTTATGTCATTAAATCCCTTTTTCTTAATTAAAAATATTTAATTAAGAAATCCCTCCCAAAAATGTTTAAATCTTATTTAAACATTATCTCCTTATTTATTAATTATTTTAATTAATAAATTGACCAAAAATCCCAAAATAAATAATTTATTTATTTTTTGCCCAAAACTTGGCCAATTTCCTTTAGACCACTAACCTCTTCCAAAATCTTCTAATTCCTTCTTAATCTTGATTAAAAGGCTAATCCCATCTTTTCTAAACCTAATCCCAAGGCCAAATATTTAATTAAGATTAAATATTTAAATTTCATATTTATTGAAAATATTTCAATAAATATTCCCAAAACTTAAGCTTTTGGAATGAATAAGCTTTTATTCCATGAAACCAAGGAGAATTCTAGACTCTTCTAGAATCTTCTCAATCCAACCTCTTCACCCATTCTAATCCTAAGATTATCCTAATTCCTCCCTTAACCTTGTCACATTCCCTAAACAAGGTTAGCCAACTCTTAAGCTTACCCCAAAGTCAACAAAGAGGGCTTCCCTTTTTGAAATGCATTGAAGGCATTTAAGGCCTCCTTATCCCTCTTACATGCACTTATGGTGCATTTAAGAAGCCCCTCACCCCTTTCTTACACCCTTTGACCTTAGGCACATTTCTCAAATTGTGCACATTCCTTCCATCTTTCAATCCAATGCCCTTGTGACACTTGTCACAAGGAGGTGATCCCTAAACTAGCACAATCCATGTGCTCCCCTTTGAGTGAATCTTGGCCTCTCTTAAGGATTTCAATCCTGGCCACTCATTCTTCCTTCCAAATCCTATAAATACCCCTCCTTTCAAGAGCAAAATCAATTAGCTTACTTTCATTCTCATGCACTATTATGATGCCATTTTCATGTTAGATCTTAGCAAATCATTCTAATTTAGTTTACTTTCAAGCATTTTTAGCTCATCATAGCTTAGTAATAATGGATTAACATAGCTTTTCTTATTGTTTTGCATAGCATAGCATCATATCACATCTCTAATTTGGTCTAAAATCAATCTTAGATTCCTCATCATGTAGCTTAATCTCCATTTAAGCATTTTTGGATCCTTGAAGCCTTAGGGGCAAATCAGGTGTTCTATACCTATTTTTGTGCCATTTTGGAGTTTTCATGGATTTCAATCTATCTTAGAATGCATTTAGAGTATGCTCCAAGTGCTTAGAGAGCACACCCACATCCCTCTTATTAGAGAAAATCAAATAGTGCTTGGGTGCACCTGTTTTTGGCTCAATCTGAGGTGGCTAGCTTAGAGTTACCTTGTTTTTGTTTTGATTGTATGCTAGATTAAACTCTTAATGTTTGATTGATTTTAAGCCTCTTAAAATAGATAACAGGTACCCTCAAAAGCCTTGCACACAGTTACATATTATTTTATGTATGTATCTTCATTCTTGAGTTTTGATCTAGGATTGGATTAGATAATGCTCTAGATGTGATGTGAGTTTACCCTTGTCTACATAAGGATTCTTTGTAAGTAGTAAGGATTGTGGTAGATGTATTTATGGCTATGAATCTCAGATATTCTCTAATTTTTGTATCTTTTGTGTTTAAGAAATCTTGCCCAATGGATGAGGCACTGGGCTAAATGAGTAAATCTCTTATTAACATAACTGATTGAAGATATTGCAATCCAAATATTAAAATCAAGAACCATTTAAGTTTTAAATCTTTGGTTTTGTAGTTTTGTTACCCCATAGTAATTGAGAGTCAATGAATGTAAAGTTGGAATTTAGTACTTTCTTGCTATCATCTATTATATAAACCCAACCTTTTATGTGTAAGGTATAGTTTTCACTAGGTTAGGTGCACCCACCTTGGTTTTGTAGAGCCAGAAGTGAAGAGGGCAGTCTTGTCCCTACAATTGGTCCAATTACCCTAAGATCCTTTTACATTTTGGAACTAACCACTCCTAAAATCTTTATGAGGGTATATTGGTAGCCTAAGAGCATAAGCCATTTTGAAACACCAACAAGATGGTGACTCTGCTGGGGACATGTTACACAAGTCTATAATAACTAGTAGGTCATCATTGGAAACATAGGGTTATTCTTGTCCCTTGTCCTGTCAAACTCATTGGGATACTTGTTAGTGAGGAAATAGTGTTTTAAGATTCCCAATATACCTGGGTGGTGACTCAAACATCTCTGCAGTAGTGCTAGTCAGTAGATTTTTTATGAGATGAGTTACAAAGGTACTAGGTCTCGAAGAAAGGAGCATCCTGAAGATAGATTGGAAGAAGGTCTTCCAAGCACTTCTAAGCCTAGTTAGACAAGGAAGGCAAGAAAACAAAAAAATATGTCTCATACTTGGAAACATAAAGAGGATACAAGACAAGAAAATCAAATCAAGCCTGGTCAAGAAGAAAATGTCTCAGATTATGAAGAGGCTATTGATTTGGAGTTGAACCAGTATGAGGATGAGTTTCAAGTGTGAGATGCTGAGTCTGAGACTACTCTCCCAGAATCAGAAGAAATTTTTGAAGAATTTTATGAGTTGGAAAGAAGAATCCAAGAATAGGTTGCTATCAGACAACAAAGAGAAAAACATAAATAGGACAAAGTAAGATAGGCCATGATAAGGGCTGAATAGTTAAAGAGGCATTTATTAGATTTGGAGGCAATTAATTATGTCCCAGAGCCTGAAAGAATAGAGGAATAGCCTATTGTGTAGAAGATGTATGAGATAGCTAGACCTAGAGATAAAAGAAAACAAAGAGTTGTTGGAGTTACAATCAATGAAAATGTTAATGATAAGGAGCCTTTAGATCAAGAGTTGAGATTAGATGCAGATCTTGAGAAGGCTAGAAAGGAGAAAGAGATGTGGGCCAAAGAACTTGAGAAAGCATAATTAGAGGCTACTGCAGTAGAAATGAGGAAGAAGATTGAGTTTCTCACGCATACTTCAGGACCTTCAAATGTTGTTGTTTCTTCTTTGGGACAAGGTGGAAATCATGGTAACCTTGCAACTCAAACAAAGGACATCCCATCACTGGGTGCTGCTAAAGTCTCTGCTATTTCAAACACAAGGACATCTACATCTCAAGGAATGGATCCACCTCAAGGAGGTCCTATTCATGAAAGGTACAAACAACTTGTCTTTTTGGGTATTCCTAGTTATCCTAATGTAATCCCTGATGAAATTAGAAAGAAGCTCCCTAAATTTGTTGGAAACAATGTCATCACATGTGAGGAACATCTAAAGAACTTTATTGATGTAATAAATGATTATAATATTGAGCCTGATGATGTTGTAATGAAGTTATTTGTACAATCTCTGACCGAAGATGCTAGGGACTAGTTTAGAGGATTTCCCCATGCCAGTATAGGGTCTTGGAATGAATTTAAGAATTGTTTCAAGGAACATTATGGTGCTAAAAACAAATGAGTGTTTTATTTTGAATGAATTCAATAACATAAAGAAAAATTAGAATGAAGATGTTCTTGAATTTAATATAAGATTCCAAAAAGCTATGCATAGGCTCCTACAAGTTATCAGATTAGATGATAGGGTGTGTCTTGTGACATAATTAAATTCCTTTGATGCAAAGATGGGGTATCTTTTAATGGATAAGAACCCTAGAAATCTTGGGGAGGCTTACAAGTTGGCTATTAACATAGAGAGTAATAGAAGAATATCAGGAAAATTGGGGAGAAGACATGATTGTAGGCCTCAAGTACAAAATAAGAAAGAGATGGGAAGGTCTACAAACTTTAAAACCAAAGAGGAGGATAATCTAAAATAGATTCTAAATGCTTTAGAGGTTCTAAGGCCTAATAAAAAAGAAACAATAGGGCTATAACTAATGACCGGTCAACTCCTAATAATTTTAGCAAGCAGCTAATAATGCAAAATTACCCATACAATACTTAGTGGAAGGATGGAAAGCCCATTTTTCCAGCTAAGAGGGATAGTCCTGATGATAGGATTCCTGATCCTTTGCAGAGAAATTTAGTTAATATGAGTGATGATATCCCATGGTGTGCTGCTTGTCAATCTCCTCACAATCTAGAATACTGCATTATTACCCTGAATCTATTAGAGAACCTGAAACAAGATGATTAATATGATAAGAATGGATGTGCAATGACTTCTTCACATGCATGGGATGAGGTTGACTCCATAGAGGAGGAAGAATTTGATGATGTTGGATGTGGTGTAGTGAAATGTGAGGAGCATGTTTCCTTAAGGCAACCTTCTGATGAGGAAATTGCTCAAATCACTACAGACATGGTCACTCAAGCCAAGAGCAATTATAATTTGAGAAATAGGATAATTGGAAATATAGCTGGTAAACCGGGTAGCATGGTTATCAAGAGATTAGAAAGGAGTACACAATAGCCTAAGGAAAAGGGGAAAGGTGCTGATGTTGTTAGTCAGGTGAAAATAAAAAAGAAGATTGGGCCTATTGCAATACCTAAGGGTAAAGCAAGGACATCAGAAGTAGTTGTTCCCATACCCAAGAAGGAAGATGAGTCTCTACACAAAGATAAATCTGACTTGATTGTCTGAATAGAGGATAAAGATGTCACTATTTTTAAGGGGGACATGGATGACCAAAAATATGTTCCTATTCATATGACTAAACTGCTTTCACAAATGACTGTCAAAGTTCCACTTTTGGAAATGATGAGGATAGAAGAGCATAAGGTGAAGGCTTTGGATTGGGTAAATGGTGCCTTTTCTACAAAAGTCCAAGGGATGAGTAGAAGTGATAAGCATGTGGCTTCTTTAGATGACACACCTGATAGTAAAAATGAAGAAATCATCTCTAAGATTCCTTAGATATATTTGGATGCAAATGTTGTAAATAATGCAGTAGGGACAGTTGATCCTTTCTTTTTGTCTCTTATGATAAATGACAAATTATTGAAGAATTGCATGATTGATTCTGGGGCATCAAATAATATCATTCTTGCAAAGATCATGAAGTCATCGGGACTAAAGGTTGATACACCTCATGGAAGGTGCCAAGCTATGGACTCAAGAGAGGTTCCATTTATTGGTATCATTAAGGCTTTGCCTTATAAATTAGCAACATTTCCTGACAAGCAGCTAACTATGAGTGTTTTACTGGTTGATATCCCTCCATAGTATGGGATGCTATTATCTAGGAGATGGAGTGCTTCTATGGGAGGAAGTATCCAGTGTGACTTGTCTTTTTCTACTTTTAACATTGGAGGAGAAAGTGTGAAGGTGTCAATGGAAACTAGAACTCCACATATGATTGAGGAGAATGAAGATGATAACATGAATTGTTTTGTGGACACTGACATTGGTTCTTTCCAAGTTTAGGAGAAAGGGGTGCAAGAAAAGGTTAGGCCTGTCCTTTTGGCTGATGATGAGGATAACATGGTAGAAGGTAATGTCTTATGGACTTTATATTTTGATGGAGCAAGTTCAAAGGAAGGTGCTGGAGCAGGAGTGCTGTTGATATCCCTAAATGGTAAAACTTTTAAGTTTTCTTTCACTCTCTTGTTTCTTTGCACAAATAATGTTGCTGAATATGAGGCCCTACTAATTGGTTTGAAACTAGCATTAAGACATGGGATTAAACATCTTAGGGTGATTGGTGATTCTGAGTTAGTAATCTCTCAGATTAGATCAAAGTATGCATCAAAGAATCAAAGACTGAAACAATATAGAAATGTTGTTTGGGATGAAATAGAAGTTTTCAGTGCTTTTGGTATTGATTGGGTGGATAGAAGCCAAAATAGGATGGCTGATTTATTAGAAAACATAGCACTGAGGCCAGAGGATATCACTTTTGTAGGGATATCCAAAATTGAGTTTATGTCTAGGCCTTCTATCCTAGACAATGTTGAAAATTGGCAAGTATTTTCTGATGATTAGGATATACTAAGATTCTTGCAGTGTGAGTCTCACTTTGGTGGTCAGGAGATGGATTTCAGCACTTATGTTGACATCAGAAATGGGAAAGAAAATGTTCTTGGGAAAGAAGTTCTACAATTGAAGTCAAATAGAGTCCCAAGGGGATTGGTTGCTCTTGAGAGGGTATTTGATAATAAAGAAAGGGCTTGCTTTTCTAAATTTGTTGATAAGATCAATGATTTGGAGGAAATAAATCTAGGAACAAGTCAACTACCCAAAAATGTTTATATAGGTAGGTGTTTGTCCCCAAGAACTAGAAAAAATATGATTGACCTTCTTAAAAAATTTAGACATGTTTTTGCATGGTCTTATGATGATTTGAAAGCCTATAGAGAAGATCTGTTCCAACATGAGATACCACTGAAAGGAGGTACCAAACCTTTTAGGCAAAAATTAAGACCTTTGAATCCTACCTTGGCACCAAAGATGTAGGATGAACTCAAAAAGATGATAGATGCTAGGATCATCAAGCCTATCAGACATTCTACTTGGGTGTCAAACTTGGTTCCAGTCAGAAAAAAGAATGGTGACATTAGGTTGTGTGTTGATTTTAGAAATCTGAATGTCAATTCTTTTAAGGATAATTATGGTTTTCCAAACTTGGAAAATATGCTACAGAGGGTTACTAGATCAGAGCTAATGTCCATGATGGATGGTTTCTTTGGATATAATCAAGTCATGGTCAAGGAGTCAGAATAGTTTAAGACTGCATTCACTACCCCCTGGGGAACATATGGTTATGTTAGAATGCCCTTTTGTTTGACAAATGTTGGAGCTACTTTTTAGAGAGCCATGGATGTGGCCTTTGTAGACTTTATAAAAATAAATTTGGTAGTATATTAGGATGATCTCATAGCATATTCAGATAAGGAGAGTCAACATTTTGAGCATCTTGAGAAAATTTTTATCAGGGCTTTGGAATATGGGGTTTCTTTGAATCCAAAAAAGTGTGCTTTTGGTGTTGTGGAAGGAAAAATCTTGGGACATATCATGTCTAAGGATGGAGTGAGGATTGACCTTGAGAGGGTTATGGCTATAGATAGGCTTTCCCCACCTAGAAATGTTAAAGGAATACTATCCTTCTTTGGGCAGGTCAACTTTCTAAGGAGATTTGTTACAAATTTTGTAGAAATCAGTATCCGCATCTCTAGAATGTTGAAAAAAGAGGCAAAGGTTGAATGGAATGAAGAAGAAGATGAATCTTTTAGAAGTATCAAAAAAGCCATCAAAGATGCTCCAATTTTAAGAACACCTGATTATGGTAAGCCCATGTAGATTTTTTCTTTTGCCTCTTGTCATATAGTTGTAGTAGTTTTATTGCAGAAGAATTCAGATGGATATGAACAACCCATATCATTTTTTAGCAAATCCCTACAAGCAGCAGAACTAAAATATGACATTACTGAGAAGCAAGCTTATGCCCTAGTCAAAGCAGTCAAGGCTTTTAGATGTTACCTTGTAGGAGCTAAGGTGGTTGCTTATGTTCCTAATGCTGCAGTTAAGGATACATTGGTACAACAAGAGGTTTCAGGGAAAAGATGTAGATGGATCAACAAGATCCAAGAATTTAACATTGATATTCAGGTTACAAAGTTGATAAGAGGCTTAGGTCTTGCAAAGTTAATGGCACAAAGAAACTTAGTTGCCAATCATGTAAATATGTTAGAAGAAGAACAAAGGCCATATATTTGTGATATGGATTGCTGTGACTGGTACAAGGATGTTATTGGTTACTTGCAGAAATTGGTCCTTCCCCCTGAAATGGATGAAAACAAAAGGAGAATTGTTAAGTTGCAATCTACAAGATATGCTATTATACATGGTAAATTATGGTGGAGAAGCAATGAAGGAGTGTTACTAAAATGCTTGGACCATGAGAGATCCAAAGCCTTGTTAGATGAAATGCACCAAGGTGTTTGTGGAGGGCACTATATGGCAAAGACCAGAGCTCACAAGATTCTTAGGTTTGGATTTTGGTGGCCTACAATTTTCAAGGATGCATATTAGTTTTTAAGAAAATGTGATGCATGTCAGAGATTTGCTGGTAAGTTAAAATTTAATGGGAATTTTCCACTCAGGCCTGTTGCAGTTCAGACTCCTTTCCAGAAGTGGGGTATAGATTTTATTGGAGAGATTCCAAACAAGTCTAGTGGTGGACATTCTTATGTACTGGTGGCAATAGACTATTTTACCAAGTGGGTTGAAGCTATCCCTACTAGAAAGGCTACTAGAAAAGTTGTGATAGATTTTGTAATGCAAAATATTCTTACTAGATTTGGTTGCCCAGAGGTAATTGTGGTTGATAATGCAATGTGTTTTAGATCACAAGAATTTAATGATTTTTGTTAGCAGTATGGGATACACATTTCATTCTCTTCCCCATGTCATCCACAAGGAAATGGCTGGGTTGAGTCTAGTAACAAAAGTCTAATTAAGATTCTCAAGAGAGTATTGGATAAAAATAAAAAATCTTGGGACTCAAAGTTATGGTTAGCATTGTGGGCTGATAGGGTAATTGTAAAGAAGGCCATAGGTTGTGCTCCCTATGATTTAGTATATGGGATAAATGCTAGATTGCCTCAAAATAATCTATTGCAGATGTATAAGTTTATCCAAGCATATGATGAAGATTTAGATGATGAGATGAGGGTAAGAATGGATGATTTGATCTAGTTGGATGAGGTGAGGAGAGATGCACATGAAAGAAATGAAGGATTGCAGAGGCAGTGTAAGAATCTATTTGATAAAAGGGCTACCCAGAGAAGTTTTGAAGTGGATGATCTTGTCCTGATGTGAAATGCAAGATTTAAAGATAAAGGAAAGCATGGGAAGTTTGATCCTATCTGGTTGGGCCCTTATCTTATTGAAAGCAAATGGGGAACAAATTCTTATGTCCTGAAGGAATTGACTGGTGGTACTTTGGAATTGCCTGTTCGTGGACAATTCCTAAAGTTTTACTTCTCCTGAAGTATCTTTTCAATGAGCAGTAGTTTAGGTTTTCCTCTGTATAGTCATGTTGTTTATGGGTCAAAGTTTTGATTTGGTCTACTCTTCCAAGAGATTCTAGCTTACTCATTGTATCTATAGGAGATACACGTCCCCGAGTATGAGCCACTGTTGGTAGTATTCTTTGATTTTCCTGTCCCCCCCAAAAATTTTGAAGTTTTTTATGTCTTCCTAGTTTTTGTGTTGAATCCCTCTACATATTTTTCATATCTTTAGAGTTCAAGTTTGGTCAAAGTTGTAGAAACCCTAAGTGCTAGGGTAAAAATCCCTTTGTATGCCTTCAAAATCCAAAATCCCTAGTTTGCCTCAGCCAGGTTCTATTTTGTTATTAACTTTTTCAGGCCACTTAACTCTCTTTTCTGCACATGACTATTTCCCTCTTGGTGTTCACTGAATCGCTTAGCAATGTTTCATGTATCTGTATTATTCAAAAAATTGGTGATTACATGTTTGTTGCTAGTTCTCCAAGTCCTCTGGCTGTTAACATTTTCTTTCAGTGAATACGCGACTATTGTTAAGGCTAAAATTTGAACCTTATTAAACTATACAAGTTTAACAATCTTTCCTAACATGGGATTCATTTTTACACGTGGGAAATGCATAACTAGAAATGAAACCTTTGGATTCTAGGCCGGTTCCTATTGGATAATCACTGATAACTCCACAAAACTAACTTGAACTTGTGGGAAAAGAGATAGAAGTTACTGAAATGAACCTAAGATCTTAAAATCTAAACTAGAGAACTAGGTGATACACCAAATATGATATGAAAGTTCAAATATAGGTAACTAAAAAGGATTATCATGCTATCTTAACGAATACAAAAACACTTCCTTTCTGTATAGGCTTGCATAAGTACTTTGTAACAAAGTCTGAAAAATGAACCAGAATAAGGAGGAAAACAAGTGCCTCACTTATCTGTTTCACTCCTTAAGACATGAACTACAACCTGTAAGCAAACATACTTTTCTACAACTAGGTGTTTAGATGAGACAAAACAACATGGAATAATAAAAAATTCACTAGTTATCTTTATCAGATAACCTTAAAATACACACAGAATTGCAGAAAGAAGAGAAGGCTCCAAAGTGAATTCAAATAACATAAACTCAACTGTTCTCACTTGTATTTGTTCTTCCAAAAGAGTTACAAACATCTGCACAAAAATGCTAAGGACATAAAAAATGTCACATAAGCCTCCTCTACATAATTAGAACTAAATAATAATGAGCCAAAAACTCACTAAGTACAAACCCAATCCTTGGGTCGGATGCCAGAAAATAGCCTAAAAAATAGGACCCAAAAGCCCATGAAATGAAGTCTATCCTCTAAAAAAGCTCCACTAAGTCATAAAGAACCCTATGACTCATCTATAATTGACCCCAAAAGGCTCAAAAAGCCATAAAGACCCCCCAAACAGGTTGGATAAAGTCAAAATCCGACACTAAAATCTTTCCCACTCTCCTAGAAGAACTCCAACACCCCCTAAATCTACTCAACCAAGTCCTATATGCTCTCTAAATGTTTGAAGACTTTCTCCACCCTCCAAGAAGAAGTCTTTACTTAAAGGGTAATAAATTAACCTCTAATTTATGTTATTTTAATATTTGCAATTCTTAAATAACAATCAATTGATTTATAACATTATCAATTAATTGTTAATTTAATTACAATTGTTTGTAAATATAAAATTGAAATAGATTAATTCATTTAAGTAAACTAACATAAGTAATATATAACTATATCACCTAAGTTAATTATTGGCAAAGCACATGAATTAATTTATTTTCTTGTCACCTTGAAAGAAATCCGATGAAAATAATACCCCGGATTTCAAAACATATTGAAATATGTTTGAGGGGTTAATAACATACAAACAACCCTAAGAAATCTGCATCATTTGGCTTCTGGTGCTTGAGAGGAAAAATAGGGTTTAACAGGAGCTGCTGCCAATCTTGGGGTTTGCTGTCAAAAATGGTAACTCTGGCCACCATGACATCTCTTTTCAACACTCTGGGCATGAACTAGCTTACCTCTTGCTAAGCGATAATGTGAGTTCATCCATTTTTTCTACCGTGAATACTTGAAAAAGATTCCTTTCTTTATTGCAAAATATAGACTTGTATTTCCTTACTTTGTATCAATTTTTTAAATTCCTTTGCTACTGTATTTACTTCATTTGTAACTCCAAAACTTCCTTTAAGGCTGAGTCTTTGAATTGGCTCTTAGCTCCTTGCATTTTTTGGAGATCTTTCAAAGGATTTGAAACTTGACTGGTTCAGATTTTCTTCTTTCTGGAACTATCGTGCTACTCCTTTCTTTAACAATATCTTGCCATTTTCTACCAGTATTTTAAGAACTTCTACATGGATTTTTTCCTCTCTTACATGAGAGTTTGCTGTAGCTGGTGTTTTCATGCTAGATAAAACTTTATATGTTGAAGATTTTCTATTTTTCTATAGCTACCATGAGCAAATCCTTAGGGCTATTTGTCTTCTACAGGTATTTGTCATTCATCATGTTACATTTCTCTTGTATTAACTTGCTGGAAACTGCTATTTTCACCCAAAATCTAAGAGTTTCAAAGTTGAAACATGCAAACTAAAGGATTTTCCTCTTTCTCATGGCATCATTTATAATTTTTCCTGAGAATTTGAAGGTGTTGATATGGAAGCTTCATTGAATTTAACTGCTTCATGATATGCCATGACTGTGATTTACATTTTTCTTGGCTAGAGCCGTAGGCTGAGCCTTCACCATTCCCTTAGGTTGTGTCTCTGTGACTTTGTATTTGTGTTCAAGTCAAATTCTTAAGGTAATCGACATGTGTTAAGACCCGTGTTCCTATCTTGAAGCTCACAACTTTGATTTTGAAGCTTAGACTTCCATCTGAAACCAACTTTATTACTTAGGCAAGACTCAACTGGTAAAAGATTTCAAACTCGAATTGATGTTCATGACCTAAGAAAGAATCTCTACACCTAGGTTTTTGATGACACTCAGCTATGAACTCGAATACAACAGTAAGAAGTATTATTTTCCTTTGACATGTTCATGCCTTCATTTTCCTGAGAAACTGAAATTTTTGTTTTAACTTATATTTCGATAGCCATGAATGAATCTTTAACATCTACTGGAGTTGAGTCTCTTTAGTTTATCTTTGCATTTTCCATCAAAGTTGCATAAACTCATGGCATTGTTGTTCATTTTTTAAGCCGCATATGCTTGTTGAATCCTTTGCATAAAACTTTGGATCTTTCCTATTATTGCTAGCACTGTAAGTCAAACATGGTTTAGGGTTTCCCTTTTCTTTGTAGCTTTACTTGCTATTTGCAGATCTCCCTTTACTTGTTGTTCTTATTGCATACCTTCAAATATATGCTTGAATGTTTCTTGTATGCTTTAAAATATATGTCTTAGTTGCTCTTCTTGCTCATTCCTTGACTTTGAATGACTCTTTGAAGCCTTTACTATTCTATCCATTCTTCAATCTATAGTCTTCAAGCAGTAACAATATACATGTACAGGCTCCTCTATTTGATTTCAGTTAGAAAATATCATGAAATCTTATCATTTGCTTTTTTGCATGCCTTTGAAAACATGTCATTTTCTTCATTGTGTCTTATCAAGGATTAGACATTGTAAACTTATCATCATTAAACCATCTTCTTCTCATCTAGTGATACTACTGTAGTTTTATGTATCTTTCTCAAAATCATTGAAACTTTTCACAAATGCCATTGAAGATCATAAAAAACCAATAACAGGCGATCACTGTTCTGCTGCACATTATGGTTTGCTTCATGGTGTCACTGAGCTCTTTCACTACTTCATATGATATTTGTTAAATCTAGAATTTTCTTTGCAATGATGGTATCTCCATGTCTCATAGCTTTGTTCTTCAATCATAACTCTTTTCTACAATGAAAATAAAACTATCATTGCTTCCTATTCTATTGTTCTGATTATTTGATGCTTGTACCTGTGCATTTTCTATTAATGTTTCAGCTTATAATGTTTCAAATAAAAAAAATAAAATTGTCCCTTAAATAAGCTTAGATGATCCACTTGATTACAATGGAAGGTTTCATATCAGAAGTAAAAAGTCACTTTAACATATATATCTCTTTCTGATTCTTGCATCTGTTTAAAATAATTACTCCAATGCGTATGTCGGGCTCATACCCAAAGGGAGCCTCGGTTAGGGGCACATACACATTGGAGTGATTATTTTCCTACACATGAAACAAACATGTTAGCATGAACATTTCCTTTCTTACACTAGCATTGAGAATATCCTATTTTCTTTCTTCGGCATGTTTAGGAAAGTATCAAATCAGCATAGGCATAGAGAGAAATTAAAGTAAATAGCCATTGCTTAGATTCGTATGGGATCTAACATCATTGTTTTCAATCTTTTGCAGGACACAAAATTATGCTAGAGAACTTACAGACCAAGGATGACTTAAAGCCTAGCAACCGCAATAACCAGTCAAAGCAACAGGCAATAACTGGTTACTTTAAAAGCACCTCTCTTCTCCTATTTTGTTTATTTTGAAAAGTTGTTTAAAATCTTAAATCTATAGAAGAAAGAATAGGCTATGCTCATGGCTTGTGTGAGTCATTTCTGTAATGCTTTTAAATACATGCATTTTTATTTTCAAATGAAAGAACTCAAAAGGTGTATTTTATCATTGTTCAATACAAATGAAATGATTTTCCTTTTCAGAATTTTGCATTGTATTTACTTTGCTATTGCATACCAACTGATTGAATAACAATAAATGGGATGAGTTGATTCCCAAGTATATCTTTATAGCAAAATTTCTAAGATAAATGAAATTTTGATAACATTTTTGGCAACCTTTGTGGGATGTATGCCTGCTATACATGAAAAGTAGTAGCCTTGAATATCCATTGGGCTGAGAGTCAATAAAATTTGCAACACTCAAATTGGAAAATAGATGATTGATAAAAATTAGTGTAGGATAGGATCCTTAGTGTAGATTTATGGCTTGTGGTAACAAGGCTCCCCTACTCCAAGAAATAGGTGTACACTCAGGATGTTATAAGGTACTGATATTTACCAGCCATTTATATGTTCTGATCAAACAAGGCAGTTTGTGTTCTAAAAACACTTAGATAAAATGGGAAAGCTAACTAAAACTAGCAATAGAAACAATCTTAACAGCATGTTGGTAAGTATCATGATGCCTATATGTGAATGTTGTACAACACATGTGATAGTTGAGAAAAATCTCCTATATGTGTGGCATAGAATTTTGATATGTAGGCACCCTAATATGTATGAATGTGCTGTTAAGAGTGTTTTCAGCTAAAAACCAATGACTAACACCTAGGAAAAGAAAACTCAAAGCAAATGGTGCAGCAGCACCTTATTCTAAAACTCTAGGATTTACAAAGTAGGACATACCTCAAAATAGGGTTTGAGGTGAATACCATTGACTAGTATAGGTAGATTTTCTCCCTCAAGGGTTGACAGCTAAAAAGTGTTACATTCCTTGCATTTTGTGATCATAAACGGGCCTCCCAAAAATGAATCAAACTTAGTGTGCTTACCCAGTTTGCTCTTAAAATCATCCCACTTGAGAACAACATCACCCACATTGAAGTCCCTAGCTCTCACTTTTTTATCAAAGTTCCTTTTAACTTGCATCTACTTGAACTCTATGGTTTGCATTTCCTTCCTTCTACTTTCCTCCAATTCCATCAGTTGTGCATAACACACCAGCATAGGATCTCCCTCCTCAAAAAAAACCAACTGAGTGGCAAGATCAAGCGCTGGCAACTCTATTTCAATAGACAAGCGAGCCTCCTTTCCATAAACTAACTAATAAGGTGAGTTCCTAATTATTTTCTTTGGAGTGATTCTATCCACCCATAAGGTAGCCTTTAACTTAGAGTGCCAATCACGCTGATTCTCCTGTAGAGTTCTTTTAATAATTCTTATTAGGTTCTTGTTTGTAGACTCTGCTAACCCATTACCCTATGGGTAATAGTTGGAACTAGTACTGAGATAAATTCCATGCTTAAGTGCCCACTTAGTTACTCTTAATCCAATGAAAGCATGTGCATTATCAGAAATTATACAATCAGGTACTCCAAACCTATTCACAATATCATCATAAAAATTAAGGAACACTGTCTCATTTGCATCTTTGAGTGCTGCTACCTTCGCCCACCTTCTAAAATAATCAGTGGTAGTAATTATCCACTTGTGCCCTCCACTTGACAGAGGATTGATTGGCCCTATGAAGTCAACACCCCACTTTTGAAAAGGTTGTTCCATTTTAATTGGCTGTAAAGGCAAAGCTGGCAACCTCTCTTTCCCTGCAAACATGGCACACTTGACACATTTCCTAACATAGGCATGGGTGTCTTTAAAAATGTTAGGCCAATAATAACCACCTCTAAGAATTTTATATGCTATGGTTCTAGGGGAAAAGTGACCTCCTGAATGACCATCATGGAATTCATGCAAAATGTCTGCAATCTAGTCTGAATCAATGCATCTGAGAAGGGCACCATTATGATCCTTTCTATACAAAACATCATTAATTAAGATAAAAGGAATGGACTGTAACTGATAATAATTTCATTTTGATTTGTCCAAATTGGGTGGGCATTCACTCATCTTCAAAAAATGAACCATATCTTGTAACCAGCTTGCTGTCCTATCATCATCAGCTATCATACCAATCACCAAAATAGTATCTGCTTGCCCTTGTAGCTCTAAAACCTCTCCATTAGCAATCTTCTTGCATAAGCCCTTGCCTCTAACCAACTTAGTCACCTGAATATCCACATCATACTCCATGACCTGTGTTATCCAGCCAAATCTCTTTTCATTCAAATCCTTACTGAGTAAGAATTCCTTGACACTAGGGTGCACAACCCTTAAATGAATCTTGTTATGAGACAACAAGTGTCAAAATTTCTTAAGTCCCTTAACAACAATGAGGACATGCTTTTCCACAATTTTATATCTCTTCTCATAATCCTCTAAACCTTTGCTGAAAAAGGATATTGGCTACTCTTGACCCTCTGCATTTTGTTGTACCAACATTACGGAAATGGTCTCATAACCACCGTATGCATATGGAATGAAATCCTTGCTGAAATCAAGATTTACTAAAGCAGGAGCCACTGCTAAAGATTCTTTAATAACCTAAAAACTATTTTTGGCCTCTTTTGTCCAACTAAAAACAACATTCTTCTTTAACATAGAAGTCAATGGTTTCAATAAATTAGCAATATTAGGTACAAACCGCCTTACAAAATTAATTCTCCCAATAAAGGACTGCAATCCTCTCTTATGATGCAGCAACGGTAAATCTAGAATTGCTGCCATCTTCTCTAGATCCACTGTAACCACTTGCTTAGAAACCACATAACCCAAAAGCTTACATTCATGCATAGAAAACATGCACTTTTTTGGATTGAGAGATATCCCAAACTCCTTGCAATGCTCAAAAATTTGCCTTAACTGACCCAAATGATCTGCTTCCCTTTTGGAGTATACTATGATATCTATTGGATTAATTTTGTGTTGTCTTTGATGTCACACAAATGTCATATTATTTATCAAGCTCAGTCGGTCAGCAAAGTAGTTCCCAGTATTTATTGAGCTTAGTCGGTCAGTAGGCGATTTTCAGTGTCTACCAAGATATCTCAGGTGTCAAAGAAAAGTATGGAAAAAAATAGTGTTAAACGAGCTTCCACGGTTAACGAAGGAAAGTTAGTGTTTACCGAGTTCACTCGGTCACCAAAGGATGTTGTAGAATTCGTAGTGCTTACTGAGTTCTCTCGGTCACCAAAGGAAATCTTTTCAGATTAGTGTTTACCGAGCAAGGTCGGCCCAGTAAAGGATTTTGTTAATTTGAGAAATAAAGTTTGATTATTCTAGCCAAGTCTTGTAATGATTAGTAATGTTATTAGTGTTGACTTGACAATCTGAATGGAAAATCCAAATGGTATATATAGAAAGTGAAGATGTGAATTAAAAGTTTGGAAGTGAAAAAGAAGGAAAGTGTGAGCGAATTTTGAAGGATGATTAGATATCCTTGAGGAGTAGTAGAGATATATTTTGATCAGGAAGGATCTAGTGAAGCAGAACAGAGATCTATAATCAGTAATTCAGTTACATCATTATTCAGGTCATTTCATTGTTACTTTCTTACCATTGTAGCAGTGATTTCAAAATCTCCTAACCGAGTTGGTTTAACAACCATTTTATAAATCCTCTAACAAGGTGATAGTTCTATTGAATTGTTTGAAGACCTCTTACAAGGCCACTCCTAATAGGGTGATTAAATCCTCTAACAAGGTCACACTTAACAGTGTGTTTTGTAACTTTTTACCGGGTTGGCTCCTAACAAGGCATCACTTTAGAAGAGTGAAAAATAGTAACTAGTTACATTGGTGGTTTTTCACATATTGGGTTTCCACGGTAATTCTGGTGTCTCTTGTGTTCATGTTATTTTCTTTATTCATGTATGTTAATCACTGATGAATGCTTAAGAATAGTTATAATTAATACTCACTGCAATAACCAAGTTTCATCATTTCTCTATATGTTTATCGAATAACATCAGAAAATGATTTAATAAGACATCTAAAAGATCTATGGAAAAAAATTTATGGTTAACTGATTCACCCCCCTCTTAGTTACTACATCTATATTTCTAACAATTGGTATCAGAGTTTTTGGTGCTTGCAAGAAGGGTTTCAAGGACCTAAGCTAAAGATCAAGATGTCTTACAAGAGAGAAATTCCAAGGCTTAATAGAGATAACTTTTCAGCATGGCAAGGTCTCATGAGACTTCATTTGGCTTCCATTGGTGACTCAGGATGCAAATATATTGATCAAGAATATACAGTTCCTACTGGCACATTAACTATTGAAGACATTGCAGAGAAAAAGAACCATAACACCATGATGATAGATATTGCATTAGCTCTTAGCTATGAAGAATTTGATGAGATCAAAGACTGCACCACTACTTATGAAATGTGGAACAAGCTGAAGAAAATTTATGGTGGTGATGACAATGTGAAGAGAGCCAAAGTAGAAAGCCTAAGAGGATAGTTTGATCAGATGAAGATGAAAGAAGATGAAAACATTACAAAATATGTTGAAAGAATCAAGGTGAGTGTTAGTGCAATCAGAGCTTCTAGAGGAAAAATTGATGATGAAACTATTATAAGTAAGGTTCTTAGAACATTTCTTCCTATCTATGCAATAAGAGTATCTGATATTCAAGAAAGAAGATGTGAACAAAATCACAATATAACTTTGGATGCCTTAGTTGGAAGATTGATAGCTTTTGACTTCGATAACTATGACAACTATGTTCCAACTTCTAAAAATATTGAATCAGCATTTGAGGCCAAACTTTCACTTAAGAAGGGCAAGAAAATCCAATCAGAAAGTGAAGAAGAATCGGAGGAAAGTTCAGATAGTGATCTTGAAGTTATTGAAGCATTACTTGCAAAGAAATATACTAGAGGCAGAGGTAAATACAAAGGTAAAACTCCTTTAATCTATTTCTCATGTGAAAAAATTGGTCATGTTGCAGCTAGGTCCCCAAACAAGCAAAGCAAGGATGAGAAGAAAGGTCACAAGTACTATGGCAAGAATAATTTCAAGTCATTCAAGGATAAAGGTAAGAAAACATATTTTTTGGCTAAAGATTCTGATGATAGTGAAGAAGAAATTGTCTGCATTGCTATAAAAGATGAATTTGATGATGATGAAGATGAGATGGCACTTATCTCCCATATAAGAAAAAATGATAGATGGATTATAGACAATGGATGCTCACATCATATGACTGGTGACAGAACAAAGTTTGAACACCTTGAAGACTATGACTGTGGTAATGTAAAGTTTGGAAATAATGAACCTTGTTGTATAAAAGGAAGAGGATGAATTTCATTAACCATAGAACTTGTATGTGATAATGCATATTAGGTTGAAGGACTAAAGAATAATCTTCTAAGTGTAGCATAGCTAATCAACATTGGATTCAAGGTTGAATTCATGAATGGCAAAGCAAGACTGTTGGATGACAAAGGAAAACTAATTGGTTCGGGAAAAAAAACAAAAGGTAACCTATTTTATCTTGATCTTGGTGAATGCTCATGTTTTATTGCTCAAATTGAAGAAAGTTGGTTATGGCACAAAAGGTTATGTCATGTAAATTTTGATAATATGGTGAAAATAAGAAAATTCAAGAAAGTAAGAGGTATTCCTACTTTGAAGAAACTTGATGTTGGTCTATGCAAGAATTGTCAAATTGGTAAAATGGGAAAGACTAGCTTTAAAAGTAAAAACTATCAGTCTGAAGATATTTTGGATATTGTGCATACTGATTTATGTGGACCTATTGGAGTTGAAAGCTATACTAGAGAAAAATTCTTTATTCTCTTTGTTGATGATTACTCTAGAATGATGACTGTTATGTATTTAAGAGAAAAATCAGAGGCATTTGAGAAATTCAAATGGTATCTGGCAAGAGTAGAAAAGGAAATAGGAAAAAGAATGAAGTCCTTGAGATCAAATAGAGGTGGTGAATTCATCTCCCATGAATTCAATAATTTCTACATTGAAAGAGGAATCAAAAGATAGGTATCAGCCCCAAGAACTCTTGAGCAGAATGGAATAGCTGAAAGGAGGAACAAATCTATCATGGATTGTGCAAGGACTCAAATGATTGAAAAGAACATTGCTATGAAATACTGGAAGGAAGCTATTAGCACTGTAGTTCATATCTTGAACCGAGTATAGTTGAGGAAAGACACATTCAAAACTCCTTATGAGTTATGGTATGGCTATAAACCCAATGTAAGTTACCTGAAAGTATTTGGTAGTAAATGTTACATCTTAAAAGAATCTAGAAAAGGAAAACTTGATGTAAAAGGTGATGAAGGAATATTTTTGGGATATTCTTGCAAAAGTAAAGCATATAGATGTCTGAATTTGTCTACTCACAAAATCATAGAAAGTGCACATGTGAAAGTTGATGAGTTTGCAGAAAAGACTAAAGAAGAAAGCAAAAAGGAACCAGAGGATTACAAAAGATTTGTTTACATTGAACCTGATACATTGTTAGACACATCTGTCAATAAGGACACTGCATCTACCGAGCCCAGTAGAGTAACCAAGTCATAAGAAGAAATTCAAACCGAGTCACAAGAAACTAAGTCTTAGCCTGAAGCTACCGAGCAAATATCTATCGAGCCAGAGCAAACTGAACCTGAAGATAAAATTCAAGAAGATGACAATGTAACTCATTCAAGAAGCAAGGAACCTATATTGGCCAAGTATGTAAGGAAGCATCATACATCAGATCAGATTATTGGAAACAAATTAGATGGTACTATGACAAGAATTAAACTAAAAGGTACATGTTTACTTGCTGACTTTGAACCTAAAAATGTAAAAAATGCATTAGAAAATGAAAGTTGGATTGACGCTATGAATGAAGAAATAGAACAAATAGAAAAAAATAAGACATGGACTCTTGTACCTAGGCCTAAAGACAAAAATGTAATTGGAACAAAATGGGTATTCAGGAACAAGCTAAATGAAGATGGTTAAGTATCTAGAAACAAAGCTAGATTAGTGTGTAAAGGGTATTCTCAAGAAGAAGGTATAGATTATGGAGAGACTTTTTCTCCTATTGCAAGATTAGAAGGTGTAAGAACTCTACTTGCATATGCAACACATAAAGGATTTAAGGTATATGAAATGGATGTAAAATCTACATTTCTCAATGGTATTCTTGATTAAGAAGTCTACATTGAGAAACCTGAAGGTTTTGTTGATCCAGACAAAAAGGATATGGTCTACAAGCTACACAAAGCATTGTATGGTCTGAAACTAGCTGCTAGAGCATGGTATGAAAGGTTACATAACTATCTTATTCAGATTGGTTTCAAAAGAGCTAATGATAACAGTAGTTTGTACATCAAGGAAGGACCAGATAATAGAATTGTTTGGGTAGAAATATTTGTGGATGATACTATGTTTACAGGTAATGATGATCAATGCAAAGAATTTTTAGAGAAAATGAACAAAGAATTTGAAATGTCTATGTTTGGTTAGATAAAGTTTTTTGTTGGTCTTCAAATTCAGCAGAGCAAGAATTGTATCTACATTGCTCAGTCTAAATACATCAAGGAAATACTTGAGAAGTTTGGTATGGAAGATGCAAAACCAGTTGGTACCTGCATGTGTACTAGACTAAAGCTTACCAAAAATGATGATTCAAAAGAAGTAGATCAGACCTTATACAAATCAATGATTGGAAAATTATAGTATGTAGTTCATACAAGACTTGATATTGCCTTAGCAGTTGGTATAGTAGCAAGATTCTCAGCAAAACCAAGAGAAAATCATATGATGGCAATCAAAATAATCTTGAGATACTTGAAAGGAACTAAAGATTATGGCTTGTGGTATAAATTTGGAGGCAATCTGGACTTAAAAGTGTTTACTGATGCTGATTGGGTAGGAAACATTGATGATAGAAAAAGTACAAGTGGTGGAGCATTCTTTCTTGGCAAGAGGTTGGTATCTTGGACCAGTAAAAAGCAAAATTGCACATCCAGAATATGTTGCTACAGCAGTAAACTGCTCTAATATTGTTTGGTTCAAATAGTTATTGGAAGGTATGAAGGTTGAGATCAAAGAACCAATTATTATATTTTGTGATAATACAAGTGCAATAAATATTTCAAAGAATCTAGTAATGCATTCCAAAACCAAACACATTGCTATAAAATATCGCTTTGTCAGAGAATTGGTGCAGGACAAGGAAATCAGATTGGAATATATTCATACAAAAGAACAAATTGCAGATATATTCACCAAGCCACTACCTAAGGATGCATTCTTGTATCTAAGAGGTAAGTTAGGGGTCATACCCCTATTCAAGGCTCACTAAATGAAGTTTTAGTGATGCATCAACCAGGGCGTATTGAAGATCAGTCAGTTGATGCATTTTAGTCAAGGAATCATTGCATATGAATTAGTACTCAAGGTACATTACTATTCACCTGGTATGTGTTGTCTTTGGCATGTGTTGTCAAAGAGGGAGAGTTTGCTATCATATTTCAAGAAATTTCTTTAGATTTCTAAGAGGGAGAGTTTTTTAGTCAGAAAGTGAAGTTTGCTAACAGAGGGAGTTCTCATAGCTAAGAATTAGAATGAAGCTAAGGATATATTCTTTACTCTATGTTTTCTATGAAATTTCATTGTGCTATGAAATATTATGTTGCCGTCAATGCCAAAGAACGAGATTGTTGGATTAATTGTGTGTTGTCTTTGATGTCACACAAATGTCATATTATTTATCAAGCTTAGTCAGTCAACAAAGCAGTTCCTAGTATTTACCAAGCTCAATCAGTTAGCAGGTAGTTTTCAGTGTCTACTGAGATATCTCGGGTGTCAAAGAAAATTATGGCAGAAAATAGTGTTAACCGAGCTTCCACGGTTAACGAATGAAAGGTAGTGTTTATTGAGTTCACTCGGTCACCAAAGGATGTTGCAAAATTCATAGTGCTTACTGAGTTCTTGTTGGAAATATAGATGTAGTAACTGAGAGGGGGGGGTGAATCGGTTAACCATAAATTTTTGTTCCACAGATCCCTTAGATGTTTTATTAAATCATTTGTTGCTATTGTTCGGCAAACATACAAAGAAATGTTGAAACTTAGTTATTGCAGTGAGTATTAATTATAATTGTTCTTAAGCATTCATCAGTAATTAACATACATGAATAAAGAAAATAACATGAACACAAGAGACACCTGAATTACCATGGAAACCCAATATGGGAAAAACCACCAATGTAACTAGTTACTATTTTTCACTCTTTTGAAGTGATGCCCTATTAGGAGCCAACCCGGTAAAAGGTTACAAAACACACTGTTAGGTGTGACCTTATTAGAGGATTTAATCACCTTGTTAGGAGTGGCCTTGTAAGAGGTCTTGAAACAATTCAATAGAATTGTCACCTTGTTAGAGGATTTATAAAATGACTGTTAAATCAACTCGGTTAGGAGATTTTGAAATCACTGCTACAATGGTAAGAAAGTAACAATGAAATGACCTGAATAATGATGCAACTAAATTGCTGATTACAGATCTTTGTTCTACATCACTAGATCCTTCCTAATCAAAATATATCTCTACTACTCCTCAAGGATATCTAATCATCCTTCAAAATTCTCTCACACTTTCCTTCTTTTTCACTTCCACACTTTTAATTCACAACTTGACCTTCTATATATACCATTTGGATTGTCCATTCAGATTTTCAAGTCAGCACTAATAACATTACTAATCATTACAATAGTCAGCTAGAATAATCAAATTTTATTTCTCAAATTAACAAAATCCTTTACTAGGCCGACCTTGCTCGGTAAACATTAATCTGAAAAGATTTCCTTTGGTGACCAAGAGAACTCGGTAAGCACTGTGAATTCTGCAACATCCTTTGCAGACCGAGTGAACTCAGGAAACACTAACTTTCCTTCGTTAACTGTGGAAGCTCGGTTAACACTATTTTCTGCCATACTTTTCTTTGACACCTGAGATATCTCGGTAGACACTGAAAATCACTTACTGACCAACTAAGCTTGGTAAATACTAGGAACTACTTTGTTGATTGACTGAGCTTGGTAAATACTAGGAACTACTTTGCTGACCGACTGAGCTTGATAAATAATATGACATTTGTGTGACATCAAAGACAACACACAATTAATCCAACAATATCCCTCTTTGGCATTGATAGCAACACAATATGTCATAGCACAATCAAATTTCATTGAAAACATAGTGTAAGGAACATATCCTTAGCTTCATTCTGATTCTCAATTATGAGAACTCCCTCTGTCAGCAAACTTCACTTTTTGACTGAAAAAGTCTCCCTCTTAGAAATCTAAAGAAATTTCTTGAAATATGATAGCAAACTCTCCCTCTTTGACAACACATGCCAAAGACAACACATGCTAGGTGAATAGCAATGTACCTTGAATACTGATTCATATGCAGTGATTCCTTGACTAAGCTGCATCAACTGGCTGATCTTTAATATGCTCTGGTTGATGCATTACTAAAACTTTATTTAGTGAGCCTCAGATAGGGGAATGACCCCTAACTTACCTCTTAGATACAAGAATGCATCATTAGGTAGTGGCTTGGTGAATATATCTACAATCTGTTCTTTTGTATGAATATATTCCAATCTGATTTCCTTGTCTTGCACCAATTCTCTGACAAAGTGATATTTTATAGCAATGTGTTTGGTTTTGGAATGCATTACTAGTTTTTTTTGAAATATTTATTGCACTTATAACATCACAAAATATAACAACTGGTTCTTTGATCTCAATCTTCATGCCTTCCAATAACTATTTGAACCAAACAATATTAGAGTAGTTTACTACTGCAGCAACATATTCTGCTTCTGTTGTGGATTGGGATGTGCAATTTTGCTTTTTACTGGTCCAAGATACCAACCTCTTGCCAAGAAAGAATGCTCCACCACTTGTACTTTTTTTGTCATCAATGTTTCCTACCCAATCAACATCGGTAAACACTTTTAAGTCTAGATTGCCTCCAAATTTATACCACAAGCCATAATCTTCAATTCCTTTCAAGTATCTCAAGATTCTTTTGATTGCCATCATATGATTTTCTCTTGGTTTTGCTGATAATCTTGCTACTATACCAACTGCTAAGGCAATATTAGGCCTTGTATGAACTACATACTATAATTTTGTAATCATTGATCTGTATAAGGTCTAATCTACTTCTTTTGAATCATCATTTTTGGTAAGCTTCAGTCTAGTACACATGGGGGTACCAATTGGTTTTGCATCTTCCATACCAAACTTCTTAAGTATTTCCTTGATGTATTTAGACTGACCAATGTAGATACCATTCTTGCTCTGCTGAATTTGAAGACCAACAAAAAAATTTTATCTAACCAAACATAGACATTTCAAATTCTTTGTTCTTTTGCTCTGAAAATTCTTTGCACTGATCATCATTACTTGTAAACACAGTATCATCCACAAATATTTCTACCAAAATAATTCTATTATCTAGTCCTTCTTTGATGTACAAACTATTGTTATCATTAGCTCTTTTGAAACCAATCTGAATAAGATAGTTATGTAATCTTTCATACCATACTCTAGGGGCTTGTTTCAGACCATACAATGCTTTGTGTAACTTGTAGACCATATCCTTTTTGTCTAGATCATCAAAACTTTCAGGTTGCTTAATGTAGACTTCTTCATCAAGAATACCATTGAGAAATGCAAATTTTACATCCATTTGATATACCTTAAATCTTTTATGTGCTGCATATGCAAGTAGAGTACTTACACCTTCTAATCCTGCAACAGGAGTAAAAGTCTCTCCATAATCTATACCTTCTTCTTGAGAATACCCTTTACACACTAATCTAGCTTTGTTTCTAGATACTTGACCATCTTCATTCAGCTTGTTCCTGAATACCCATTTTGTTCCAATTACATTTTTGTCTTTAGGCCTAGGTACAAGAGTCCATGTCTTATTTTTCTACATTTGTTCTATTTCTTCATTGATAGCCTCAATCCAAATTTCATTTTCTAATGTATTTTTAACATTTTCAGGTTCAAAGTCAGTAAGTAAACATGTACCTTTCAGTTTACTTTGTTGGTGTTAAAAAATGTTTATGCCACTTAGGGCTGCCAATATGCCTTGAGACTAATGTTAGGAGTGGTTAGTTCCAAGTGTGGAAGCTCTGCAAGGCAACTGGACCAACTATAGGGACAAGACTGCCCTCTTCACTTCTGGCTCTGTAAAACCATGGCGGGTGCACCTAATCCAGTAACTTATGGCATTTTAAGAATTTGGACTAGATTAAACAAAGCAGATGATAGCAAGAGACTACTAAATGTTAACCAGACATTCATTGAATCTCAATTGCTATTGGGTATAAAATGGCCTTGTGACCTCATGACTATGAGGGATTACAGGATTGGAGATATTAAATAAAATTAGATTTCTTGCAGAATGCAAACAACCATGCAACACTTTGCATCAACATAGGTATACTAGCTTAAGATCAGTGCCTTATCCATTCGGCATCATACCTGAAGTGAACATGGAACAAAAGGACAACTACTAGATTCATCTGAGAATCCAAGCCATAAACATAGTTAAACATCTCTTACACTACTTACAAGTTTCCTTACTGATTGAATCAAATGAATCTATGCTTCACTCAGAGACTTTTAACCTAATTCTAAATCAAGGCTGAGAGATGAAACATATAAATAAGAAACTAAATGCAATGAGCCAAAAAACTTAGAATTCATTAAGAATAACTAAAGGAGAGATCCAAGAATGAGATACTATATTAAGTATGTGGATTCAAATCTCTGTATTACAAATTGATTCAGAAAACATCATAGACAATATGCAAAAGATACATGACATTTTTTCCTAATGTTGATGCAACCAGAATGAAAATGTTTACATGAAGAAATCGCTCATGGAACCAAAAATTGGAACCACTAGAACTGACAAAATTTAGAACCCCTTCTAAGTCAAAAAAGCTACAACTTATACCACTAGCTACCTTGGAAACCCAAAATAGATTGCAACAAGCTATGGATAGCTAGGGTTAGGGTTACAATAGCTAAACCACAACAAAATTCCAAAAAACATGCTAGAGGGAAAACCAGCACCAATCTGTCAAAAATAAGGCACGATCCTCACAGTAAGAAAATTTTCAAATTTGTATCTAGGATCACAAATTCATCATGAAAATTAGTCTGACTAGACCATCAAAACATCTCAAGCCAACAAACTATCCTCCCCATATGGAAAAACATCCATGCAAACACTCATGGCACCCTGGACCACACTGCAATAGCAAGCGCCACCAAACCAATCAAATCTGGCCATGAAAGCAATGAATTCTGGTACCTCTTGTCGCTGGAAAACCCTTTGTAGATTTGAAATTAAAATCCAATGGTCACCCCCAAAAGTTAAAAACATGGCCGTAGATTTCATCCTTTTCCTAACACATCGAGTGGCCTATGTTTAAGTTCACAACAGTTGCACGTCCCTCAAAAAGTCAACAACCAATAAAAAACTAGCACGTCAGCAACACAGGCACCGTGGACCCACCCAACTCTGCAATCATGATGCCAACAGTGGTCACATGATCGCATAGCCAAAAAATGGGCTATGTGAACATGTGACAAGCCTCCATGTCAATGCCACCCTATCACCCGCCAGCCAATCGGGAATGCCCATGTCATCAAAAACACTGGCCCCATAGACAAAATTTAGATCAGCACCTCACAGCCACTAGAACCCTACCACCTCAGCATCCAGAGGACACCACTTCACCACGCACCATCGAGACCATAGCACACATGTCAACCGGTCTCATGATCACATGTCAAAAAACTCTGACACGTGATCATGTGACAGCAAACCATAGGCCCCCACATAACCACTAGCAAGACCATCGCCAAAGAGGCCTTACCTTTAAAAACATGAAGACCCGAGCCCACCATTACGTGATTGCACAACAAAGGAAAAGTAAATCACTAGCTAGGTCGCTAGATGTCAAGGGCCTAACCATGAAGAATCAGTGACCAAGAGATAACCGCGAGTCACCAGATCGTGGAAAGAAAAACTTAACCACTAGGCAGATGAACATCACTAAGAACTGGGACCCACTTGGATAGGTGGCAAGTGGTTGCATGATCGCATGTCAGAAAAGTCTGACATGCGGCCATGCAACAACCAATCAAGAAGAGCCTACAGACCTAGACCCACTTCACACCCATAAAAGAAAATCAAATGGTTGTCGCAAGATCTTAAGCCTCTGACACACTCGATGATATTATATGCCATTCATCGATTAACTGACAGGATCAGGACCCACTAACACATCTGGAAACCAGGTCCAACTAACAACAAGCCACTATGCAAATACATGGATGAATAAAATAGTGCCAACTATGCATATGTGTTAATGGACCCACCTACCTCCCTTATGAGAATCAATGGCTGTCGCTATACCACTGCATTAAAGGTTGAGCATGTTTCATTAATGGTATAATGAAAACCACAAGATTAAACTAAACTTTAATCTGCCTGAATGCCAAGAAGACTGGTCCAACTAACAACACTCCACTTCATACTCACGTGGACCAATGAGCTACCGCCAAGTTAGCTCACCTGGTAGTGGGACTATAGCTAAAGATACTTTTGAGACAAATGAGATCAATGACAGTGCATGATCTCATTAGCATGGAATATTCCTTATGCTCATACACCGACCATCGATCTCCTCCCTCTGCCACTTGAAAAATCTGGCCCCACCAACCATCACACTTGCACACTTAAGATTGACAAACAAGGAGTGCGGCCAAAAGAGATGAAATGCAAGGTTGAAAACACATAGGGTTTTCAGTGAAAGATTGAAAACATCCAAGTTATTAAAAAAAAACATTGTGGGTTTTTGACACTAGGCAGATTCTAAAATTTGTTTCCTGCAGATGTTAGAACTTAAATAACTTTCTAGATTTACGATTCAGCACATGTGTTTTGGACTGGAGCAAGGTGACATAATAAACTACCAGGGGCTAAAGGCACACACCATGGAACACTATGGATTTTCAATGCAAGATGAAACTATGCAACAAGGTGGGATAACTTTAAAAATTGTAGGGAAAAGGCTATTTTCTTAGGATTTTGCATTGATAGGAAAATGGACCAATAGTGGCTCCCTCTGGGGATACATGCCTCTTGTAGGCATGGCAAGAATCTAGATCTCTAGGGAGAAGTAAACCACACACTGGAAAAATACAGAGACCTCAAAAAAAAAAAAGGGAACCCACAAAAACTGGCAACCGAACTAGGAAATAGAAAAGGAAACACATAGAAGAAAGGGAAGAATATTTACAATATTTACAAGATCAAAAATTTACAAAGTGGCCCCGGGCCACCAAAAGAAAATCAAAAACCCTCCTAAATCAAAGGTCTGATTTTCATCTACATATGTGGCCAAATACTTGAAACTATCTTGACCATCTTCCTGCCAACATATGTGAATTTTCATAAGCTAAAAAATGAAACTATAATGATAACTACCCATGTTCTTCCAGTAATTGATCATCATGCATTACTATAAAAGTACCTAGCTGAGAAGGACTTGAATCCTTTGATTTACCTTCATACATTGCCTCAGCCACTGAGCAACTTGGTTCCTCCATGATGTTATCATTGACTAGATCATAACCAAGTGAAGATCTATTTTAAAATTTTTGTGATAGGGGAACAACTGATCTACATTATCATTTTCATCAAAATAAATTCTATCCCAACTGCTAAAAGAAAAGTCTTCAACACTGTCACAATCAATATCATACTTGGAAAAATAAGGAAAAGGATATGAACAAGAAACTTGTTCATTACTGTAATCTTGATGATAGGACAACACACTATTATGTCCTTCTACCTCTCCTTTTGCAGAGTCATTACATGAGGGGATCTCTAGTGAAAATGGATCATGACTATCACTTTGAGCACTTACCTCATTATCAGTGTCAAAAGATACATCATAAGGGAGTTGCAAATCAAAATTCAAAGTAGGGGCATACCTCTGAAGTTCTTTAGCCAAGAGTGCTGAAGTCATTTCACCGCTTAATAGACTTTGGGTTTCATTTTCCTCTTCATCAACTACATCCCTGTTATTGTAAACATCTTCCTTGTCTGAAACAACGACTGACAGTACTGGCATCAAATCATTTTCTGTAAAGAATTCTATGGAGGAATCATCATCTGCATCATATTTAATATTCTGCCCCTCACACAAAACATCATGGAACTGGGACAAGAAGCAAGAATCCTAAAATTGAAAAGAAGAAAAATCTATAGACAAATTGGAAATATTGTCAACTTCAGATTCATCTTCATCACTCTCACATGTGTTGATCTCAACATCAGCTTCATAGTCAACACTTTCTGCACAATGAGATTCAACATTAGAAACATTGGTCGCCTCATGATCATCATCAAGAACCACAAGACTTAGAAGTCTCTTGTCTTCTTCTAACTACCAGATCTCAGCATTGCTCTCTACAATCTTCATCTTAAGAGTAGCAATCTTGACGAGAAGATTTTCATAGTTAGTATCACTCATGATGGGATCAACAGAGACACTAGTTTCTTGTGTCTGATCTTCATTATTTTTCTCATACCCATCCTTAGCAAAGAACTTATTAGGGGCACCTTCAATGCCATCAAAACAAAAGGGGCTATATTCCTCCATAAGGAGCTTCCCACCACTTATCCCTTTATAGCAGTTCTACACACTTGATAAGGAAACATTTTCAACAAAAGAATACCTCAAAGTTTTGCAGCTTGAAACCTGTTGACTGGAAAGCAAGGTAGATCTAGAGCTCACCATACAACTCCATCAATTTCTTTTCTTTTAGAGTCGCCACCTCCTTGCAGAGGAAAATATATCACATTTCTTTGTATCTTCTTCCAATCAACCAATACTTCATCAAGTAAACATGCACTGTTTATTAGAAGATGCACTTATCAAATAGAGAAATTAGAGCCGCAACTCAACATGTAGTGAAAAAATATTAGCAAATGCTTTATTTTTATTTTTTATTCTATTCTAGACTCTCCCCAGTAGAGTCACCATCTTGTTGGTGACTCAAATGGGCAAATCAATCTGGTCAACAAAAGATTTTTAATATAACAACACAAGCCTAACCAGAGATCTTAACAGATATACTTCTTTATTATTATTCTCCCCAGTAGAGTTTCCATCTTGTTGGTGACTCAGATGGGAAAATCAATCTGGTCAAAAGATATGATATTGAAAAATTTGTAACCATAAGCATAGCTCCTCAATAGATTTTCTTTATGTTCTCCCCAGTAGAGTCTCCATCTTGTTGGTGTTAAAAAACACTTATGCCACTTAAGGCTACCAATATGCCTTGAGACTAATGTTAGAAGTGGTTAGTTCCAAGTATGGGAGTTCTATAAGGTAACTGGACCAACTATAGGGACAAGACTACCCTCTTCACTTCTGACTCTGCAAAACTATGGTGGGTGCACCTAATCCAGTAACTTATGATATTTTAGGAACTTAGACTAGATTAAAGAAAGTAGATGATAGCAAGAAACTACTAAATGTTAACCAGACATTCATTGAATCTCAATTGCTATTGGGTATAAAATAGCCTTGTGACCTCAAGACTATGAGGGATTGTAGGATTGGAGATATTAAACATAATTGGGTTTCTTGCAAGATGCAAACAACCATGCAACACTTTGCATCAACACAGGGATACTAGCTTAAGATTAGTGCCTTATCCATTGGGCATCATACCTGAAGTGAACATGGAACACAAGGACAACTACTAGATTCATCTGAGAATCCAAGCCATAAACATAGTTAAACATTTCTTACACTACTTACAAGTATCCTTACTAATTGAACCAAATGAATCTATGCTTCACTCAGAGACTTTTAACCTAATTCTAAATCAACGCTGAGAGATGAAACATATACATAAGAAACCAAATGTAATGAGCCCTAAAACTCATAATTCATTAAGAACAACTAAAGGAGAGATCCAAGAAAGAGAAACTGTGTTAAGTATGTGGATTCAAATCCCTGTATTACAAGTTGATTCAGAAAACACCATAGACAATATGCAAAAGATACATGAGGTTTTTCCCTAATGTTGATACAACCAAGATGAAAATGTTTACATGAAAAAACTACTCATGGAACCAGAAATTGGAACGACTGGAACTGACAAAATTTAGAACCCCTTCTAAGTCAAAAAAGCTACAACTTATACCACTAGCTACCTTGGAAACTCAAAATAGGTTGCAACAAGCTACAAATAGCTAGGGTTAGGGTTACAATAGCTAAACCATAAAAAAATTCCAAAAAATATGCTGGAGGGAAAACCAGCACCAATCTATTAGAAATAAGGCATGATCCTCATGGTAAGAAAATCTTCAAATTTGTACCCAGGATCATAAATTTATCATGAAAATTAGTCTGACTAGACCATTAAAATATCTCAAGCCAACAAACTGTCCTCCCCACATGGCAAAACATCCCTACAAACACTCATGGCACCCTCGACCACACTGCAACAACAAGCGCCACCAAACCAATCAAATCTGGCCATGAAAGCATTAAATTTTGGCATCTCTAGTCGCTGGAAAACCCTCTATAGATTTGAAATTGAAATCCAATGGCCACCCCAAAAGTTTAAAATAGGGCCATAGATCTCATCCTTTTCCTGGCACATCGAGTGGCCTATGTTTAAGTTCACAATAGTCACGGGCCCCTCAAAAAGTCAACAGCTAATCAAAAAATAGCACGTCAGCAACACAAGCACTGTGGACCCGCCCAACTCCACAACTGTGATGCCAGCAGTGGTCGCATGATGGCATAGCCAAAAATTATGCTATGCGAAAATGTGACAAGCCTCCATGTCAATGCCACCCTATCACCCGCCAACCAATTGGGAATGCCCATGTCACCAAGAACACTAGACCCACTAACAAAATTTGGATCACCACCTCGTAGCCACTAGAACCCTGCCACCTCAGCATCCAGAGGATGCCACTTCACCACCTGCCATCGGGACCACAAAACATGTGTCAACCGGTCACATGATCACATGTCAAAAACTCTGACATGCAATCATGCGACACCCAACCATAGGCTGCCACATAACCACTAGCAGGACCATCACCGAAGAGGCCTTACCTTTAAAAATATAAAGACTCAGGCCCACCATTACGCGATTGCATGACTAAGGCAAAGTAAACTACTGGCTAGGTCACCAGATGTCAAGGGCCTAACTGCCAAGAATCAGTGACCAAAATATAACCGCGAGTCGCTAGATATCAGAAAGAAAAACTTAACCACCAAGTAGCTGAACATCACTAAAAATTGGGACCCACGCGGATAGGTGGCAAGTAGTCACATGAAAGCATGTCATAAAAATTTGACATGCAGCCATGCGACAACCAATGAGGAAGAGCCTACAAACCTGGACCCACTTCATGCCCATACAAGAAAATCAAAGGGCTGCCACAAGATCTTAAGCCTCTGACACACTTGATGAGATTATATGTCGTTCATCGATTAACTGACAGGATCAGGACCCACTAACACATCCAAAAACTAGGTCCCATTGACAACAAGCCACTGTACAAATACATGGATGAATAAAATAGTGCCAACTATGCATACGTGTCAATAGACCCACCTACCTCCCTTATGAAAATCAATGGCTATCGCTATACCACTGCATTAAAGGTTGAGCATGTTTCATTAATGGTATAATGATAGCCACAAGATTAAATTGAACTTTAATTTTCCTGAATGCCAACAAGACTGGTCCCACTGACAACACTCCACTTCATACTCCCATGGACCAATGAGATACCACCAAGTCAGCTCACTTGGTAGTGGGACCACCGCTAAAGATACATTTGAGACAAATGAGATCAATGGCAGGTGCATGATCTCATGAGCATGGAATATTCCTTACACTCATATGCCTACCGTTAATCTCCTCCCTCTACCTATTGAAGAATCTAGCCCCACCAACCATCACACTTGCGCACTTAAGACTGACGAACAAGGAGTGCCAGCAGAAGAGAAGAAATGCAAGGTAAAAAACACATAGGGTTTTTAGTGAAAGATTGAAAACATCCAAGGTATTCAAAAAAAACATTGTGAGTTTTTGACACTGGGTAGATTCTAAAATTTGTTTCCTGCAGACGTTAGAACTTGAATAACTTTCTAGATTTCTGATTCAGCACATGTGTTTTTGAATGGAGCAAGGTGACACAATAAACTACCAGGGGCTAAGGGCACACACCATGAAACACTATGGATTTTCAATGCAAGATGAAACTATGCAACAAGGTGGGATAACTTAAAAAATTGTAGGGAAAAGGCCATTTTCTTAGGATTTTGCATTGATAGGAAAATGGACCAATAGTGGCTCTGTCTGGGGATGCATGCCTCTTGCAGGCATGGCAAGAATCCAGATCTCTAGGGAGAAACAAACCACCCACTGGAAAAACACAGAGACCTCAAAAAAAAAAATAGGGAACCCACAAAAACTGGCAACCGAACCAGGAAAAAAGAAAGGAAACACACAGAAGAAAGGGAAGAATATTTACAATATTTACAAGATCAAAACTTTACAAAGTGGCCCCGGGCCACCAAAAGAAAATCAGAAACCCTCTTGAATCAAAGGTCTGATTTTCATCTACATATGTGGCCAAACACTTGAAACTATCTTGACCATCTTGCTGCCAACATATGTGAATTTTCATAGGCTGAAAAATGAAACTATAATGATAACTTCCCATGTTCTTCTAGTCACAACTATCATACTCACATTCATATTCAAAGAAGTAAGGAACATCACTTACTTCTCCTTGCTGACTAGAAGTAAAAATATCATCTAGTAATGCATCAGAAAATAAAACATATTGATCATCATGCATTACTATAAAAGTACCTGGCTGAGAAGGACTTGAATCCTCTGATTTACCTTCATACATTGCCTTAGCCACTGAGTAACTTGGTTCCTCCATGATGTTATCATTGACTAGATCATAAACCAAGTGAAGATCTATTTTAAAATTTTTGTGATAGCGGAACAACTGATCTACATTATCATTTTCATCAAAATAAATTCTGTCCCAACTGTTGAAAGCAAAGTCTTCAACACTGTCACAATCAATATCATACTTGGCAAAAGAAGGAAAAGGATATGAACAAGAAACTTGTTCATTACTGTAATCTTGATGATAGGACAACACACTATCATGTCCTTCTACCTCTCCTTTTGTAGAGTCATTACATGAGGAGATCTTTGGTGAAAACGGATCATCACTATCACTTTGAGCACTTACCTCATTATTAGTGTCAAAGGATACATCATAAGGGAGTTGCAAATCAAAATCCAAAGTAGGGGCATACCTTTGAAGTTCTTTAGCCAAGAGTGCTGAAATCATTTCACTGCTTAATGGACTTTGGGTTTCATTTTCCTCTTCAACAGCTACATCCCTGTTATTGTAAACATCTTCCTTGTCTAAAATAAGGACTGACAGTATTGGCATCAAATCATTTTTTGTAAAGAATTCTATGAAGGAATTATCATCTACATCATATTCAATATTCTGCCCCTCACACAAAACATCATCGAACCGGGACAAGAAGCAAGAATCCTGAAATTGAAAAGAAGAAAAATCTGTAAACAAATTGGAAATATTGTCAACTTCAGATTCATCTTCATCACTCTCACATGTGTTGATCTCAACATCAGCTTCATAGTCAACACTTTCTGCACAATGAGATTCAACATCAGAAACATTGGTCTCCTCATGATCATCATCAGGAACCACAAGACTTAGTAGTCTCTTGTCTTCCTCTAACTGCCAGATCTCAACATTGCTCTCTGCAATCTTCATCTTAAGAGTAGCAATCTTAACGAGAAGATTTTCATAGTCAGTATCACTCATGATGGAATCAAGAGAGACACTAGTTTCTTATGTCTGATCTTCATTATTTTCCTCATACCCATCCTCAGCAAAGAACTTATTAGGGGCACCTTCAATGCCATCAAAACAAAAGGGGCTATATTCCTCCATAAGGAACTGCCCACCACTTATCCCTTTACAACAGTGCTACACACTTGATAGGGAAACATTTTCAACAAAAGAATACCTGAAAGTTTTGTAGCCTGAAACCTATTGACTGAAAAGCAAGGCAAATCTAGAGCTCACCATGCAGCTCCATCAAGTTCTTTTCTTTTAGAGTCATCACCTCCTTGTAGAGGAAAATATATCACGTTTCTTTATATCTTCTTCCAATCAACCAATACTCCATCAAGTAAACATGCACTGTTTATCAGAAGATGCACTAATCAATAGAGAAATCAGAGCCGGCACTCAACACATAGTGAGAAAATATCAGCAAATGCTTTATTTTTATTTCTGACTCTATTCTAGACTCTCCCCAGCAGAGTCACCATCTTGTTGGTGACTCAGATGAACAAATCAATCTGGTCAACAAAAGATTTTGAATATAACAACACAAGCCCAACCAGAGATCTTAATAGATATACTTCTTCATTGTTGTTCTCCCCAGTAGAGTTACCATCTTATTGGTGACTCGGATGGGCAAATCAATCTGGTCAAAAGATATGATATTGCAAAATTTGTAACCATAACCAGAGCTCCTCAATAGATTTTTTTTATGTTCTCCCTAGTAGAGTCACCATCTTGTTGGTGTTAAAAAATACTTATGCCACTTAGGGCTGCCAATATGCCTTGAGACTAATGTTAAGAGTGGTTAGTTCCAAGTGTGGGAGCTCTGCAAGGCAACTTGACCAACTATAGGGACAAGACTACCCTCTTCACTTCTGGCTCTACAAAACCATGGTGGGTGCACCTAATCCAGTAACTTATAGCATTTTAGGACTTTGGACTAGATTAAACAAAGCAGATGATAGTAAGAGACTACTAAATGTTAACCAGAAATTCATTGAATCTCAATTGCTATTGGGTATAAAATAGCCTTGTATCCTCAACACTATGAGAGATTGGAGGATTGAAGATATTAAATATAATTGGATTTCTTGCAGGATGCAAATAACCATGCAACACTTTGCATCAACAAAGGTATACTGGCTTAAGATCAGTGTCTTATCCATTGGGCATCATACCTAAAGTGAACATGGAACACAAGGACAACTACTAGATTCATCTAAGAATCCAAGCCATAAACATAGTTAAACATATCTTACACTACTTACAAGTATCCTTACTGATTGAACTAAATGAATCTATGCTTCACTCAGAGACTTTTAACTTGATTCTAAATCAAGGCTAAGAGATGAAACATATACATAAGCAACCAAATGCAATGAGCCAGAAAACTCATAATTCATTAAGAACAACTAAAGGAGAGATCCAAGAATGAGAAACTGTATTAAGTATGTGGATTCAAATCCTTGTATTACAAGTTGATTCAGAAAACACCATAGACAATATGCAAAAGATACATGAGGTTTTTTCCTAATGTTGATACAACCAGGATGAAAATGTTTACATGAAGAAACCGCTCATGCAAGCAGAAATTGGAACCACTGGAACTGACAAAATTTAGAACCCCTTCTAAGTCAAAAAAGCTATAACTGATACCACTAGCTACCTTGGAAACCCAAAATAGGTTGCAACAAGCTATGGATAGCTAGGATTAGGGTTACAATAGCTCAACCACAACAAAATTCCAAAAAATATGCTGGAGGGAAAACCAGCACCAATCTGTCAGAAATAAGGCATGATCCTCATGGCAAGAAAATCTTCAAATTTTTACCCAAGATCACAAATTCATCATGAAAATTAGTCTGACTAGACCATCAAAACATCTTGAGCCAACAAACTATCCTCCCCACATAATAAAACATCCCTGCAAACACTCATGGCACCTTGGACCACATTGCAATAGCAAGTACCACCAAACCAATCAAATCTAGCCATGAAAGCATTGAATTCTAATACCTCTTGTCACTGGAAAACCCTATGCAGATTTGAAATTGAAATCCAATGGTCACCCCCAAAAGTTTAAAATGGGGCCGTAGATCTCATCCTTTTCCTGGCACATTGAGTGGCCTATGTTTAACTTCACAATAGTCATGGGCCCATGAAAAAGTTAACAACCAATCAAAAACTAGCATGTCAGCAACACAAGCATCGTGGACCCACCCAACTCCGCAACTGCGATGCCAGCACTGGTCAAATAATCACATAGCCAAAAACTGGGCTATGCAAACACATGACAAGCCTCCATTTCAATGCCACCCTGTCACCCGCCAACCAATCGGGAATGCCCATGTCACTGAAAACACCGGCCCCACTAATAAAATTTGGATCACCACCTTGCAGCCACTAGAACCCTACCACCTCAGCATTCAGAGGATGCCATTTCACCACCTACCATTGGTACCATAGCACACATGTCAACCGGTCACATGCTCACATGTCAAAAAACTCTGACACGCAATCATGCGATAGCCAACCATAGGCCACCATATAACCACCAACGGGACCATCGTCAAAGAGGCCTTACCTTTAAAAACATGAAGACCTAGGCCCACCATTACGTGATTGCACGACTAAGGAAAAGTAAACCACTAGCTAGGTTACCAGATGTCAAGAGCCTAACAACCAAGAATCAATGACCAAGAGATAATTGTGAGTCGCTAGATTGCGGAAAGAAAAACTTAACTGCTAGGTAGCTGAACATCACTAAGAACTAGGACCCACGCGAATAGGTGGCAAGCAGTCACATGATCGCATGTCAGAAAAGTCTGACATGCGGCCATGCAACAACCAATGAGGAAGAGCCTACAAACTTGGACCCACTTCATGCCCATACAAGAAAATTAAATGGCTGTCGCAAGATCTTAAGCCTCTCACACACTCGATGAGATTATACGTCATTCATCGATTAACTGACAAGATCAAGACCCACTGACACATCTAAAAACTAGGTCCCACAGACAACAAGCCACTGTGCAAATACATGGATGAATAAAATAGCACCAACTATGCATATGTGTCAATGGACCCACCTACCTCCCTTATGAGAATCAATGGCTATTGCTATACCGCTGCATTAAAGGTTGAGCATGTTTTATTAATGGTATAATGATAGCCACAAGATTAAACCAAACTTTAATCTACCTGAATGCCAATAAGACCAGTCCCACTGACAACACTTCACTTCATACTCCCATGGATGAATATGATACTACCAAGTAAGCTCACCTGGCAATGGGACCACCACCAAGGATACATTTGAGACAAATAAGATCAACTGCAGGTGCATGATCTCATGAGCATGAAATATTCCTTATTCTCATACGCCAACCATCAATCTCTTCCCTCTGCCACTTGAAGAATCTAGCCCCACCAACCATCACACTTACGCACTTAAGTTTGACGAACATAGGATTTTTAGTAGAAGATTGAAAACATCCAAGGTATTCAAAAAAACATTATGGGTTTTTGACACTGGGCAGATTCTAAAATTTGTTTCCTGCAGACATTAGAACTTGAATAACTTTTTGGATTTGCGATTCAACACGCGTGTTTTGGACTGGAGCAAGGTGACACAATAAACTACCAGGGGCTAAGGGCACACACCATGAAACACTATGAATTTTCAATGCAAGACAAAACTATGCAACAAGGTGGGATAACTTTAAAATTTGTAGGGAAAAGTTCATTTTCTTAAGATTTTGCATTGACAGGAAAATGGACCAACATACTTCTTGTCATAGTACCATCTGATTTGTTTCTAATAATCTAATCTGGTGTATGATGCTTCCTGACATACTTGGCCAATACAGGTTCCTTACTTCTTGAATGAGTTACATTGTCATCTTCTTGAATTTCATCTTCAGGTTCAGTTTGCTCAGGCTCGGTAGATATTCGCTCGGTAGATTCAGGCTGAGACTCAGTTTCTTGTGACTCAGTTTGAATTTCTTTTTGTGAATCAGTTACTATATTGGGCTGAGTAGATGCAATTTCCTTATTGAAAAATGTGTCTGGCAATGTATTAGGTTCAATGTAAACAAATCTTTTGTAATCCTCTGGTTCTTTTTTTCTTTCTTCTTCAGTCTTTTCTGCAAACTCATCAACTTTCACATGTGCACTTTCTATGATTTTGTGAGTAGACAAATTCAAACATCTATATACTTTACTCTTGCAAGAATATCCCAAAAATATTCATTCATCACTTTTTATATCAAATTTTCCTTTTCTAGATTCTTTTAAGATGTAACATTTACTACCAAATACTTTCAAGTAACTTACATTGGGTTTATAGCCATACCATAACTCATAAGGAGTTTTGAATGTGTCTTTCCCCAACTGTACTCTGTTCAAGGTATGAACTGCAGTGCTAATAGCTTCCTTCCAGTATTTCATAGCAATGTTCTTTTCAATCATTAGAGTCCTTGCACAATCCATGATAGATCTATTCCTTCTTTTAGCTATTCCATTCTACTCAAGAGTTCTTGGGGCTGATACCTATCTTTTGATTCCTCTTTCAATGTAGAAATTATTGAATTCATGGGAGATGAATTCACCACCTCTATCTAATCTCAAGCACTTCATTCTTTTTCCTATTTCCTTTTCTACTCTTGCTAGATATCATTTGAATTTCTCAAATGCCTCTGATTTTTCTCTTAAATACATAACAGTCATCATTCTAGAGTAATCATCAACAAAGAGAATAAAGAATTTTTCTCCAGTATAGCTTTCAATTCCAATAGGTCCACATAAATCAGTATGCACAATATCCAAAATATCTTCAGACTGATAGTTTTTACTTTTAAAGCTAGTCTTTCCCATTTTACCAATCTGACAATTCTTGCATAGACCAACATCAGGTTTCTTCAAAGTAGGAATACCTCTTACTTTCTTGAATTTGCTTATTTTCACCATATTATCAAAATTTACATGACATAACCTGTTGTGCCATAACCAACTTTCTTCAATTTGAGCAATAAAACATGAGCATTCACCAAGATCAAGATAAAACAGGTTACCTTTGGTTTGTTTGCCTAAACCAATTAGTTTTCCTTTGTCATCCAGCAGTCTTGCTTTGCCATTCATGAATTCAACCTTGAATCCAATGTTGATTAGCTATGCTACACTTAGAAGATTATGCTTTAGTCCTTCAACCCAATATGCATTATCACATACAAGTTCTTTGGTTAATGAAATTCATCCTCTTCCTTTTATACAACAAGGTTCATTGTTTCCAAACCTTACATTACCACCATCATAGTCTTCAAGGTGTTCAAACTTTATTCTATCACCAGTCATATGATGTGAGCATCCACTATCTATAATCCATGTATCATTTTTTCTTATATGGGAGATAAGTGCCATGTCACCTTCATCATCATCAGATTCATCTTTTACAGTAATGAAGATAATTTCTTCTTCACTATCATCAGAATCTTTAGCCAAAAAACATGTTTTCTTACCTTTATCCTTGAATGACTTGAAATTCTTCTTGCCATAGTACTTGTGACCTTTCTTCTCATCCTTGCTTTGCTTGTTTGGGCACCTAGCTGCAATATGACCAATTTCTTCACATGAGAAATAGATTAAAAGAGTTTTACCTTTGTATTTACCTCTACCTCTTTTATATTTCTTTGGAAGTAATGCTTCAATAACTTCAAGATCACTATCTGAACTTTCCTCTAATTCTTCTTCACTTTTTGACTAGATTTTCTTGCCCTTCTTAAGTGAAAGTTTGGCCTCAAATGCTGATTCAATATTTTTAGAAGTTGGAACATAGTTGTCATAGTTATCCAATTCAAAAGCTTTCAATCTTCCAACTAAGGCATCCAAAGTTATATTGTGATTTTGTTCACATCTTCTTTCTTGAATAGCAGATACTCTTATTGCATAGATAGGAAGCAATATTCTAAGAACCTTACTTATAACAGTTGCATCATCAATTTTTCCTCCAGAAGCTCTGATTGCACTAACACTCACCTTGATTCTTTCAACATATTTTGTAATGTTTTCATCTTCTTTCATCTTCATCTAATCAAACTGTCCTCTTAGGCTTTCTGCTTTAGCTCTCTTCACATTGTCATCACCACCATAAATTTTCTTCAGCTTGTTCCACATTTCATAAGTAGTGGTGCAATCTTTGATCTCATCAAATTCTTCATAGCTAAGAGCTGATGCAATATCTATCATCATGGTGTTATGGTTCTTTTTCTCTGCAATGTCTTCAACAGTTAATGTGCCAGTAGGAATTGTATATTCTTGATCAATATATTTGCATCCTGAGTCACCAATTGAAGCCAAATGAAGTCTCATGAGACCTTTCCATGCTGAAAAGTTATCTCTGTTAAGCCTTGGAATTTCTCTCTTGTAAGACATCTTAATCTTTAGCTTAGGTCCTTGAAACCCTTCCTGCAAGCACCAAAAACTTTGATACCAATTGTTGGAAATATAGATGTAGTAACTGAGAGGGGGGGTGAATCAATTAACCATAAATCTTCTTTCCATAGATCCCTTAGATTTTTTATTAAATCATTTGCTGCTGTTCTTCGGTAAACATACAGAGAAATGGTGAAATTTGATTATTGCAGTGAGTATTAATTATAACTATTCTTAAGCATTCATTAGTGATTAACATACATGAATAAAGAAAATAACATGAACACAAGAGACACTAGAATTATCATGGAAACCCAATATGGGAAAAACCACCAATGTAACTAGTTACTATTTTTCACTCTTCTGAAGTGATGCCCTATTAGGAGCCAACCCGGTAAAAGGTTACAAAACACACTGTTAGGTGTGACCTTGTTAGAGGATTTAATCACCCTGTTAGGAGTGGCCTTGTAAGAGGTCTTGAAATAATTCAATAGAACTATCACCTTGTTAGAAGATTTATAAAATGGCTATTAAACCAACTCAGTTAGGAGATTTTGAAATCACTGCTACAATGGTAAGAAAGTAATAATGAAATGACGTAAATAATGATGCAGCTGAATTGTTGATTACAGATCTCTGTTCTGCTTCACTAGATCCTTCGTAATCAAAATATATCTCTGTTTCTCCTCAAGGATATCTAATCATCCTTCAAAATTCTCTCACACTTTCCTTCTTTTTCACTTCCACACTTTTAATTCACAACTTGACCTTCTATATATACCATTTGGATTGTCCAGTCAAATTGTCAATTTGGCACTAATAACATTACTAATCATTACAACAGTCGGCTAGAATAATCAAACTTTATTTCTCAAATTAACAAAATCCTTTACTTGGCCAACCTTACTCGGTAAACATTAATATGAAAAGATTTCCTTTGGTGACCGAGAGAAATCGGTAAGCACTGCGAATTCTGCAACATCCTTTGGAGACCGAGTGAACTCGATAAACACTAACTTTCCTTTGTTAACCATGGAAGCTCAGTTAACACTATTTTTTGCCATACTTTTCTTTGACACCCAAGATATCTTGGTAGACACTGAAAACTACCTAGTGACCGACTGAGCTTGGTAAATACTGGGAACTGCTTTGCTAACTGACTGAGCTTGGTAAATAATGAGAAATGCTTTGCTGACTGACTGAGCTTGATAAATAATATAAAATTTGTGTGACATCAAATATAACACACAATTAATGCAAAAATTCTCTCAGTCACCAAAGGAAATCTTTTTAGATTAGTGTTTACCAAGCAAGGTTGGCCCATTAAAGGATTTTGTTAATTTGAGAAATAAAATTTGATTATTCCAGCTGACTATTGTAATGATTAGTAATGTTATTAGTTCTGACTTGACAATCTGAATGGACAATTCGAATGGTATATATAGAAGGTTAAGTTGTGAATTAAAAGTGTGGAAGTGAAAAAGAAGGAAAGTGTGAGCGAATTTTGAAGGATGATTAGATATCCTTGAGGAGCAGCAGAGATATATTTTTATCAGGAAGGATCTACTGAAGCAGAACAAAGATCTGTAATCAGCAATTCAATTGCATCATTATTCAGGTCATTTCATTGTTACTTTCTTACCATTGTAGCAGTGATTTCAAAATCTCCTAACTGAGTTGGTTTAATAGTCATTTTATAAATCCTCTAACAAGGTGACAATTCTATTGAATTGTTTCAAGACCTCTTACAAAGCCAATCCTAATAAGGTGATTAAATCCTCTAACAAGGTCACACCTAACAATGTGTTTTGTAACCTTTTACTGGGTTGGCTCCTAACAGGGCATCACTTCAGAAGAGTGAAAAATAGTAACTAGTTACATTGGTGGTTTTTCCCATATTGAGTTTCCACAGTAATTATGGTGTCTCTTGTGTTCATGTTATTTTCTTTATTCATGTATGTTAATCATTGATGAATGCTTAAGAATAGTTATAATTAATACTCACTGCAATAACTGAGTTTCAGCATTTCTCTGTATGTTTGCCGAATAACAGCAGCAAATGATTTAATAAGACATCTAAAGGATTTTTGGAAAATTTTTTATGGTTAACTGATTCACCCCCCTCTCAGTTACTACATCTATATTTCCAATAGATATCATCAAGATACACCAATATAAACTGGTACATCATATTTCCAAATGCCATATCCATGGCTTTCTGAAATGTTGCCCCTACATTTGACAAACTGAAAGGCATTCTCTTATATGCCATGGTACCCCATTTAGTGGTAAAAGTGGTTTTATAATGATCCTCATTCTTAACCATAATTTGGTTATACCCCAAATAACCATCTAACAAAGAGAAGCACTCTGAACCAGTAACATATTGAATTATTTTTTCCATAGAAGGAAGAGGGTGCTTATCCTTCAATTACGCTCTATTCAAATCCCTGAAATCTACACATAATCTCAACTCTCCATTCTTTTTTCTAACAGGGACAAGATTGGACACCCAACTAGTGTGTTTGATTGGGAAAATAATGCCACTCTCAATCAACCTAAAAACCTCTTTCTACATTAATGGCTCTAATTTGGGATTGACAGGTCTTTGTCTCTGCCTAATGGGCTTAGCATTAGGCTCAAGTTCTATGGTGTGCTGTGCTAACTTAGGATTAAACCCTTTTAAATCACCATATTCCCATGCAAACACATCAACAAATTCCTAAAAAAGTTGGACATAAGACTTTTTTTCCAAAGGAGTACTCACCTTACCAAACTTCAAGCTCTTTCACAGTGCCACCTCCAAACTCTCACAATGTTCTTGAGAAACCAGCAAACCAATTTTACCCTTTTTAGCTTGATCATCTGAATTAAAAATAGATTCCAGTGAAACCAAACCTTTAGGTAGCTTGTTGGACTTAAGCTATACCACTTGGTCTCCATAATTCTGCTTTAACTTATCCTAATTAGAAACTGCAAAAATATCTTCTTCTAGCAGAAATTGCAAGATCTGTTCATCATTTTCAAAAACCTACCAGTTTACATTATTGTCAGGAACCGAAGGCCTTACTACAATTTTAACATGCTGCTAGATATTCTCCTTGCTAATTTCTGTAGGTATGTCAAATTGAGCACCTACAACTGCTAATCTATCTGCATGCTGATTTTTAATCCTTGGAATAGAAACAATATTGAATGCAAAAAACTCCTTAATAATGTCCCATACACGATGCTTATACAATTTCAAAGTATCATTCTTGGCAACATGTAAATCTCTTACCTGATTAAAAATAATTTCACTATCACCGTGAACCTTAATACAACCATTGCCTCTTTTCTTTGCCCATTCTAAACCCTATATCAAACTTTCATACTCAGTGGTATTATTAGTGCAAGAAAAACCAAACCTGAAGGTTGCATAATGCTTCATTCCATCAGGGAATACTAACCTCACACCTCCACCAGCACCATGTTTACTTTTGGACCCATCAAAAAACATATTCTAGACTTTATCTTGCTCCTCAGAATCAGATTTTTTTCACCAAGTTTGGCATAACCAAACTAGCTTCTTGGAACATATAATTTCCCATTCCAGCATTTGGAATGGAACTAGAATTAGTCTCAAAAACATTCTCTGTAGCCCACTCATCTAAAAGTATGTTAGGAATTTCAGTAGTAGATGTATGCAAAATAGGAGCAACTTTATCATCTTGGCCAAAATTAACATAATTTGCATTTACCGTGCTAGGTGTGTAAAGCTCTATGATATCCTTTGCAAGTAATTCAGACTGGATATTGACCTTTGTTCTATAACGAGTATGAAAAATCATATGAGACCAATTAGATGAAAAGTAACCTCCTATCTTTGCCATAAATTCTCTTGATAAGCAAAGACCAAAATAGGGAGGTAAATCTATTACAAATATATCTTGTGGAATAGAAAAAGTAGGGCAGGCATGCAAGGTTAAACTAGCATTTTTAATGAATCCTATGGAATTCATAGCTATGCCATCTAATTGGACTACTCCCTTTTTAATAGGTTCATATTTCAATCCTAACTAATCAGCTACCTTCCTAGGCATCATAGTACAAGTGGCCCCACTGTCAACCATACAATTATGTACTAAATTTTTTCCAATTATTAAAGAAACATAGAATGGAGGAGGTCTCACATCCTTACCTTGAACAATAGTTTTTTGCTTGCTATCCTCACCAGTGGATTGTTCGGCATTTGTCATAACTACCTTCCCATGATCATAAGTAGCTTGGCCTTGCATATCCACTCCACTCAATGCTTTTTTCAACATTTCAACTTGCCCAGGAAGAGATAAGGAATCCCACATAGTCATTGACACATTCATTCTTTTCATACTGTCCACAATGTTATAAGGTATAGCTGAATGCACCTTTTGGTTGTTAATTGGTTGACTTACAAGGTTTTGTAAGATACTTGGATTTGGTGTAAGTGATGGTCCTGCAGCCATGGCTTCTTTAACAATAGTTTGTTCCATTTCTAGAGCCCTTTTCTTTGCTCGGGTATTGGCTGCAATTGGTGATTCACCATTCAATCCACAAAAATCCTCTCCTTGCCAATTAAGGAAACCAATCTCCATGGTACTTATATCCTGTTGTTGTTCAGGTCCACTAGAAGATGCGTCTAGCTATGAACTTGCCACATTTTGGACCATGAGGGCTTGATTGATCACTCCATTAGAACATGTAGACTGACTATGTGCTTGATTGCACATATAGCACCAATCTGCCTCTAATATCAAATTGTTCTGAGCAGGGACCATATCTCTTACTAGATTTGTAGCTTTCAATGGGGCTAGATTGTATGGTTGAAAAGGCCATTGATTAACATTTACTGTTGTCCTTGGTAATTCCCTTGATATGGTTGTCTGTTCTACTGGTACTGATACCCTTGACCTTAAGCTTGACATGGATAACTAACTCCTTGCTGCTAATTATACTATTGAAATGTCAGCCTTGGGCCTTGAGTTTGCTGCTTCTTCATACTAGTTAACTCATTTCCCAAGGTTTGTAGAATACTTTCTATCTTTTGTTGGCTGCTCTTGATCTCTTACAGCTCATTTGATGAACTAGCTACTGTACTTTCATAACCCACAGTAGTAGAAAGAACTAGAATAGTAGGTATAGGAGCTATTAGTGGTATATTAGGAGGCATGTTTGGCTGAATATTTGGAAAATAAGGCATAGGAGGCCTAGGGGCTATTTTACTAGCCTATATAAGGCTATTTTCTGCTCTAACAGCAAGATTAAAAGCTTGCAGTAATGAGGTACCTCCCATGGATTGAATCATTACCGAAATGTCACTGTTCAAAATCTTCAAATAGTATAGGAAAGCATAATCTACACTTGGTCTCACCACCACTGGTATTCTATTCCATGTTTTTTGAAAATGGGAATTGAAATCTATCATTTGCTCTTGTGGGGCTCTTTTAATTGTTGTTAATTTCTCTACAAGTGACAAATGGTCTGACTTATCCTCAAAAAATTTGGTGAAGGCATCACCCAATTCATCCTAGTTGGAAATGGAAGCCACAGGTAAATTTCTAAACCAATCCAATGCTTTTCCTTTGAATGAAGCTGCCAATAATTTGACAACAACATTATCTTGTGTCACATGATGAACATTAAAAATGGAAGCCACATCTCGCATATGCTCGTAAGTAGTTGTTTGACCCTCTCCTGTGAAGTCTGGTAACCCCTTCAAAGCTGCTAGAGGTATATCATTGTGTGTAGTAAGATTCAAGGGACTACCTTGATCAAATGGTACAAAAGTGAAAACTCTTGGAAGAGCCATAGTGTGAGACTATGTTGAGATACTTGCTAAAACTAAGCTTGAACTAGCTACTACAGTACTTGAGAATGCTGAAGTAGTACTTGTTGCTGAAATAGAAACAACACCTAAATTGCCCTGCGAAACTGATAAATCTGCAGAATTAAGATATTCTGCTCTTATAGTTGGTGATGCTGAATGCCTTGAAGATTTTTTTTTTTTTTGATCTTCCTCTTCTTACATAAACTCTTGGAGGTGAAGATTGAACCCTCTTTGTATGTGGAGTTCTTTTAAGAGTTATGCCCTTCCTTTTGGGTGTATCCAACTGAAGATATTCAAATGTATTTGAGCTCCTTGTCTTAATTTTTCTCATAAAAAATAGATATCAACACTGATACTACTGATTCTTCACCAATGGAGTCACCAACTATGCTTTAAAACTTCTTGAAGAGAATGAAAAATTTGCAAGTGGCACAGTAAAACCAGCAAATAAAAGATTATAGACCGTTGTCTATAGTCCCACCGGGTGTGCCAAAATTGTTAAGGCTAAAATTTGCACCCTATTAAACTATACAAGTTTAACAATCTTGCCTAACATGGGATTCATTTCTACATGTGGGAAATGTGTAACTAGAAATGAAACCTCCGGATTCTAGGCTGGTTCCTATTGGATAATCACTAATAACTCCACAAAACTAACTTGAACTTGTGGGAAAAGAGATAGAAGTTACTGAAATGAACCTAAGATCTTAAAATCTAAACTAGAGAACCAGGTGATACACCAAATATGATATGAAAGTTCAAATATAGGTAACTAAGAAGGATTATCATGCTATCTTAATGAATACAAAAACACTTCCTTTCTGTATAGGCTTGCATAAGTACTTTGTAACAAAGTCTGAAAAATGAACCAGAATAAGGAGGAAAACAAGTGCCTCATTTATCAGTTTAACTCCTTAAGACATGAACTACAACCTACAAGCAAACATACTTTTCTACAACTAGTTGTTTAGATGAGACAAAACAACATGGAATGATAAAAAATTCACTAGTTATCTTTATTAGATCACCTAAAAATACACATAGAATTGCAGAAAGAAGAGAAGGCTCCAAAATGAATTCAAATAACATAAACTCAGTTGCTGTCACTTGTATTTGTTCTTTCAAAAGAGTTACAAATATCTGCACAAAAATGCTAAGCACACAAAAAATGTCACATAAGCCTCCTCTGCATAATCAGAACTAAATAATAATGAGCCAAAAACTCACTAAGTACAAACCCAAACCTTCGGTCGAATGCCAGAAAATAGCCTAAAAAATAGGACCCAAAAGCCCATGAAATGAAGTCTATCCTTTGAAAAAGCTCCACTAAGTCATAAAGAACCCTATGACTCATCTATAACTGACCCCAAAAGGCTCAAAAATCCATAAAGACCCCCCAAACAGGCTGGATAAAGTCAAAATTCGACCCTAAAATCTTTCCCACTCTCCTAGAAGAACTCCAATACCCCCTAAATCTGCTCAACCAAGTCCTATATGCTCTCTGAATGTTTGAAGACTTTCTCCACCCTCCAAGAAGAAGTCTTTACTTAAAGGGTAATAAATTAACCTCTAATTTATGTTATTTTAATATTTGCAATGCTTAAATAACAAGCAATTGATTTATAACATTTTCAATTAATTGTTAATTTAATTACAATTATTTGCAAATATAAAATTGAAATAGATTAATTCATTTAAATAAACTAACATAAGTAATATATAACTATATCACCTAAGTTAATTATTGGCAAAGCACATGTTTATTTGCTTTTCACCTTGAAAGAAATTCGATGAAAATAATACCCTGAATTTCAAAACATATTGAAATATGTTTGAGGGGTTAATAACATACAAACAACCCTAAGAAATCTGCATCATTTGGCTTCTGGTGCTTGAGAGGAAAAATAGGGTTGAACAGGAGTTGCCACCAATCTTGGGGTTTGCTGTCAAAAATGGTAACTCTGGCCGCCATGACATCTCTTTTCAACACTTTGGGCAGGAACTAGCTTACCTCTTGCTAACTGATAATGTGAGTTCATCCATTTTTTCCGCTGTGAATACTTGAAAAAGATTCCTTTCTTTACTGCAAAATACAGACTTGTATTTCCTTACTTTGTATCAATTTTTAAAATTCCTTTGCTGCTGTATTTACTTCATTTGTAACTCCAAAACTTCCTTTAAGGCTGAGTCTTTGAATTAGATCTTAGCTCCTTGCATTTTCTGGAGATCTTTCAAAGGATTTGAAACTTGACTGGTTCAAATTTTCTTCTTTCTGGAACTATCGTGCTGCTCCTTTCTTTAGCAATATCTTGTCATTTTCTGCTAGTATTTTAAGAACTTCTACATGGATTTTTTCCTCTCTTACATGAGAGTTTGCTGTAGCTGGTATTTTCATGCTAGATAAAACTTAATATGCTAAGGATTTTCTATTTTTTTGTAGCTACCATGAGCAAAGCCTTGGGGCTATTTGTCTTCTATAGGTATCTATTATTCATCATGTTACATTTCTCTTGTATTAACTTGCTGGAAACTGCTATTTTCACCCAAAATCTGAGAGTTTCAAAGTTGAAGCATGAAAACTGTAGGATTTTCCTCTTTCTCGTGGCATCATTTCTGATATTTCCTGAGAATTTGAAGCTGTTGATATGGAAGCTTCATTGAATTTTACTACTACATGATATTTCATGATTGTGATTTACATTTTTCTTGGCTAGGGCCATAAGCCCAACCTTCACCATTCCCTTAGCTTGTGTCTCTGTGACTTTGTATTTGTGTTCAAGTCAAATTCTTAAGGTAATCAACATGTGTTAAGACCCGTGTTCCTATCTTGAAGCTCATGGCTTTGATTTTGAAGCTTAGACTTCCATCTGAAACCAACTTTATTACTCAGGCAAGACTCAACTGGTAAAAGATTTCAAACTTGGATTGATGTTCATGACCTAAGAAAGAAGCTCTGCACCCGAGTTTTTGATGACACTTAGCTATGAACTCAAATACAACAATAATAAGTATTATTTGCATTTGACATTGTCATGCCTTCATTTTCCTAAGAAACTGAAACTGTTGTTTTAACTTATATTTCAATAGCCATGAATGAATCTTTAACTTCTGCTGGAGCTGAGTCTCTTTAGTTTATCTTTGCATTTTCCATCAGAGTTTCATAAACTCATGGCATTTCTATTCATTTTTTAAGCCACACATGCTTGTTGAATCCTTTGCATAAAACTTTGGATCTTTCCTGTTATTGCTAGCACTGTAAGTCAAACACAACTTAGGGTTTCCCTTTTCTTTGTAGCTTTACTTATTGTTTGCAAATCTCCCTTTACTTGCTATTCTTATCACATACCTTCAAATATATGCTTGAATGTTTCTTGTATGCTTTAAAATATACATCTCAGTTGCTCTTCTTTCTCATTCCTTTACCTGGAATGACTCTTTGAAGCCTTTAGTATTCTGTCCATTCTTCAATCTATAGTCTTCAAGCAGTAACAATATACATGTACAGGCTCCTCTGTTTGATTTTAGTTGGAAAATATCATGAAATCTTATCATTTGCTTTTTTGCATGCTTTTTGACAACATGTCATTTTCTTCATTGTGTCTCATCAAGGATTAGACATTGTAAACTTATTGTCATTAAACCATCTTCTTCTCATTTAGCGATACTGTTGTAGTTTTATGTATCTTTCTCAAAATCATTGAAAATTTTCACAAATGCCATTGAAGATCATAAAAACCCAATAACAGGCAATCACTGTTCTGCTACACATTATGGTTTGCTTCATGGTGTCACTAAACTCTTTCACTACTTCATATGATATTTTTTAAATCTAGAATTTTCTTTGCAATGATGGTATCTCTGTGTCTCATAGCTTTGTTCTTCAATCATAACTCTTTTCTACAATGAAAATGAAACTATCATTACTTCCTATTCTACTGTTCTAATTTGTTGATGCTTGTACCTATGCATTTTCTATTAATGTTTCAGCTTATAAGGTTTCAACTAAAAAAAAGAAAATTTTCCCTTAAATAAGCTCAGCTGATCCACTTGATTACAATGAAAGGTTTCATATCAGAAGTAAAATGTCCCTTTAACATATATATCTCTTTTTGATTCTTGACATCTGTTTAAAATAATTACTCCAATGCGTATGTTGGGCTCATACCTGAAGGGAGCCTCGGTTAGGGGCACATACACATTGGAGTGGTTATTTTCCTGCACATGAAATAAACACGTTAGCATGAACATTTCCTTTCTTACACCAGCACTAAGAATATCCTATTTTCTTTCTTCTGCATGTTTAGGATAGTATCAAATCAACATAGGCATAAAGAGAAATTAAAGTAAACAGCCATTGCTTAGATCTGTATGGGATCTAACATCATTGTTTTCAATCTTTTGCAGGATAGAGGATTATGCTGGAGAACTTATGGACCAAGGATGACTTCAAGCCTAGCAACCGCAATAACCAGTCAAAGCAATAGGCAATGACTGGTTACTTTAAAACCACCTCTCTTCTCCTATTCTATTTATTTTGAAAAGTTGTTTAAAATCTTAAATCTATAGAAGAAAGAACAAGCTATGCTCACGACTCATGTGAGTCATTTCTATAATGCTTTTAAATACATGCATTTGTATTTTCAAATGAAAGAACTCAAAAAGTGTATTTTATCATTGTTCAATACAAATGAAATGATTTTCCTTTTCAAAATTTTGCACTGTATTTACTTTGCTATTGCATACCAACTGATTGAATAACAATAAATGGGATGAGTTGATCCCCAAGTATATCTTTATAGAAAAATTTCTAAGATAAATAAAATTTTGATAACAACTACAGTGGTCACATAGTCTCCTGTTCCTAGTAGTTTATCTCTTAATAGTTAGCGACGTGGCATGGCAGTTTGTCTTTTCTTTGGTCGCATGTTCGCGTGGTCAGCGGGGCCTAGCCTTGTAGTTACCTTCAATCTAATGATAGGTGCATGATCGTATGGGGTAGGAATATTCCATGTGATCATGCGTCAATCGCCCGCTCTTCCAATGTGTTGCGGATTGTTCGTGGTAGGTCCAATATGCCATGTAGTGCTAAGGTGCTCATTTCTGATTGGCTGAGAAACTGATGACGAGGCTGAAGACTTTTCAAAGCTTAGTTGACTAATTTTAAAGGATAGTTTGTATAGCCCAATCTACCAGGAAGAAATAGGATTGACAGTCATGTTTTAAAAATAGATCAAGTGGCCATTGCCATCAGTTTTCAAATAATTCAAGGGTTTTTTTGTAGGCTTAGGAGATAGTGCACCAAAAGAGCCATATTGTAGGACCATTTTTGGTCATTTCCAGCTTGGTTGTAGGTGAGAATTTATGAAGATGATCCTGGTAGTTGTTCCAGCATGATATATCATGTCCTTGGGAGCCTCTACCAAGGAAAGATTAATAGGTGGGTCATGCATTCTCTGCTACAGCTAGAATTAATAGGGCTTTTGTGGTGATTTTGTCCTTGAAGTTGGTACAATGTTAGATTGGTTGCAAAGTGTAATAATTTTTTGATTTCATTGGCCATGCATTTGGAGCCTATCTTGTCTACATTCATTGTTTATTTGAGCTAGGTGATTTTGAATTGTTTCTTTGAATGATCATCAATTGCTTGTTGCAATCCTTGAGATAAAAGGATTTTTCATGATCATTCAAAGGCTTTGGGAGTTAGGTGTTCAGAATCTCTTGCTTGGTGAGCCCTATTCTTGGTCAGGGTTGTAATAATTTTGCTTCAGTGCTTGTTAATGAGAGATAAAAGTTATAGGTCTAAGCTATAGTTTGCAAGCATGATTTATTGTGACTAATTATATGTACAGAAAGGATTCATCATACTTAATACAAATATATGATTCTTGTCTCTCCTCTGTGTCAAGTCAAGTAGGCTTTGAGCTTTCTAGTTTGTTACATGTTGTTTTATGTATGTATCTTCATTCTTGAGTTCTGATCTAGGATTGGATTAAATAATGTTCTAGATGGATGTGAGTTTACCCTCATCTACATAAGGATTCTTTGTAAGCAGTAAGGATTGTGGTAGATGTATTTATGGCTATGAATCTTAGATATTCTCTGATCTGTGTATCTTTTGTGTCTAAAAAATCTTGCCCAATGGATGAGGCACTAGCCTAAATGAGTAAATCTCTTATTAACATAACTGATTGAAGTTATTGCAATCCAAATCTTAAAATCAAGAACCATTTAAGTTTTAAATCTTTGGTTGTGTATTTTTGTTACCCCATAGTAATTGAGAGTCAATGAATGTAAGGTTGGCATTTAGTACTTTCTTGCTATCATCTATTCTATAAACCTAGCCTTTGGTGTGTAAGGTATAGTTTTCACTGGGTTAGGTGCACCCACCTTGGTTTTGCAGAGCTAGAAGTGAAGAGGGTAGTCTTGTCCCTACAGTTGTTTCAATTACCCTAAGATCCTTCTACATTTTGGAACTAACCACTCTTAAAATCTGTCTAAGGGTATATTGGCAGCCTAAGACCATAAGCCATTTTGAAGCACCAACAAATAGATTAGACATAAATGAAGGATATTGTGCCCTAGTAGGATGGGTAGACGCCCAAAAGATGGAGGACATGAGCTCGCAACACTTAGCTATTTTTGTTTGAAGATTGAGTTGAAGATAATTTTGACAAGGTTTTGACACAAGATGGAAAAGACTCAAATCGATAGATCAGAAGGCTAGATCAGAATCAAGAGACCACTTTTAGGAAAATAGATTGGATTATTTCTAGTTTCTACTCAGTTCCTCACACAGTGAATATTTTGACAGAATTTGGAAGTAGGCTGTAAAAACTAGATTTCTAACAAATTTTGGAGGGTTTCTAAAAACTTTGACTTTACCTTTGATACAAGTTTTGAGATGAATTTTGACACCATAAAGGATTTTTGCTTTAGATTTGCAATTTTTTAGTTTTTCAATATTAGATTGTTTGCAAATTTTTCTATCTAGATTTGAAGTTCATTTCGGGATTGTTCATTTTCAATAACCAAGTAGATAAACAAGCACATAGAATAGGAGGCAAGTGATTTCAAGCATGTCTAAAAACAATGAACATGGCACAAATAAACCCCATGCATGAACAATCAAGTGATTTATTTTTCTAATTCCTATGGATGCTACTTGTGTATGTTCTCAAAAGTTTTTCAATAATGCACATAGTGCTAGAAAATGAAAAATTTGGCCTCACTAGGGTTTTTAGTAATGGTTTGACTCTGTAACTTTTGTGATCTCAAGAGGGCGAACTCCAATCTAGGCACATCAGGATTTTGACATAGTTTGAGAATTTAATCAATCAGGAGCTCCTAGGGAGATCTGATAGCCCAATAAGAGACCACACTTGTGGAGATTTCTTCCACAAAGACATTTATATAGCAGCTATTGCTACCATGGTGAAAATGGCTATTACCACTTGAGGTTTCATCCATGTGGCACAAAAGATACCACATGGGGACTTGGTCCAGATCGAAGGATTTGAGTTTCTGATACTACCCAAAAAGGGAGTAGATCATAATCCTCTAGCCTTATCACTTTTACCCAAACACAACAAACAGGTTAATCCAACATGATAAGACTAAAACTATATCACCAAGATTTGTGATGTCAAAAACTATGTCTATGGATCTCTCTGGAGAGAGAACGTATTGATCAAAAGCTGAGGACCAAACCAAGTAGAATGTGAGATAATCACAGTATCCTCCCTACCTACAAGGGGATCTATCATCAAGAAGAGCTTTGCATGCATGAACAAGAGAATGAATCCCACTCTCTCTAGATCATCTGCAAATAGTGTTCATAGGGCCTATTTACTATGTGTAACAGATATGCAAAAATCAAATCCATGTTCATTTTATAGCCCAAAACTGAAGTGTGAATTATGAAAGCTGGAAAGGCACACAAGCTTGACACATGAGAGTTCATTTTATATCCAAAATTGAAGTGTTATCAAATTGAATAGAATACCTGAGTTCCTCACAATGTGCTTAGTAGATTTAACCTATTTTAGCAATTTTTGAGCATTTGTCTTCTATCTTTTGTACCCACAAGATGTACCTGCACCTACACCTACAAACCACTATTATGAAAAAATTACCTATTCTTGTACATGCAACCCACTGTTATAAAATCTATCAAAAAAAAACACAACTTGTCAACCCCACATGGTAGAAAATCAGGTTAGTCAAAGATAATATGTCATTTTATAATCGAAAAACTTGGTGTCATAAAAATCAGATTTTAACTAGTATGCACTAAATTGATCATAAATTTTGAAAATCAAGACAAAATTAATTCAAACCAATGGAAAATGAAATCTAACTCAAATACCTTTCCAAAAATATAAATTTCGGATATGTATCATGTCATATGTGCATGTACCAATAAAAACATCAATCAGATTTCATAAAATCAGGTTTTGACTAGTCTGTAGTAAAATGATCATAACTTTTTAAAATCAAGATGAAATTAATCCAAACCAATAAAAAATAAAATATAACTCAAATACCTTTCCATAGATGTAAATTCTGGATCTTTATCATGTCATATGTGTATGTACCAATAAAAACATTAGTCAAATTTCATAAAATCAGGTTTTGACTAGTCTGTAGTAAAATGATCATAAATTTTTAAAATCAAGATGAAATTAATCCAAACCAATAAAAAATAAAATATAACTCAAATACCTTTCCATAGATGTAAATTCTGGATCTTTATCATGTCATATGTGTATGTACCAATAAAAACATTAGTCAGATTTCATAAAATCAGGTTTTGACCAGTCTTCACTAACATGATCATAAATTTTGAAAATGAAGATGAAATTAATTCAAATAAATAGAAAATTAAAGCTAACTCAAATACCTTTCCAAAAATATAAATTTCAGCTCTGTATCATGTCATATGTGCATGTACCAATAAAAACATTAGTCAGATTTCTGGAAAAACAGCCCAGAAATTTATCACAAAACTCATAAAAATTAACCTTGTGGTCATGGGTTCGAGAAAAAGGATAGAAATTTGATAGAATAGAATGGAAACCCATTTCAGGGCCCCATGGTGGGCAACAAAAATGTATGTGTGAAAATTGTACCTAGCTGCAGACACAACACTTCAGTAAAACATTAGAGGTTAGCAAAATTGAAATATGCAAATAATTGAAACTAAGCTAACTAGGTGATTTACTGCCTTCTAGTAGGTGCGAGTATGTATTCTTAGATTAGACCAAGATCAATGACAATGCAACACCTAAACAAAGGATTTAATGCTAAAATATGAATGTAGAATGAATGTTGATTAATCTATATTTTTGTATTTTCTATGCAATTAGGATGAAAAATTGTATGAATCTAAGCTAGAATTGATTGAAAATGATATGCAAATTTAATCTAAGAATGATATGAATTGATATAAAAATCTATGCAAAGCTATGAAAAACTATGAATTGATCTCACAAAGTCACATGTCGCAAAAGCTTGATTCTTTGTATGCAATTTTGCCAGAGTAATTGTGCAAATTTGAGAGATCTCTTTGTGAAGAGTTGAGCCTTGTTTTTATAGAAATCCAAGGTTTGAAGATGCATAAGAAAAGACATAAATCACTCTTGATAAACTCAGGTTGATTTTTAAGTTAACAACAAATTAAGAATAAATAAACTCATAAAATCATGCAAAAGCATTTTTTATCTCAAAATAGAGTTTAGTTCTCTTTTTCAACTCATCATCAGATGTTGAGTTTAGAAAGTTAACAAATTGAAATTGAAAATTGATTTAAAGTTAACTACTTTTCTGATTGTGCATGATTTAATATGAATTAATTTAATAAATAAAGTGATTTATTTTCCACTTAATTGATTTTGAATTAAAACAATTGATTTATGGGTTAATCAATTATTAAATCAAACTTTATTCCAATTAAATCATTAAATTTGACAACTTCGATTTTAAATCATTTAAATAAATATTCAATTGATTGTTTGTAGGAATTTTGATTTATTGTCAAAATAAAAATAATATTAATTAGGAATAAATGCAATTAAATCTAATTAAATAATTAAGTGGCAAAATTAAATTAATTAATTAAATATTCATCATATTCAATTAATCAACTTTAGGATAAATAATGACATTTATCACCAAATAATATTCAATTAAAGATAATTATGATATTCAAGGAATATTCTCCGATGCAGAATTAACATAATCAATTAGGTTTTTGATAAATTGATGTGCAGATGTGCCTTAGGTTAGGACTTTGATGTCAATTTTGATCAAATTTTTGATGTAAGAGGTTAATGAACCTATAGCCCATTTTTGGGGTATTACAACCGGTCCCATGTGGTTTTTATCCTAACAGGGTTTCCACGTTAAAAATCTATGTTATGTGTGAATGATGTTTTGAATTGTTATTTTTCCTTACACATTTCATAACTAGATAGATCGGTAAACACAATATTGAATTTACTGGTAATCAATTAAAAAAGAGAAAGACAGTTGATAACTTACCGAGTTGATGATTTGATTAAAAAGTTTTTAATATATACATCTGGGAGATTTGGGACTGTAGAATAACTGGACTTAACTGATTCACCCCCCTCTTAGTTATCTAACAATTGGTATCAGAGCATAGAGTGCTTGGAAGAAAAATTTTTAAGGACTTGAGATAAAAGTATCACTGTTTGAATGAACAAGTACAAGACAAGAAAGTAAAATTGGAGTTTGTGAAATTAAAAGAACAACTTGCAGATATATTTACTAAACCCTTACCTAAGGATAAATTTGAGTAATTGAGGACTTGACTAGGGGTCCATCCCCTATTTGTCGATCACTAAGGTGATCAAGAGGTTGCATCAACCTATACTTTATCAAAATATCAAATGATGTTGATGCATATTGCTCACACTTTGGGTCTCTTAAGGTTGTGAAAGCTAGAAGATGGAGAACAAACTAACATTGCATATGAGTACATGAAAGGTACTTAATCTGAATTGAACACTAGAGATAATATTTTGGCTATTGAAGAGTTGTTTACTCTTTTTGGCATTATTGTCAAAGGGAGAGAGAATCAAATCAATGAAAAATGAAGAAGATCAAATTTGCAGGGAGAGTCTACATGATAATGCTATGTAGTGATTAAACATATTAAATGTACAAGCTAGGGAGAGCTTTCCAAGCTACAACATTTATTTATATATTTGTAGAAAAGATGTTTGGTCTTCGATGACATGTTTCAAATTGTGTTGCCATCAATGCCAAAGGGAGAGATTGATAACATACAACTAATTGAATATATTGATGGAATGAATAGACAAGTGAAAGACAGTGATTGATGGTCACTGAGATACTAAAGTATGTGTAAGAAAATTAAATTAGTCAATGTATTGTCATTGATGTAAACTAGTTTTGACTGTACTTATCATGATGATTACAAACATCTAAAGAAGAAAAATGGTAAAGGAATGAGATATCTACATGAAGATGAGATGGATATGAAAGATATGGCTATGGTATACATTGGGTAACTTATTGATGAGTCTATGACATAATTTCATTGACTTGATTGTATTACATGATTTTGTTATGTAATGAAAATTAGAAATGAATAAGTTTATGTGGTCGGTAAATAAAGATTTTTGTATACACTGAGCTTGTGTAGTGTATATCAAGTATAGTATTAACCGATCAAGTAATCACTGACACATTTTGGTATTGACCAAGTGAAGGAAACAAATAAAGTCTTATAATAGCTGATCGAAATGATGAGATGGATAGATGCTTATGATTTTGAGGTAGAAGATAATATTTTTATAATGATCTAATGGTTGATAAAATTCAAGATTCATCGAATGAAGGAGAATGAAACGTGTTAATGACACAGATGCCAAGGAAGGTTAAAGCGGTAAAAATGAACAATGGAGATTAAGGGGAAAAATCAACAGAAGAAAAAGAAATGGTTTATGATGTCTATATAAGGAGACATGGGATTTATTATCGAGTCTGGTATTTTTGATACTGCAGGAGAATTCATGTGAAAGGACTATTTTCATGCACCACTGATCAAACTAGTTGAAGATAGAATCGAGTTGAATTGCAGACATTACCGAGCATCAGAGAAGCATACACCAAGTAGAATAAAGCTAGAGGATATGAAGGATTGACTTTATTATTGATTAGAGGAGGTAGTTTGAGCTTAGCATAGATCTAAAAATTTGCAAATCATAGTTGTATTTGAATCAGATCATTATTGTATTAGTTTAACCATTGTTACAGATAAATCTCTTAACCGAGTGAGACTTAACATTCTTTTTTGTAGTTTAATATGACATTTGATGAATGTTGATTATTTTATTGTTGACCCCATAGTTAATGTTGGTTAAGGGAGAACTGTTAGTGATAAATCCTCTAACTAGGTCACAACTTATAGTGTGTTTTGTAACCTTTAATAGGGTTGGCTCCTAACCGAGCTCATTTTAGAAGAGTGAATTATTTTGGGTTACCGGTCCCAAGTGGTTTTCCCCAAATAGGGTTTCCACATTAAAAATCTATCTGTTATGTGTGAATAATGCACATTGAATTGTTGTTTTGCTTTACACATTTCATAACTGGATAGATTTGTAAACACAATATTGAATTTACTAAAAATCAGTAAAAAAAGAGAAAGACACATTTGAGAACTTACTGAGTTAATGATATGATTGAAAAGTTTTTAATATATACATCTAGGAGATTTGGGACTATATGATAACTAGACTTAACTGATTCACCCCCCTCTGAGTTATCTAACAATGATATACTTATTTTTAGATATTATTATAGATTTAGGTCTTGACCTATATGCTTATAAACTATTTCTTTATATTGGAGATTATGATCAGATAAGTTGACTTGTGGCTAGAAATCTTGTATATAAGCTAGGTAGTAGTTGTTGGTTTAGTAGTGCAAGGGAAAGAGCATAGAGAAGATATGTGATAGATCAAATGGTTGATTTAGTCATATTGTAAGGCTACAACTGAGTAGGTGTTGGAAGTCTTATTGGAAAACCAAGATAATAAGCGGGGGTGAACTAGTTATCCATATTTAACTTTACACTTTGAAATCAATTCAACATATATATCATAAACTTAAACTTCAATGCTGAAAAAGATCTAACTAGTAATCTTATCCAAGAAAATGAAACATATAACACAAATATTTTTGTAACCTATAAATGCTTGAAAGGTAAAACTGGGGTGGGGATGACACCCACAAATCTTCACTACTACAATAATAAAGTGCGCCTATTAGGGCTACAAAGTTTTGATCACTTCTAGTGATCTACCTGATAAACTACAACTGATTGAATATCTTGAGTGAAAGTTTGACAATAGAATGGATATTTGAAAAATAGTGATTGATGATCATTGAGCTACTAAAGTGTATGTAAGACATTAAATCAGTTAATGTATTGTCATTGATGTCAACTAGTTTTGACTATACTTATCATGATGGTTACAAACATTTTAAGAATAAAAAATGGTTAAGGAATGAGATATTTACATGAAGATGAGATGGATGAGAAAGATATGGATATGGTATTCATTGGGTAACTTATTGACAAGTCTATGGTATTATGTTAGTTATTTGATTGTATTGCACAAATCTATTATGTATTGAAGATAAAAAATGAACAAATTTATGTGGTTGGTAAATGAAGAATTATGTATACACTGAGAAAGTGTAGTGTATAATGAGTATAGTGTTAACTGAGCTAGTTATCATAAACACATTTTGGTATTGACCGAGTGAAAGAAATAAATGGAACTTATTACTGCCGACAAAAGATGATGAGATGGACAACTATTTATGATTCTAAGGTAAATGATAATATTTATTATGATAATCAAATGACTAACAAAATTCAAGGATGATTAGATGAAAGAGAATGAAATGTGTTATTGACACAACTATTGAGGAAGGTTAAAGCGACAAAATCTATGGTGAAGATTAAGAGGAAAAATTTATGGATGGAAATCAAACAGTTTATGATGTCTATATAAAGAGACATGAGATTAATTATTGATTCTACTGATGGAGAATTCATGTGAAAAGATTGATTTCATGCAAAACTAATCAAACTAGTTGAAGACAAAACCAAGAAAATCTGCAAACAACACCGAGCAATAGAGAAAGCAATTATTGAGCAGAACAAAGTTGGAGGAGATGAAGATATTGAATTGATTATTGATCAGAGGTATTTTTGAGCTTAGCATATATCTAAAAATCTACAAATCAAGTTGTATTTGAATCAGATCATTACTGTATTAGTTTAACCATTGCTACAGATAAATCTCTTAACTGAGTGCAACTTAACAATCTTTATGTTTCAATATGACATTCAATGAATGTTGATTGTTTTCATGTTGACCCCATAGTGAATGTTTGGTCAAGGGAGAACTGTTAGTGATAAATCCTCTAACCAGGTCACACCTCATAATGTGTTTTGTAACCTTTAACAAGTTTGGCTCCTAACCAAGCTCACTTTAGAAGAGTGAATTATTCTGGGTTATTGGTCCTAGGTGGTTTTTCCCCTAACAGGGTTTCCATGTTAAAAATATATGTATTATATGTGTATGGATGTGTTGAATTGTTATTTTACTTTACACATTACTATAACTGGATTGATCGGTAAACACAGCATTTAATTTAGTGGTAATCGGTATATGAAGAGAAAGGCACAATTGATATTTTACCGATTTGATTAATTGATTTGAATTTTTTTTTATATACATTTGGGAGTATTTGGGACTGTAGGATAACTGGACTTAACTGATTCACCCCCCCTCTCAATTATCTAACAATTGGTATTAGAGCATAGAGTTCTTGAAAGGAAAGTTTGAAGGAATTAAGCTAAAGATTGTTGGCAATTTGCTTGAGTTGATTACATAGATGTTGTCATTATGGAAACATATGATCCACATGAAGATCGTACAGGTCAGAGAGCAAGTATGACAAAGCACATTGCAAATTTGTCTAAGTGTGAGACAGTGTTTTTACCAGTGAACCTGGACATAGTTTTTCTTTGTGATGTTGACTAGAGTAAGTTCAGTGCTTGCACACTTGAACATAGACTCTATGATGACTATTGATCATGCATCTCAGAGCACAAGTTAGTACGGCATGTACAGAAGAAGTTATGATATTTTTATCAAAGACAGTGTCAAGCCGACAGGACAGAATATGAAGACATAACTAGTAAAGAGTTAAGGGATTATTTTGTTTATCAAAATAATGACTTAACAATATAAAGGGATGACATCCTAGATGTTAACTCTTGGCTAAAGCTATTGGTATAAATGTAATTGTAATTGTAAATTTAGATGAAGTATCAAGTAGTTGTAATGAAATGTAATGAAGCAGTGATATGATGCGAAGTATATGAAGCATATGTAATAGCGATAGTGAAAGAGAAATGAAGAGATATTGATGCAAGCAGTATAAGGTTATGTACCTTTACCTATTTTTGTAATTAGTGTATATTTTACATTACTTGTTTGGGCAGTGGGCTCATCTGGTAATCACATTTTGTACTACCAACTCCTAACAGGGTTGAGGCTTCTAACAAGGCCTATAGTCCCTTAATCATGATTGATACACTATATGTTTGTAATAGACTCCTACTAGGGTCAACATCCTTAACATGATACTTTTGATTATTGGATCTTTGTGGGTACCATCCCCACTGGGGTTTTCCCTTGGCCAGGGTTTCCTCGAGAACAAATAATGTGTTATGAGTTCTTTATTGTTATGCATGTTATTTAGCTTCTTATGTTAGGCATGTATAAAGATAATCTGTTATATCTATAATTGGGAAAAATATAAAGTTTTTAGAATACTGATTCACCCCCCCTCTCAGTATTCCCTATTTCTAACAATTGGTATCAGAGCTTAGTTACTCAGAAAAGAATCATTCAAGGAAAGCCTAGCAGCTTGAGTAAGATCTCTATGGATATGGATCAACTACAGAAGAATCTTGAAGAAGCTCTTGAACAGATTGACTTTCTTACTATTGAAAAAGATACTTTGAAAAGAAAGTATGATGATGCAAAGAACCTCATTGAGAAATTGAAAAAAAATTTGGAAGATTTGAGATCTGAAAAGGAATCTGAAGTTTTTATTGAAGATTGTGATGACAATTTAGAAAAAGAAAATGAGATCCTTAAGCATGAATTGAAGATAGAAAATTTGAAGCTTAGTTTGAAAGATGGAAATGGCAAGAATGAAGCAAATCTAAAATCTGAGAATGAAAGTCTAAAGATTGAAAAATGAAGGACTAAAATCTAAACTTTGTAAAGTAACATCTGAACTTGAGAAAGTCAATTTGTAGTATGATGAACTTGAGAAATACAATAAGATTGTGAAAGGTGAACTAACTCAATCCAAACAACAACTTGAAAGGCTATATTCAACTAGTGAGAAGATTGATGAACAAATATCTTATCAAAAACCATTCTATGATAAGACTGGTCTTGGATTCAACACTTTTAAAGCAAATGAGGAAAGCAATGAACCAGATCTAAAAATATCTGAAAGCATAGATGAGAAGAAGCCTGATGAGATCAAAAAATTTGAAGATACACCTAAAGAAGAAGAATCATCAAAGCAAGAGGAATCACCCAAAGGTATGCAAAGAGAATTCAGAGGTAGATGTTTTGCTTGTAATACTATTGGTCATATGAAGAGAGATTGCACAGGCAAGCAATTTAAACCTCTTAATGGTTATTGTTACAATTGTGATGGTTTTGGACATAGAGCTATTGAATGTAGGAAACCTAAATTTATTGAGAATAATGATGGTAGTAGAATGTTTAGGAATACTAAAAATGCAGATAAGAAACCTACTGAAGATATGAATAGAAGAAATGGAGTAGTATGTTATAGATGCAACAAGGTTGGACACATTGTTAGAAACTCCAGATCAAAAATCAATCAACCTGAACCAAGATATGGAAACAATGGAATTGTTTGTCAGATATGCAACAAGATTAGACATATAGCAAGGTTTTGCAGAATGAACAATAGAGTTTTTCATCCTAATCCTAATCCCAGAAATCATGCAAGAAGACATGAAGATGCAAGTAACAATCAGAAAGGATGCTGTAGTAATTCAGATGAAGTGAAGCTTATCAAAATCACAGATCAAAAAGACATATTCAACATTGAAGGTAATCAGGAAGGTGAAGTATTGAAAGGTAAGAATGAATCTTTACCTGACCTATCTCAAAGTACTTAATTTATGTAAATTGCAGTAGAATAGGAACTTAGATGAGTATAGAAGTAGATATATGATGAACTGAGTCTTATGTAGTTAATGCAATGTAGTTTATGATGTTCTAATGCTATGGTTAAGAGTGCAAAGAAAAATATTATATTTTGCGAGATTGCAAGAAGTTTTAAGTTTTGCAAGTTAGCAGAAATAACTTTTTGGAAAGAAGTGGCAAAAGAATTGAATGCGATGTCAGATCTAAGTGAGATTAAATTAATAAAAGGTTATGATTAGTATTATTTGATCATCAAAGTGAATTCAAGTGTCAAGGAGATCAAAGAGCAATGATTGAAAGCATTTTGTAAGGATTTGGAGAAGAATTTTGTGCCAAATCTACGCAAGCCCTAAACTCACGAAATTAAGGTATTTTACTTGACAAATCTTTGAATCAGTAAAGGAATTTGAAGAAATCATGGATGTTTCCTTAATACACAATGTTAGAGATAAGAATAGACCTAAATTGAAAAGGGAACTAGTAGAACCCTTGGAAGATGACCCTAGGTTTGCATTATCATCCGTACTAGACAAAGTTTTACACTTAGAAAATGTCAGAAGTTATCTTGGATGAAAACTAGAGATAGTGAGTGATAGTGATTTCACAAATGAATATTAGAAGATTTACAATCAGGATATGACACTGAAACAAGGTTTTGAATATTTGGAACATAATGAAATTGTTAAGTATGGATTACAGTATGAATTTGATAATGAAGAATGCACTAAGATTATCTTGAGCAGAATTCATGATTGAAAGTTTTGGCTAGAAGATAGAGTGATAGATATTACAACAGATTTGATTCATGAAGTCACTGGATTATCTAAAACTGGAGCTATTCCTTTAAATGAGAAAAACATGAGGAAAATAGTCATTGATAACACAAACTCATCCTATAATGGTAGAGGAATTGTGATTAGTAAGATCAAACAAGATGATCTGAGATACTTATGCAAGATCCTAACTACTAAGTTTTGTTCAAATTCAAGAGAGGATAACATGGCAGCTGGAATGGTACATGCAGCCTATCTAATGTGTGTTGACAGGGCACAAGTTGATATGTGTGAAATTCTAAGAATTCAATTGTTTGAGAACTTGGAGAAGATCAAGAAAACTAAGTATACACAGTTTAGGTTCTCATCCCTAATCACTTATATGTTCTTTCATCTTTTGAGGAGATTTCCTTACACCATAGGAAATGACTAGAATTATGGACAAAATACAATGGAAAGAATTAACCTAGTGTACATAAGACATGCTATTGACAGTGTAAATGAGAGTGCAGTACTTGTTATTAAGACATTTTAGAATATTGTGTCTAGCAAATCAAGGATCCCCAAGTCTCTTGTTGAAAAATATAAAGATGATATATGTTTTATGGTGGATACTGACTTTACCTATATTGAAGCAATAGAGCCTAGAACAGAGTTCATAGACCCTCTTGGCTATGAGATATCTGAGGTAGAGACTGGAGAGTATGTTAGTAGGTTACTTAAGTGTAAGTTGGACACTCAGTGCAACAAGTTTGGAACCTTTGAGGAGAACTTCAACTCTGCAAAGATCCTAATTGAAGAGAAGCAATCTAAGAAGAGAGCTGAGAGCACTATAAAGAAAATCCTAAAAGATACAGGGATGACAAAGCATGAGTTTTTGGTAGAAAAGAAGACAACAACAGCAATTAGAGAGAGTGGACAAAAAGAAGTTTTGTCTATCCCTCCTTTATCATCAATTACAGTACAACAGGAAGAACCACAAGTGAAGGTGAAAGTGGAAGTAACTGAGAAGGTGATGCAGAAGCATCCTGGGTGTAAGAGCAATCTTGCATCACCCAAAAATATTTCTATTTGGTTTTTAATAAGGGCTATCTTGTGCAGAGCTGCTATTTATGGAAACTTACTATTTTTAGTAAGTTGGTCATATGATCTCAGAATGTTTTGATTTCACAGTTGGAGGTTCATCCTAGTCATTTCAGCCTACTAGTTGAGTTTCATTGCCACATCATTAGTATTGGTGAAGTTATTGAGGTTCTTGGGTATGAAATCTTTCAGGTCAATTTTGAAGGCCTTAGAGGCTCCGGATCGTGATTGACCCCTAACTGACTGGCACTAGCGCGTGTTAGGTACTGTAGATCTCATCATGGTGTTTCTGAAAAGTGGTTACAATAGAAAAATAGAGCTATGGTTAAAAAGTTATGGCCTCTAGAAGTTGGGCTACCTAAAAGAATATTTTGTATTTCTTTTGAGCCGACCCTATTGTAATAATTGTGAAAAATAAATAATTCTATGTTTTGTCGGCCTAAAAGGCTAAATTTTTGGAACCTTCTCGGGCGGTGGAAATTGCCTATATAAAGAAGGCTCGTAGTATTGTCTTAGGCAGTTCGAGACAATTCTGGGTAGTAGATCTGGGTAATAATTCGAGGCTTTGTCCTATTGAATATTGTAAGGGAATGCCCATGTGGCTTTGCATATTGTAATTCTGAAGGTTTGTAATTCCAAATTTGTGGAGATAATAAGAAGCCAATTTTCTGTTCTTGCATATTGTTGTTATTTCTTTGTTTCTATTATGTGTTTGTGGTATTAAGGGGAGCACCCTTCATCAAGTGGTATCAGAGCAGGAGTTCCTGAGTGTGTAAACAAATCACTGACTATGAAGTAGTTTGCACCAGGACTGTGGTTAGGGTTTTAGCATGCATCGTGAAAATGCCTCTATGAAGGGAACGCAGTGGAAGAGCTGGTGTTGTAACACTCGAGGTTAGAGCACTCCAGAGACAAGTGCAAGCATTGCAAGAAGAGATTTGCAAAGGAATGAATCTTAATGTCAGAGATGAAAGCAAGGATGAAGCTGAAGAAGAAGATCAAGAAGGAGAAGTCAAAGTTGTGAACCCGGAGGAAGAAAGACTTTTTTGGGCCATTTCTAAGATTAGGAAAAGACCTAAGATCGAGGTTCCTACATTTTCAGGGAATCTTAACCTAGAGGAATTGATCAACTGGATCAATGAATGTGAAGAATATTTTGAGTATGAAGATATTGAGGATCCTGATAGGATCAAGTTTGCGAAGGCCAGACTGAAGGGTCATGCAAAGATCTGGTGGCAAGAGATTCAGTTGGAGCGAAATCGAAGAGGAAAGGATAAAATCACAAGATGGGATTGGATGGTGGATAAATAGAAATGACAGTTCATTCCTATTGATTATGAGCTTGACCTACTGAGGAAAATGCAAAGTTTGAAGCAAGCAGGAAGATCTATTCAGGAGTATATGGAGTTCTATCGAATCCTCATTAGAACAAGCCATGCAAAAACTAACAAGGAGAAAGTTGCCCGTTACCTTAATGGGTTGAGGCTGACCATTCAGGAGGAGCTGAATCTAGTTTGAATGAACAGTATTAAAGAGGCATACCAATTTTCCCTAAAAGTAGAGGAAAAGTTGAACAAGAAGTTTGAGAGTAAACAAAGTGTAAGAGGTCATGATGGCAGATCTGGTGGATGGTCATATGGAGATCAAAATAAAAATCTAAAAAAGAAAGATGAGGCCAGTAAAAGTCAGAATCAGAGAGGAGATAATTTTAATCATTTCCAAGATCAGAACAATAGAGGTCAGAGAGGAAGGGGAATAGGACAAGAATCTGGAAGAGGAGGCTTCCATGGAGCATGTTTTCACTGTGGAGAAGAAGGTCATAGGGCATTTGAATGTCCTCAATGCCAAGGATGGATAGAGAGGAGGAATGAAGGAAAAGATAGAGTTGCATATGTAGATGAAGATGCCAGATCATCACATTTTGAAGATGTTGAAAGAGGAGAAACATTGATTAACAGAAGAGTCCTGTTGAGTGGTGAAAATGAATCTGAGCAAAGAAGGAGCCTGTTTCGCACCAGGTGCAAGTGTGAGGGTAACTATTGTGATGTGATTATTGATAGTGGTAGTACTGATAATTTAGTGTCAGAAGAAATGGTGACAAAGTTGAAGCTCAAGAGATAGAAACATCCACATTCATATCGGGTTGCCTGGGTGCAGGATGACCACAAGGTCATGGTCAGTGAACAGTGGCTAGTAAAGTTCAAGATCGGTGGGTACCAAGATGAGGTACTATGTGATATCATATCTATGGATGCATCTCACATGTTGTTGGGTAGACCTTGGCAATTTGACATATGTGCTATACATGATGGTCGTGTGAATACCTATTCCCTGACAAAGGGTGGAGTGTGACATAAGCTAAAACCATTGAACGAAACAGAAGAAAAGGTATGTGGTAATGCAAGAATAATTTTTGTTGATAGAGGAAATTTTTCAGATGGTATGAGGCATGAGCATAGGTGTTTTACCTTAATTCTAAAGGCTGGGAAAGAGGAAGTAGAAGATGTACATGTAGAAGTTGCAAAATTATTGAATGAGTTTCAGGATATTGTATCCAATAATGTACCTGATGGATTACCACCAGTAAGAAAGATCAGTTATCAGATGGACTTGATTCTAGGAGCCAATTTTCCAAATAAGGCATCACATAGAATGATACAAGTAGAAAGTGAAGAGTTGAAGATAGATTTGAAGTTTAGCTCATCACATCATCAATAGATTGTATATGGAAGTAGTCCCAGAAATGCATTTGAGTTGAGGAAGATAGATAAAGGAGAAATAAGTAGTGCTGAAGTTGAGGATTTTGCAGGGTATTTGAAGAACATCCATAAGGAGGTGAGGAAGCATATTACCAAGATGAATGTGTAGTATAAGGCTAAGGCAAATGAGAAAATGAGGCATAAAGAATTTTAGGTTGGAGATGAAGTCATGGTTCATTTGTGGAAGGAAAGATTTCCAGTTGGTACATATAACAAGCTGAAAATGAAGAAGTTTGGGCCATGTAAGATAATGAAGAAGCATGATTCAGGAAATGCATATGAGGTTGAGTTGCCTATTGAGCTGAATATTTCACTAGTATTTAATGTTTTAGATCTAATAGAGTATCATGAAGGAGGTGATGAAGATGAGGTTACAGCAGCACAGTGGAGTGTTCCAGTAACCAGTTCAGATATCAAGGAGATTGAAGACATACTGGATAGTCATGTTGGTAGAAGCACAAGGAACATGGATAGTGACGTTGAGAAGAAAGTTTAGAAGCTTTATGATGAAATCAAAGTTTTGCAAGATGAGAGAGATAGAAAATTGAGAAGATACACTCTTTTGAGAGAGCATGCTTCTATAAAGTTAAGCATTATTGAAGAGTAGTTGGAAGAATGTCTTTCAGCCAAGACATCTTTTCTGAAATTTAATTTTGAAAACCTCCAAGCATGTGAAATAGCATCTTATGGACTAAGCGCATTACTTAATGTGGTAGATTCCATTAAGAAATCATGGGAGACAGAGATAGAAGCCATGAATATAGATTTTGTAGATTGTGTTGCAAGCCTACCAGCTTTGCAATAATTGAACTAAGGTATAATCTTTTTCTGATACAATTTTGTAACCCTCCCTACCTTATTTTGTCATTGTTGTCAAAGGGGGAGATATATATAGCAGAAAATTGATTGTATATGATAAGGATTTTTACTCTTAGGGGGAGTACTATATTAGAGATAATAATTTTTTGAGCAGTTCTAAGGATAGTATATATTTTATACTATGGCCACAATTTTGATCAATTTTGAGATTTTGAGTTGTACAGTTAGCCAATTTTCTCATATGTTGCCACCAACGACAAAGGGGGGGATTGTTGGAAATTTGGCTAAGTTGATTACATAGATGTTTTCATTATGGAAACATATGATCCACATGAAGATCACATAGGTCAGAGAGCAAGTATGATAGAGCGCATTGGAAATTTGTCTAAGTGTGAGACAATGTTTTTACTAGTGAACCTGGACATAGTTTTTGTTTGCGACATTGACTGGAGTAAGTTCAGTGCTTTCAAACTTGAACATAGACTCTATGATGACTATTGATCACCAATCTTAGAGTGCAAGTCAGTACAGCAGAGTGCAAGTCAGTACGGCATGTACGGAAGAAGTTATGATAGTTTTACCAAAGATAGTGTCAAGCCGACAGGACAGAATATGAAGACATAACTAGTAAAGAGTTAAGGGATTATTTTGTTTATCAAAATAATGACTTAACAATATAAAGGGATGAAATCCTAGATGTTAAATCTTGGATAAAGCTATTGGTATAAATTTAATTGTAATAGTAAATTTAGATGAAGTATCAAGTAGTTGTAATGAAATGTAATGAAGCAGTGATATGATGCGAAGTATATGAAGCATATGTAATAGCGATAGTGAAAGAGAAATGAAGAGATATTGATGCAAGCAGTATAAGGTTATCTACTTTAACCTATTTTTATAATTAGCGTATATTGTACATTACTTGTTTGGGCAGTGGGCTCATTTGGTAATCACATTTTGTACTACCAACTCCAAACAGGGTTGAGGCTTCTAGCAAGGCCTATAGTCCCTTAATCAAGACTGATACACTATATGTTTGTAATAGACTCCTAACATGGTCAACATCCTTAACAAGATACTTTTGATTAGTGGATCTTTGTGGGTACCATCCCCACCGAGTTTTTCCCTTGGCCAGGGTTTCTTTGAGAACAAATAATGTGTTATGAGTTCTTTATTGTTATGCATGTTGTTTAGCTTCTTATGTTATGCATGTATAAAGATAATCTATTATATCCATAATTGGGCAAAAGATAAAGTTTGTAGAATATTGATTCACCCCCCCTCTCTTAGCATTCCCTATTTCTAAAAAAGATCACAATATGTATAAGAGAGAGGTGCCAAAGTTGAACAAAGACAACTTCTAGACATGTTAAAGAAGAATGAGATTGTACCTATCAGGGATTGGAGAGTTTTCAATATACTACTTGGATAATGAGTTCATCTTACCTACTGGACCTTTGACTATTGATCAGATGAGAGAAATACATGAACAAAATAATACAATGATAGAGCTTGTTTCTTCCTTATCATATGTTGAATTTGAAGATGTTAAGAAATTTAATTATACTAAATAGATGTGGGACAAGCTTACACTAGTTCATGGAGGATATGTGAATGTGCTAAGGGCTAAAGCTAAAATTCTTAGAGGAAAGTTTGATGACATGAAAATTAAAGGAGAGAACATATCACAATACAACAACTAAGTCAAGGAGATTGTGAATGCTATCCAATGAGAATGAGGTATTATTGAAGAAGATAGTATTGTAAGTAAAATTCTCATAACCTTGTTACCTTCTTATTCTATTAGAGTCTCTACAATTCATGAGATGAGATCAGCTCTTGGTAATCATATTACACTTGATAGTCTAATCGATAGACTGACTGCATTTGAGTTGAATAACTTTGATAATAGTGTTGTTACTATTGTTGACTATGCATTTATGTCATCTCTAAAAAATTAGTAAATCAAGCTATTGGAGCTCTAAATTTTGGGCAAAATTTGGAGTCCTATATAGTGATAAAACCCTAATAAATGACCTCTTAAACTCCATGCCAAATAATTAATGATAGAGTACATAAAATGGGATAAAATATTACATTAATTTTTAATTAACAATTTGAGATATTATGGAAGGAAGCTCTGTGACAAGAACAATCAAAATTCTATGATCAAAGCCTTCAGAAAATGCTAGAATTTTGACCTTCTGCAAAGATGATGTCGACAAAGGTAGAAGATGATCAAATTTTAAAAATATAAAAAAGACCCAATTTGGGAAATCAAATTTCCTATCTCCCTTAAAAATATTAGCTTTCCACAAGGTTTTTTGGTTTTTCAACCAAGCCCAAATCCGAAAGTTAGGTAGTTATTTTTTAGTTAGTTTATCATTTTTTCAAAACAATTTGTAATAAGGGTGTGTCTTTTCACCCTAAAGAGGTGTGAAAGCCACTCAAACATGTATATATACATAATGTAAAATGTAAAGAGAGATAATAAGACAATACAAGATATATTTTCATAGGATATAATTCGATCAAAACTACAATACGAACTCTAATGTACTATTTTTTTCAACATTAATAAAGATAAGTGCTCTTCTTTTTTATTTGTGGTTATAATTTATATGTTTTCAATTAGTCTTTCAGATTACTCTATGAACCAGGGTATCCTATTGTGTTTTTCTATTTGATTTCATTTATGGCTAATTTTTACAATTTGAATAATGGTAGCATGGTCTGAGAACCTATTACTATTTCCTTTCGGGCTCTTAAGTTGGGTTAAAAACCATAGGACCTATTGTATAAGTTGTTTTAAATTTTGTTTCAATAGAAGCTCTTAGGGTGATGGTCTCGCTTTACAAGAGTGAGTTACCTTAAAACCATCTCTGATTGTACATAGGATTGAAAGTTTTATGACTCTATAGCCCAAGTATTTAGAAGGCACTGATCTAACTATAATTTGGAAATTGTCATTTGGTTCATACTTTGTGGTTTGTAGATTATATAATCATTATTTCAAAAATATTACTTTTGAGTCCATAGTTTAATCCACTTTAGTCAAGATTCATAGAATAGAGATTATTAGAGGATTTGTTTCTTTCCTCCAAGGATCATCCACCACCTTGGGAGGAACTTTGTTTATTTATGTTGTATAACATAGAGAATTTGATAGTTTAAAGTGAATTTAGGCCTACTAGCCTTGGCTTGATTAAGCCAAAATTGCAGAGGTATTAGTGTGTACCTGTCAATTGGCCAAAAGTGATCCATCATTTTTGGGCACCAACACAAGTAGCAAACACATGATACAAAATGAGAGTGATAGTGAAAGTGATGATGACAAACTTGATGAGCTTGAAGTATCAATGGATAGAAGACTACAAAAAGGTAAAGGAAGATATAGAGGAAAACTACCTTTGGTATGCTTTAATTGTAAGGAGATTGGCCATATTGCAACTAGATGTCCTAACAAGAAAGAAGATTAAAAAAATGAAATATCTAATGAAAGGAAGTCTGACAAAAGAGATAACTGAGAACATAGAGGCAACCGATAGTATGATAGGAGAAGTAACTGATGTTACAAAGAAAAAGTCAAGAAGGCATGTTACCTTGTTGAAGATGATGATGAAGAAGACACCGACACTAATACTGATGAAGAAATTGAGGTGGTATTCGTAGCTTTGAAAGAAGATTTAGAAGAAGAAAGGTATGTTGAAATAACACTTATTTCTGAAGTTAGAAAGAATGATACTTGGATCATTGATAGTGGCTTCACACATCATATGACTAGTGATGAAGAGAAATTTGAATACCTTGAACATTATAATGGTGGATCTATTAAAATGGGAAATGAAACACCTTGTCAAGTAAAGGAAAATAGGTCTATATTATTGAACAATCAAATCAGATGTGAGAATGCATATTGGGTGAAGGGACTTAACTATGTGAAATCAAAAGAGCAACTTACTGATATATTTACTAAACCCTTACCTAAGGATACATTTGAGTACTTGAGGACTAAACTAGGGGTCCATCCACTATCTATCAGTTACTAAGGTGATTAGGAGGTTGAATTAACCTATAATTTATCAAAAAATCAAATGATGTTGATGCATGATGTTCACACTTTAGGTTTCCTAAGGTTATGAAAGCTAAAAGATGGAAGACAAACTAAAACTACATATCGATACATGAAAAGTACTTGATCTGAATTGAACACCAAATATAAGATTTTGGCTATTGAAGAGATGTTTATTTTCTTTTTGGAATTTTTTTCAAAGGGAGAGAAGAATTAATGAAATATTTATCTGATGAGAGATATACACATAGGGAGAGAAGATCAAATTTACAAGGAGAGACTGCATGGAGTATTGATGTTGTGTAGTGATTAAAAAAATTAAATATACAAGCTAGGGAGAGCTTGCGGAGTTACAACATTTTCTTACAAAGTTGTAGAATAGATGCTTTGTATTTTATGGCACATTTCATATTGTGCTGCCATCAATGCCAAAGGGATAGATTGATAAACTATAACTGATTGAATATCTTGAGGGAAAGTTTGACAATGGAATGGATATTTAAAAAATAGTGATTGATGATCACAGAGCTAATAAAGTGTATGTAAGACATTAAATTAGTTAATATATTGTCATTGATGTCAACTAGTTTGTACTATATTTATCATGATAGTTACAAACATCTTAAGAAGAAAAAATGGTAAAGGCATGAGATATTTACATGAAGGAGAGATGGATGAGAAAGATGTGGATATGATATTCATTCGGTAACTTATTGATGAGTCTATGGAATTATGTTAGTTATTTGATTGTATTACAAGAATCTATTATGTATTAAAGATCAAGAATGAACAAGTTTATGTGGTTAGCAAATGAAGAATTCAATATACATTGAGAAAGTGTAGTGTATACCAAGTATAGTGGTAATCGAGCTAGTTATCATTGATGCATTTTTGTATTGACCGAGTGAAAGAAATAAATGGAACTTGTGACTTTCAATTAAAGATGATGAGTTGGACAATTGTTTATGATTCTAAGGTAAATGATATTGTTTTTTATGATGATCAAATGACTGACAAAATTCAAGGATGATCAGATAAAAGACAATGAAACTTGTTATTGATACAACTGTCGAGGAAGGTTAAAGAGGCAAAATCTACGATGAAGATTAAGAGGAAAAATCTACAGATGGAAATAAAATGATTTATGATGTCTATATAAAGAGACATGAGATTCATTATTGAGTCTATTGCAGGAGAATTTGTGTGAAAAGATTGATTTCATGCAACATTGATCAAATTGGTTGAAGATATAACCGAGCAAATCTATAGATAACACCGAGCGATAGAGAAATAAATTACCAAGAAGAATAGAGTTGGAGGGAATGAAGATATTGAATTGATTATTGATTAGATGTATTTTTTTAGCTTAGCATAGATCTGAAAATCTATAAATCAAGTTGTATTTGAATCAGATCATTAATGTATCCATTTAACCATTGCTACAGATAAATCTCTTAACCGAGTGGGAATTAACATTCTTTATATTTCAATATGACATTCAATGAATGTTGATTGTTTTCTTATTAACCCCATAGTGAATGTTTGGTCAAATGAGAACTGTTAGTGATAAATCCTCTAACTAGGTCACACCTCATAGTGTGTTTTGTAACCTTTAATAGGGTTGGCTCCTAACCAAGCTCATTTCAGAAAAGTGAATTATTTTGGGTTACCGGTCCCGGATGGTTTTTCTCCTAACATGGTTTCCATGTTAAAAATATATGTGTTATATGTGTATGGATGTGATGAAGGGTGCTCCCCTAAATACCACAACCACATAAGAGAAATAGAGAAACAACAACAATAATATGCAAGAACAGAAAATTGGCTTCTTATTATCTCCACAAATGTGGAATTACAAACTTTCAGAATTACAATATGCAAAGCCACATGGGCATTCCCTTACAATATTCTATAGGGCAAAGCCTCGAATCAATACCTCGATCTACTACCCAGAACTATTCTGAACTGCCTAAGATAATAATACAACCTTCCTTATATAGGCAATTTTCCACCGCCTGGGAAGGTTCCAGAATTTTAGCCAATAAGGCCGACCGAACTTAGAATTATTTTATTTTACATTTTATTACATCATAGTCGGCTCAAGATAACCTTTGAAACCCGAACAGAAATTTTGAAGAAAATTATTTTTCGCCATTTCAGGTGGCCCAACTTTCGAAGACCATAAGTCATCACCAGTTGACTTGATCGGCTATTATAACCCCATTTCGAAAATGCCACCAAGCACTCTACAGGCTTGACCCATGCAAGCGCCCATCACCCAAATTTTTGACCTCATCTGGGGCCTCTAAAGCCTTCAAAACTGAGTTCAAAGTTTCTGTACCCTGCTGCCAAAACCGAAAATCTTCAATATCTTCCAATATGCACTTGATCTGGCAATGAAACTTTACTGGCAGACTTATATGACCAAAATGAACCTCCAAGAAAGAAATCAGATCATTCTGAGCACATACGAAAATTACCAAAAATAGTAACTTTCCATAAATAGCAGCTCTGCACAAAATAGCCCTTATTGAATACAAAAATAAAAATATTTTTGGGTGATGCAAGATTTCTCTTACACCCAGGATGCTCCTGCATCAGACACCCGGGGTAATTTGAGAAGTGACCCTATCACGACTCAGGCGTGCAGAGGAAAACCAAGACGGTTAACCTCCTCCTTTGTTAGCCACGATGAATCTTCTACAGGTCATCCTTTCCATTTGACCAAATACTCTTCATATGTCCTATTCCTTGTGCTTCTACCAACACGACTGTCCAGTATGTCTTTGATCTCTTTAGTGTCTGAACTAGTTGCTGGAATACTCCACTGTGCTGTTGTGATCTCATCTTCAACACCTCCTTCATGATACTCTGTCAGATCTAAAATGTTAAACACTAGTGAAATATTCAGCTCACTAGGCAATTCTACTTCATATGCATTTCCTGAATCATGCTTCTTCAATATCTTACATGGTCCAAACTTCTTCATTTTCATCTTGTTATATGTACCAACTGGAAACCGCTCCTTCTACAAATGAACCATGACTTCATCACCAACCTGAAATTCTTTATACCTCCTTTTCTCATCTGCCTTAGCCTTATACTGTGCGTTCATCTTGGTAATATGCTTCCTCACCTCCCCATGGATGTTCTTCAAGTGTTCTGCAAAATCCTCAACTTCAGCACTACTTATTTCTCCTTTATCTATCTTCCTCAATTCAGATGCATTTTTTGGACTACTTCCATATACAATCTGGAATGGTGATTTACCAGTGCTCCTGTTGATAGAATTATTGTATGCAAATTCTGCCTATGGTAAAATCAAATCCCATCCTGTTGGCTTATCTCCAACCAAACATCTCAGCAAATTTCCCAAACTCCTATTCACCACCTCTGTTTGTCCATCAGTCTGTGGATGATGTGATGAACTGAACTTCAAATCTATCTTTAACTTCTTCCATAATGTACGCCAGAAATATCCAACAAACTTAGTGTCCCAATCTGAAACTATGGTCTTTGGCAAACCATGAAGTCTCACTACTTCTCTGAAAAACAATTCTGCTACATGAACAGCATCATTAGTCTTCTTGCAGGGAATGAAATGTGCCATCTTTGAAAATCTGTCAACCACCACAAAAATTGAGTCATGTCTCCACTGAGTCCTCGGTAAACCAAGAACAAAGTCCATGCTGATATCCTCCCAAGGCTTCTCTGGTATAGGCAATGGTTGGTACAACCCTGTATTCTGCTTCACTCCTTCCGCCATTTGACATACTCTGCAACTCTGCACAAACTTCTTCACATCTTGCTGCAATTGTGGCCAATAATAGTTCTCACCAACCAAAGCAAGGGTTTTATCATGACCAAAATGTCCAGCCAATCCTCCACTATGCTTCTCCTTGATGAGATTCTCCCTCATAGAACTTCATGGAATGCACAACTGACTCCCTCTGAATAGCATATCATCCTGGATGATGAAATCCAACCATTTTATCCTGTCTAGAGTAACAGGTTCTGTACAAGCTTTCCAAGCTTCACCAAAATCAGGATCCTCTGGATACAAATTCTTGAGTTCCTTGAACCCAACCACTTCAATTTGCATTTCTGTCAGCAATAGTTTCCTTCTGCTAAGAGCATCTGCAACCCTATTAGACTTTCCACTCCTGTGTTTCAAAACAAAGGTATAACTCTGCAAAAACTCAACCCATTTCAAATGCCTTTGATTCAATTTTCCTTGACTATTCAAATATTGCAAAGCTTGATGATCAGTATACAAAACTCGACTGAATATGTTATAAGACTCTGGTATGAACCGAGGAAGTCATAGTCAACTGTCAACTATCTGTTCCAACTAGCTCTTTCTACCGAGATTTATTACAGTAAATCTAGGTGATCTTGAGTTGTCTTGGTGATCAGTTTGAGATGTAGGTAAAGGATTTAAAGCTGGAATCAATGGTTTCTTGAGGCATGACTGAAGCATTTAAAGTTGGATTTAGTGGCTTTAAATCAAGGTGTTATCTCCTATGAAGAAAGATTTCCTGACACGCAACTATTGTTTTATTCATGTAGTGGATGAAGCTAGAGCTTGCATCACATGCTTTGTCAGTGAACTAACTCTTCACTAAGTGATGTATTTGTAAGATCTTAGGATTAGGTCATGCATTTCAGGTGCAGTAAGGGCAGAAAAATTGTATATATTCTTATGCTTGTTGAGAAAAAGAGTTTCCTTCATTCTACCGATAAAAAGAGTGAACCTATATGCTACAGAAGCAGGGGTAAAAGAAAACTAAGAAAGAGAGATAGAAGATTGTGCAAAGTAGCACAATAGTAGATGAGAATACACCTACGGTGACCGGTGATGATTCTCAGTTGAGCACAAATAGAGATCTTATCAAGCTAAGAAAATCCATCTATAAAGATCACACTTCTATTATTTTCTAGAAAATTACAATAGACAAATCCCAGTATTTGGGTAGACTATAACAGGTCCCTTGTATCAAAATCCCTTAATTGGGTGACATCTCTCAAGGTGTTTAAAGTCCTTTAACCAGGCAGGTCCTAAAAGACCTTTTGTAACAAATCCCTTGATCGGGTCACATCTAACAAGTGCATTTTTATCCTTTAACTGAGAAGGCTCTTAATAGGGAATACTCTAGGAGAGTAAAAAATTTGTGAGGTCTCCTCACACCATGGTTTTTACCCTAATCAGGTTTCCACATGATAAATCTGGTGTCACTTTATGATTGTTTACTTATTGTTATTATTTTCTTAAATCTTCTTGCCTTTAGTGGTATAAGTTTACTTCACTGGATTTAGTGAGAATTTATTTTTAGAGGTGTTGGTTCACCCCTCCCCTCTCAGCACCAGTTGGGACTATCAATTGGTATCAAAGCCAAGTCTTGTTTTCTTTTCCGCTTAACCGCTCAAAGAAAAATCCAAGATGATGAGAAAGGAAGGACCAAAGTTTTCAAAGGAAAACTTCACCTTGTGGTGCAGTAGAATGAAACTATATATGAAGATCACTGGAGATAAATACTAGAATCATGTTGCCACTGAATACACTAAACCTTCTATGATGTTGACACCTGATGAACAAAAGATCAAGATTGAGAACATGGGAGCTATGGATATGATAGCTAGCATGCTGCCTGATCATGTATATGCTGAGATTAAACATCTTGAATCTACCTGCAAGATGTGGGTAAAGATGAAAATAGTCTATGGAGGGGATCCTAATGTTCAAAGAGCCAAGGTCAAAAGCCTTAGAGGAAAGTATGATGATATGAGGATGAATGAAGGAGAAGACATCGAGCAATACAACAATCAGATCACAAAAGTGATCAATTCCATCAAATGCATAGGAGGAAAGCTTAGTGAAGAGGAAGTAATCAACACAATATTGAGAACTCTTAGACCTTAGTATGCTATCAAGATTTTTGCCATTCAAGAGCTTAGATCAGTGACCAAAGATCAAGTCACTCTAGACTCCCTAATCAGTAAGTTGGCTACCTTTGAATTAAGTCATTTTGATAATTGCTTACCTATTCAAGAAGCAGCTTTCAAGTCTTCTGCCAATATCTCTTCCACTAAAAAGGGAAGAGAAATTGGTAACTACTCTACCGGTAAGATTGGAAACCTTACTGAGAATTTGTTCTTAGAAGAGATGGAGAAAGAAGAGTTTGAAGCACTCATTGCAAGAAGATTCCCTAGAGGGAAAGGGAAGTACAAGGGAAATCTCCCTTTGAAATGCTTCTCTTGCAATAAAATAGGTCATATTGTTGCAAGATGTGCTAATAATGAACATAAAGATAAAAGAGACTGGTTCAAGAATAAAGCAAAGAAGGAGTGCTATCTTGCAGAAGGAGTCACAAAAAATGAATCTGAAGACTCAGAGGATATAGAAATTTCATTTGTTGCAATAAAGGAGGAGAGCCCAGTAATAGAAGAATTTGTACTCATATCAAGATCTCATCGATATGCTGACTGGATCATTGACAATGGATGCACTCACCACATGACCAGTGACAAGAGAAAGTTTATCAACCTCAAGCTCAATGACAATGGATTAGTTACCTTTGGGAAAAATGCTCCCTATGGTATCAAAGGTAAAGGTTCTATTGCTCTCTACAATAATTCTTTCTATGAAGATGTGTACTGGGTTGAAGGACTCAAGTACAACTTGATGAGTGTTGCACAACTAAACAATAAAGGATTCTTGTTAGAATTCAGACAAGGTTCCTGTATAGTAAAGAATTAATCTAGAACTCATGTTGCAATCAGTAGATAGAGAAAAGGTAATCTTTTTTGTCTTGACTCAATAGAAGGAGCCTGTCTCATAGCCTTGATCAAAGGAGAATCAAGCAAAATCTATCTTATGACCAAAAAAGACAACAACTAGTTATGGCATAGGAGGCTCTGCCACATAAACTTTGATAGTATTGTCAAAGTGAGAAAAAATAAAATGGTAAGAGGAATTCCTAAGATTACAAAGCCCATCAAGGGCATTTGTAAAGATTGTCAATTGGGAAAGTTGAATGGAACATCTTTCAACAGTAAGTCCTTCTCTGCTGAGAATGTTCTAGAGCTGGTGTACACTAACCTATGTAGACCAATGAGAATAAAGAGTTACCATGGAGACCAATACTTTATGCTCTTTGTGGAAAAATTCTCCAGAATGATGTGGACACTCTTTCTTAGGAAGAAATCAAAAACTTTCCACATGTTCAAAATCTACAAAGCTAGAGTGGAAAAAGAGACCAGTAAAAGCTTGAAGTGTCTGAGATCAGATAGAAGAGGTGAATTTACCTCTCAAGAGTTCACTCACTACTGTGAGGAACATGGAATAAAAAGATAGATATCTTCACCAAGGACTCCTCAATAAAATGGAGTAGCAGAAAGAAGAAACATAACAGTGATTGATTGTGCTAGAACATTGCTGATTCAAAAAGATCAGCCTCGTCACTTCTAGAGAGAAGTTGTTAGTACTGCAATCTACACACTCAATGAAGTTCAAGTAAAAAAGGGAACTAGTAAGACTCCTTATGGACTTTGGTTCAAACATACTCCCAATGTAGGCTATTTCAAAATATTTGGTAGTAAGTACTAAGTGAAAAGAGATATGTACTCTGGGAAGTTTGATCCCAAGAGTGATGAGGGAACATTCTTGGGTTACTCTACCAAAAGTAAGGCCCATCAGTGTCTGAACAAAAGAACAAGGAAGATAGTTGAAAGCATTAATTTAAAATTTGTTGAATCTTTAGAACCAGAAATGAAGACCAATCATGATGATCTTAATAGTCTTCAAGGCCCAAATGAAGGGAATGCCTTTGATTTAAATGAAGCTATGACTGAAGATGAAGGAGAAATACACATGGAAAGACATCTAGAGCAAGAGAATCTACCTAAACCCAATAGGTTGACATAGGATGGTGAACCAGTTGTTATCTCAAATCATGATTAAGACAATGCTCAATCGGAAGAACTAGACTAGGAATAGAGACCCATTCTTCCAAGGTATGTCACATATCATCCTACTAAAAATATAATTGGTGACAAACATGGGAACATCTTGACTAGGAAGAAGGCCAAAGAGAACATCTATATTCTTTCATGTGTTGAGCCCAAATCCACCAGAGAAGCCCTAGAAGATGAGAATTGGGTCAAGGCCATGGATGAAGAAATTGAACAAACTGAGAAGAACAATACATGGGAACTTGTGCCTAGACCTCAGGAAAAAAATGTCATTGGGACAAAATGGGTCTATATGAACAAACTGAATGAGGATGGTAAAGTCATCATGAATAAAGCAAGACTAGTTTGCAAAGGATATGCTCAGGAAGATGGACTAGACTATGGGGAAACTTTTGCACCAGTGGCTAGATTGGAAGGGGTAAGAATTCTTCTTGCCTATGTAGCTCATAAAAGGTTTAAAGTTTACCAAATGGATGTGAATTCTGCATTCCTCAATGGAATACTAGAGGAGGAGGTCTACATTGAGCAACTGGAAGGATTTACATATGCTCAAAAGACTGATATGATCTACAGACTAAAAAAGGCTTTCTATGGGCTTAAGCAAGCTCCAAGGGCTTGGTATGAAAGGTTTCATTCATACCTTCTGACCATTTGATTCACAAGAACTGGTGACAACAACAATATGTATCTCAAAACTGGAAAAGATGGAAATCTAATTGCTGAAATCTTTGTTGATGACATCATTTTTGGAGGAGATGATAGGATGAGCAAAGCCTTTGCTGAAGAAATGAAGAAAGAATTTGAGATGTCTATGATTGGGCCCATAAAATTCTTTATTGGACTACAGGTCCATCAGCTAAAAGAAGGTATCTCCATCTCTCAGTCCAAGTACATTAAAGAAATTCTTAAGACTTTTGGACTAGAAGAATCCAAACCGGTCAGAACTCCAATGGTAACTAATCTCAAGTTATCATCCTATGTTGTTGCAATAATATGGAGAGTGGGAGTGGGCGCGGAGTGGCTAGGGTTTCTAGTTTTCAAGCAGAGGAGGGTGATTCTAAATCTGATGATGGAGACCCACTTGAGGGATTACAGGTCATTTCGGCAGGGGACTGCAGATCCTACATTGGAAGCTTGTTGGGGGGCTTTGGCTCTTGCATTGGGTGCTCTCTCCTCTCTTCTCTAGAGCTGGTAGTGACCTGGGTTAGGGTGTTCTTCACTAGCATGGGTCTATGGTAGAGCAAAGTAGTGCTAGGGCATTATAGGCATAGAGCTTGCATGTACGGGAGCAAAAAGGGCTCAAGTAGGAGTAGAGTAGGCATGAGAGGGACCAGAGTGGCTAGGGTCTCTAGTGTTGATGAGGAGAGTGATTCTATAGATGGTGATGGTGACCCACATGAGGGTCTACGGGGTCTCTTGGTGGGAGGCTGCAGATCTTGCGCTAGGAACTTTCTTCCCTCTTTCCTGGAGCTTGTCGTGCATAGGGCCAGGCTGCTCTACCTCAGCGTGGGCTTGAGGGGGGTTTTCCTTCCTTTCTCTTTGAGTGGTGATGGCTCTTCTAGTGCTATTTAGAGTGGGATCCCTATTGAGGTGGGGTCTCTCTCTTGTATTCATTGGCAGCTGATAGCGTCCCCCCTTCTTTACTCCACTTTCATGTTTCCTATTGAGGTGGAAGCTCTTTTTAAGAGGAAGACTTCTTTCCCTCTTAATACTTCTTTCTTGATTCCTATTGAGGTGGAAGTTACTTTTGAGGTGGAGGCTCAGCCTATTGAAGTGGCTCATTGCTAGAAGAAAGAGGTGGGGTGGAGTACTATTGGTAAGCTCAGCCTTTGCTTGTGGGATTTAGTCCTACCAGAGTTCTTTGCTAGTTCTTTCTTTTTCCTGGCAGGTTGTGGTTTGGTGATTTGGGGTTTTATCCTTATTTCCATATCCTTGTTGAAGGTTGGGGGAACATTTCAAAACCCTGAAATCATGGTGTAGATGAAGTTAATTTTCTTATACATCAAAGCTATTGTTTTTCTATGAGCTAGTTCTGATAGGGTGGATTGTTCCATTTGTCAGATCAGCTCATTATTGTAAGGGGATTCCTCTCTATTCCCATGTTGGTTTTGGGTCACATGCTAAAACCAATTTGGTTGTGGGAGCCATCAAAACCCATATTTCTAGTTGAGGGAGCTTGAAATCCCTAGCTTTTTGGTTTTGATGTAAAGTGTTGGCTTTACATTTTTGGTTTGAGTAGCTTGAGTCCTAGAGTGTATCTTCCTTTTTGCTATTGTTGTTTTGCTAGTTTAGAGCTGCTGGTGGCTCTACTGGCTTTCTATGCTGGGGGGGCTCTATATGGTTTATTTTTTTCCCTTAGCTATTTCTTTTAGATCTATGCTAATTCTTCCTATTCTCCTTTTATCTTGTTTTGGGTTATAGTTCCCTTCAAAAACTATTTGTATATAGTTTCGGGGCCCATTCAAAACCTATTTTTCCATTAATCAAAACTAATCTCAAGTTATCAAAAGAGGATGATGCCAAAGAAGTAAATGAAACAATGTATCAGTCCATGATAGGAAAATTGTAGTAGGCTATTCACAATAGACCAGACATTGCTCATGCAGTTGGCATAGTGGCCAGATTCTCAGCTAATCCCAAAGAAACACATTTGATGGTAGTAAAGAGAATGCTTAGATATCTAAAAGGAATCGAGGAATATGGCTTGTGGTTTCCACATAAGGGAGGATTCCAAATAAAAGTCTACACTAATGCAGACTAGGTTGGCAACATTGATGACATAAAGAGCACAAGTGGTGGTGCATTCTTTCTAGGTGGGAGAATTGTATCGTGGACAAGTAAGAAGGAGAATTGCATTTCATAGTCCACTATTGAAGCTGAATATGTTGCTATTGCAATCAACTAAACACAAGTGATTTGGATCAAACAACTACTGGAAGGTATTCAGGAATAGGTACCTCAACTGATTGCAATTCACTATGATAGTACTAGTTCCATCAACATATCCAAAAATTCTATTATGCACTCCAAGACCAAGCACATTTCGATCAAGTATCACTACTTGAGGGAACTAGTATAGGATAAAGAAGTAATATTGGAGTATGTCCCCACCAAAGAAAAAAATGCTGATATATTTACAAAGTCATTACCAAAGAGTACTTTTGAGTATCTCAAAGGTAGAATGGGGGTTGTACCCCTCTTAGATCATCAGTAATCATCAACAAGGAGTCATCAGTTCATTATGATTCAATAGAAGGTTACACCTTATCTTTTATGAATTGATGAAAAGAGACTATTGCTTGTAGGGGGAGAAGATTAGAGAATGGAAATCTTTCTAATTATTCTTTTGGAATTATTGTCAAAAAGGGGGAGAGATTATGGCAATTGGCAATCGACAATCAAATCGGGGAAGTAATGAAAGATGCCAAATGCCCTTCAAAGTTTTGATTTTTTCCATCAATGCCAAAGGGGGAGATTGTTAGCATCAAATGATAGTTACCGGTAAGTTCTCTACCCATCCAAGTATTTTCATTGATTGGAAAAATAGGATAGAGATTTGTCATCTCTATATAGGATAAAACTCTAAAAAAATATACATCAAGAGAGGCTAGTTTAACAAGAAAAGAACAACTATAATCCATTGTAACCAATCTCCAAACTAAGCATCAGTAACTGGGAAATGCACTCAATTAGGGATTAGAGTATTCTAGTATCAACCAAGGACCAAACTACAAATTGGTATAGACAAGTATAGCTAACAACAATATCCAACTAGTGTCTATAACACAACCGAGACAATGCAACTAGTAAGACAAGAAAGAGATTGCAACATATCTAAGGACTCAACCAAATATGTTATAAGACTCCCATATGGAATGAGGAAGTCAAATTCAATTGTCAACTATCTATTCCAACTAGCTCTTTCTACTGGGATTTATTGCATTAAATCTGGGTGATCTTCAGTTGTCTTGGTGATTGGTTTGAGGTGCAAGTAAAGGATTTAAAGCTGGAATCAATGGTTTCTTGAGGTGCAACTAAATGATTTAAAGCTAGATTCAGTGGCTTTAAATCAAGGTGTTATCTCCTATGAAGAAAGGTTGCCTAACATGCAACTGTTGTTTTCTTCATGTAGTGGATGAAGCTAGAGCCTGCATCAAATGCTTTCTTAGTGAACCAACACTTCACTGAGTGATGTATTCATAAGATCTTAGGATTAGGTCATGAATTTGAGGCATAGTTAGGGCAACAAAACTATATATATTCTTATGCTAGTTGAGAAGGATATTTTCCTTCATTTTGTCGAGAAAAAGAGTGAACCTATATGCTATAGAAGTAGGGGTAAAAGAAAATTGAGAAAGAAAGATAGAAGATTGTGCAAAGTAGCACAATAGTGGATGATAATACACCTATGGTGATTGGTGATGATTCTTAGTTGAGCACAAATAGAGATCTTATCAAGCTAAGAAAAGCCATCTATAAAGATCACACTTCTATTGTTTTCTAGCAAACTACAATAGACAAATCCTAGTATTTGGGTAGACTCTAACAGGTCCCTTGTATCAAAATCCCTTAACCAAGTGACATCTCTCAAGGTGTTTAATGTCCTTTAACTAGGTAGGTCCTAACAGACCTTTTGTAACAAATCCCTTGATTGGGTCGCATCTAGCAAGTGTGTTTTTATCCTTTAACCAGGAAGGCTCTTAACAAGGCATACTCTGGTAGAGTACAAAATTTGTGAGGTCTCCTCACACCATGGTTTTTACCCTAACCAGGTTTCCATGTGATAAATCTGGTGTCACTTTTTGATTGTTTACTTATTGTTATTATTTTCTTAAATCTACTTGCCTTCAGTGCTATAATTTTACTTCACTGGATTTAGTGAGAAATTTTTTTTAGAGGTGTTGATTCACCCCTCCCCTCTCAGCACCGGTTGGGACTGTCACATTCTCCTCTTCTCCTTGACCTAACATTCTCTCATGGTTTTTAACTGGCTTCTTTCTCTTCCTCTCTAGGGTTGCTGACTTTAGGCCCATTATAATTTTAGACTTAGCTTCCTCATAATTCCTAAAAGTCTTGGCCTTACTATTAATTTGTTTTGCAAGAAAAAATGTGATAGCTGTTGATGTTTCATCTATGTTTACTTCATAGGGAAATAGTCTCAACCATGCTACCCTAGGCATAATGGCTTGTATGTAGGTGTTATCAATCTCCACAAGAAAATATATATCATCATATAATTTCTCAACTAAAGATACTGGAATCCTGATTCTCTTTCTCTTTTTCTTCTTAAAATCTACAAAGTAATTCTCCGTCACATTATCAAAGTTATCTCCTAATTGCTAAATAAACCAACTAATATGAAATGTCACAGATCGATCCTGACTATAGAATACATCTCCTATAGTAGGAAAATGTCTTTGTACATATAAAAATATACAAATATTAGGCATTTGAACTTACACATTGAGATCTTTTCTTTCTTGATTGATGATAGGTTCTCAAAAAGTTATGTCGGTTTCAGCTCAACAAGATCATAAGTATGATCCTTCTTCACAATTTTCCATGCCTAGTCCATTGTAATGAAAGGGAAACTATCCATTCAGCTTGAGGAGTATAATTTGTGAGTAATTACCCTCACTTCAAAATCAATCTCAAGATCTGTGATCATAGAGATAGTCATTCCACATTTATTCCATACTACCATGGTGTTTTCCTAGATCACTTATTTTCTTTGGCATCTCATTTTCTTCTTCTTGGTAAGAGGAGGGTAATCGGTGAATCAATATATGATTTCCTTTGTGATCTTCACTGATCCATTCTCCAACCATAGTTGCATGTCATGAACTTGACTCAAAATAATCTTAATCCATTCCATCTTAAAATTCTGAGGGAAGTCTAGGTCACACACTAGCTCTTTCTTGTTAATGTGTTGATGCTCAACCTTCAACACTTTTTTTTCACACAGCCTATTATAAGCCTCCATCATTTTGTCTTCTCCAATTTCACTGATCTTACACATGTAGCATGCATGCACATTGTGTAGCATCAAAATTTTGGGCAAAATCAATGACAAGGCTTCCAAGAGATCTCCCTTCACCACACTCTTAAGTATAGACAATTTGGTGGTTTGCATGCATCACTTCTTACTAACTGAACATTTTGTACCTCCTTTCCTTGCTTCCTTACTGCATCCGATGAGCTTGATGCCATTTTTCTAAATTAGAGTTCATAAAATAAATTTTGAGTAGCTCGGTAATACTTCATCTTAACAGTACTACACAATTTTTACTGATGGCACACTATAGGAATCTTCACAAACTAAATTTTCACAAATTACTCTTACAATTACCTTTGAATCACTCTACAAATTCTCAAATCACTAGTGAAATGAAAATAAATGGTAACTTTCCATTATATAGATTCAAATGGTCGAATTAGGTATTCATTAAATGCTTCATACACTAGTAGGTGAAATACAGTTGTCTGGGCCTTTGCATGATAGCTCAGTTAGCATGTACCCATACTTGATCACAACCATGACTTGGTCATTACTTACACTTCTACGTTAGCTTGGTCAATATATCAGCTTGGTCAATATAACATCTCGATCATTACAGGAGCTCAACACATACTGAGAGACTCAGTCAATATAGACATAAATACTGATGCTTGACATCAATTATGAAATTTAACTCTTTTTCCTCAAATCTATCCTAATGCATCTTTACATATGTAGATATAGACTTTAACACATCTAATGTTAGGAGCTCGTGTAAAATATAACATTTGAAAATATAGCTCCTCACATACCTTCTTTTCTTAGTTAGAAGTAGTGTGATCACCTTATCCATTAGATTGGATGACCCCAAGTTTGCTGGTTCCACTACTGCTTGCTTCCTCTTTGTTTCTTCATGTCTGATTCATCTAGTTCTTTATCTGATCAATAGT
>BSBK01000529.1:10975000-11265000 GCA_027943335.1 Chamaecyparis obtusa
TATTTCTTGTGAATGCCCTCCATTTTGCTTTGCGCAAGCCACCAATGAAAATGCATGGGCCTCCTCCAATGCACAAGCAGCATAACCCCCCCATAATGCGTGAGGTTGTATTTTGGATGGTGTGTGAGAAGCCAAGTCTTACATTCATTTGCCACAACACACGCTACTCTACTTTTCTGTTGTCTTGGCACAACTCCTCAACCTCTGCAACCATGTGGCGATGCATCTTGTCCAAAATTTTGTCTTCTTTTGTAAATCATCAACCATTGATGCCAAATTATTTCGCCAATTCTTGATTCCTCTTTTGTAAATCATCAACCATTGATGCCATTGCCAAAGCAAACCGTACAATTCTCTTTGCTTTAAAGAATTGCTGCTTCTTTGTTCATTTGTGTAGCCCCTAGCCTTTGTGAGTGCTTATTCATTCATGCTCTGGCCGTATTGGCAATGGCCACCTCCAAGATATTGAGAACCAAAGTGGCCACCACTGTTGCGTGAATCTTCCCACATAGCTGTTAGTGCATCCTTGTAAACAATCCGAGCCTTTGATCTATTTCATAGATGGCGTCTTGAACAGTAGATTGACAAGAATAATTCACAATAGCTAAAGCAAAGGTTATTTTGAAAAGGCCCAATCGAATTGCCGAGTAACCTTAGAGCTGGAACATTAGCTTGAGATACGAACCAAAATCATATTGATCTATTATAAGAGAGACAATCTTCATTTGATGTTGTGAAGTTCATAGGCTCACTTGAGTTCCATGCAATAGCATATTCCTTGTTTGCATAATTAGCTTATGCAAAGGTGATGCCATGCAAAAGTTATACAAAGTAATGTTGCAGTCGCAAATGTCAACTTGAGCACCAGCAGTTGCAGAATCATCACCCTCCTAACTGTTATCTATATCCCTAATCATTTGATACCAAAGGCAAAATCACCCTTTTAAGACATGTTTTTCCCATTGGTTGAGGAGTTTCTAGCCTTTAACAGCCTTTCTTGGCCTTCACTATATTTTTAAAAGAATCGTCTCCCAAGATAACTGATAACTTGCAATTGGCAACTAATGATGAGCAAGGTCGGGCCCCAGAGTGGGTCCGGCTAAAAAAAAATTAATTTCAAACACCCGGGCCTAAAAATGCCCCAGACGCCTTCCGTAATATCTCATGATCAAAAATCAATCATACCCAGATCCTCAAAGTCTCAGAAAAACCAAATTTGCAAAGCACCAAAATCATGAGAACAGGCCTGGAAACAGGCTTTAAAAACTGACTCGGTGACCTGATCGGACCCTGCCCTCTGACAGGCATATTCTCTGATCTACAAACTGTCATTCCCCAAAACGGCATCTCATGACTATACCCGAGTTGAAAGATATTAACCTTTGAAGTTGCCCCTTTTATTTTGCATCTGCAAATGGCTGTTAAAACCAGATAAACTACATCCGGAATCACCCCAACAAAAATACCAAACAGATCCCTGGGAAGCCACAAACTGGCACATAAGTTCATTGAGATGTAAACAACATGATTCAATCACTACTTCAGACTGGGCATCAATGAGGAAAAGATATGGCCTCATAAAAATAAGTACTTGCAGAGATAGACCAAGAAAATGCAAAAAACTCTTAAAAGTTGCGATTGGAATCAGTGTCAAAAATACATCAAATGGATTGGTAGAAAGCTCAAATCTGAACTGGAAGTAAAACTTCATGTTTGCAATGCAATGAAACAATAATTTCTCTGATAGCTAATACCAGGAAAAAGTTATAAATGAGCAAAGTTGACCTCCGGAAAACTGGTGCACTTCACAATCTTTGCAAACAGAAGAAACTGCAAATGGAATCGCATTGGGAAACTCATCCAATGGATTCATCATGAGCTGCAAACTGACAGGGACAAAGTAAAACTTGTCTACAATGTAGGGCAGTGACCCATTTCTCATGACCAAATCACAGAATGTAACTTATAAGATCACGAACAGGGCCTCTGACAAAACTGTGAAAAAGTGCAAAATGCAGATTCTAGAAAACACCTATGGAAGGGGATGAATAAATAGGGTCAAAACTTATCACAGAGGCCTAAAACCTGACACATAGAGAGTATGCAATGTGTATAACAAGACGCTAGGCTCAGATTTTCATGACGCTCTCTAGGGTGCATTTTATTCAACCTCCAAGTGACCCTTCCCGGTGATCTTTACACCCAGCAATTTTCTGATCTTGAGACCTCCTAGAACCAAACTGATGAAAACCCAATTCAAGGTGCGGACTAAGGACTCCAGAATAATCCACTGAAACATATGAAAGGCAATGGACAACTAAAATTTATGAAACTACCCGAAAAACACTCGGTTCCCACATGCATCCTGAAAGGAAAATAGTACAAATGCATGCTAATGTGTCTCATTACTCAAAAATTTGAAGGGTACCAACAGGAAGGATCTCTTGTCTGCTGGAATTTTGTCTTCTTCCTGCTTTGGGATCTCCTCATCAACCTATTCTCCATCACCTTTAGAGTCTTCACCACCCCTTCCTCTCATTTGGCCCCTCATCTCATCCATCTCTTCCCTTGTCTTTCAGTTCTGTTCCATCTTCTCTCTTACAAGCTTTGCAAGCTCCACATTTGTCATTCTTGTAGGCAGTTCTTCTTGTACCACTCCTTTTGCCATGTCTTCTCCTTCCTTATCCAAGGGTTCATTTCCCTTTCTCTGATACCACTTGATGCAGAGCCCAACACTATAGATGCTTCAACCTATGTATGATAAGTTTATCAATCATCTTTAAAGGATGATCTCAACCCCTAGGGCTCCACACCTTCAAAAGAATACTCTCAATCCTTCCTCCATCCAAGCTATTGAACAATCTCTATTGTTCAATCCCATGCTAAGAACCAATCTATCCCTTGGTACCTTGTTCACTCAAGTGTGCTAGAAAGAAAACCATAAGGTTAGGGAGTAGATCTAGTTTCCTATTTCCCCAAATTATCCTTCTGAACCAGATTATTGGATTACAAGTATTCAATAGACCGCTTAAGTTCCAAACAGTGTTTCTTAGCCTTTTAGGCCTACTCAGCTAGTAGCCCTAAGTAGAGGGTTTTTGTAGGAAAAAACTTAAATCTTCCAAAGGACCCCACAAAAAAATTGGATATGTAGACACCCTTTTGGAAGATGTTTTAAATCCCCAAGATGCATACCTTGATCCTCTGATTCAACACCAAAACCCTAGTAGGCCAAAGAGACCTGATAGCCCTAATTAGCCCTCCTAATTAGAGAAAGTATTCACCAATCGATGTCTAGGGTTAAGCCACCACTTGGATCATATCTCTAACCATCCAAATATTCCCAATCCACTATTGGATTCAATCAATCCACTCCCAAAATCTCTTTGCACACTTAAATCTCAAAAATTGCCACCAAGCACATGGATATGCTTGGTCTAGGGTTGGGTGTTAAAATTGGTTAACAATGACTTCCAGCCTCCAAATTATGGAATCCTATAGTACATTTCCCAAACTTGCAATCCCCAAGTACCCGTGGTGATCCACTGGTGAAACTTCAAGTTAGGGCCATTTTTCTCTAGGCCCCTTATTCTGGACAATGATTACTAGACAGAGAAACAGTTATAAATTCCTTCAAATGGATTGTTTAGGACCTCTTACTTGGTTTAGTAGAAAGGTATCTGAGAGGATCAATTCACCATTTGAGACTTTAAATCAAACAATGCAATAGACCAAACAAAATACCATGAAAGGTCGTTGTTCACTGTAAACCCTAAATTTGTCTCTTTATTGCTTAAACACCAAATCTTCATATAGTCTTTCTCCTCTGCATTGAACTTGGTTCAATTGGGTATATTAAGCCTTCCCTCAACGTCTCCAATTGATTTTCAAACATTTGAACCGTTGGAGAAGGGAAAAAACCAAAATGTTTTAAATCACATCTTTTCTTGCAAAGTAGCAAAATGCAACTTTTGCAATTTTTCATCTTTTTGAGCATAATTTTCCGTAGATTATCTTTATATAAGGAAATTATTATATCATAGCTATTATTTAACTAAACTATTTAATAAATAAGTGCATATTCTTCAAATTTAATTATAAAATTAAAATATGTTGAAATTAAATTTGTTTGTAAAATTATTTTCTACCCACGACATATTGGATTAAATTTAGAAATCTAAATTATTATTATTTTTTAAGTTTATTATTTAATATTTTATAAATTGTATTTTTAAATGCAATAATAAAATCATTTGGCAACTATATGTATAACTTGTATAATTTCTTTTTACATGAAAGTTTAACCTATTCTATTTATATGTATATCTAAAATTTAGAAATAAGACTTTTTAAAAAAAATCCAGAATTATACAAACAGGGCATTTGAAAAACAGTACATTTCTACAATTTTTAATAAATGGCTGTTGCCACCCAGAGACCATTGGTGAATGGAGTATGCTAATTCTAGGCTCCTTGATAAGAATATCATATGAGTATAGGTTTTCAATTTTAAGGCTTGATGACTTAATAAATAGTTCGAGTGGAGTAGGATATTTTATCAGTTTAGTAGAAGAAGCTTATCAAGTAATGAAAGAGAACCTTCACGACAAGAGAATGTTATATGAATTGCTGGTGATGTCATTTAGACCAAGAAACACATCCAATACGCTCATTGAGCTCATGAATTTAGTACCGAGGCCTTTCATTGGGAAGCTTGTGCTCTATATCTTAAGTAAGATAAATAAGGAACATCAGAGGGATTGTGTACCGAGTTGTGTAGATCGAAGGAGTTGGACTATTTGAAATTTGTGATTTACAACTATGGACTAAAGATGGATCTTAAGAAGGTGAAAGAAATTAATTTAGAGGGTGGCACTCCAAAACTTGTCAACTGATCATTTACTATTCGCAAGTGTTTTGAGTTGCTAAAATTGTTGGCATAGTAATGCAGGAGTAAAAGCCTTCTATCTGGAAGGTCTTAAGTTCAAAAAAGCTTAAAAGTATGATGTAGACGGATTGGAATGAAAATAATAGTAGATTGTTTGATATCAAGTTTTGCATGAATATGCATAATCTTGACTTCTTGTTTTAGTTGTTCTTTAGTGTTTTTAAGACTTTTTAGATCAATTGATCCTTAATGATATGATCAAAAGTTTCTTGTATTGAATTTGAATGAATAAATAAACAAATATTGAATTTGAACGAATAAAAACTATTTACTGCCAGCTAACAATTTGTCCGTCTTTTCTTATTTCTTGATTTGATATGAGAACAAGTTCGAGAGCTTATCTTGATGTGAAAAATTGGGAATAAAGGTCGTGCGAAGATTCCAGTCGCCTCATAATTGAAAGAAATCTTGGAAGATTTTAAAAGAGGCCACCATTATAATAGAACTATTGCATTGTATGAAAGATTGCTGCAGCATTGAGATAGCAGAAGTATAAAGTCTAAGTTGCATAGTATAGATTGTGATATTGCAGTTTTAATGTGAAACATCCCACCAAGTTAAGAAATTGTGGAGATAAAACCAGGCTGCTGCATTACAGAAAAGGCATGCTGTGAAAGTGAAGCACTTAAACGTTTTTGGGGAAAGACAGTCAGAAGTCTAAGGTTGCCGCTGCCACATTTTCTTCACCCAAAGTAACCCATGTTTGCAAAAGGGATGCCACCCAAGTTGAACCGGCGAAGTAAAAGCCATCGAAGAAGATCGCTGCCACTGTTAAAGAGGAGATCTGACGACTCAGAAAGAAGGTCGATAAGATTAGAGGATCATAGATTGTAAGAAATTAGTTCGAAGCGACCTTCAAAAAGGTGCAACTCTCAATTTGTGAGCCTTAGAAAAGACACAATTTTTCTATGAAATCAAATGTTGGAATTTTAAATTTATTTTATTCGTCCCTAAGCTTCTTTCCCTTTGCTACCTACCTATCAGGAGCAGCCTGCAGAGTTATTTGTTTGCATACATTGGGATCTCTTCCCTCCCAATTGCTCCTAATGTTGCTACAGTTGGAGTAAATTGTTTGCCAGTACACTAAATGAAAATAGGACTTAAGTTAGTCAGTTTTTGGAATGTTTTCTGAATAGCAGTTTCTGGTGAAGAAATTTGCGGAGCAACAGCTGTGTGTTTATTGGTTGCACAATGATTGTTTCAGGCATTAGAACCTCCAAGTAATGCTGTGTACGAGGTGGTTCTAAGGAGCTCTAGACTTTGTTGGATGCTACTCTTGAATGCTACAAAAACATTTGTAACTTGTAGATAGTATTTGTAATAGTTTTCTTTGGGTTTCATAAAATAAGAATATTGTATGTCTTCAGTTTCTGATTTGGATATTACTTCTTCATTTGTATTGCTAGTGATCAGAAAATCTGAGCAGCAGTCTCAAAAGTTCTATTTTATAGATATCAAAGCATTGTAGTTTTAGATTTTAGGCCTACACATTGTACATGAGCCATTTGGTTCTAATTCTTTGTGAGTTTTGGCAATTGTATAGGAGACATAGTTAGAGATGAAGGAAAGAGTTGGCATGAGTCTCTGTCTTTCAATGGACAAAATTGTCATGATTGGGCAAAGAGGATGGACACTATTATAGTTGCAAATGATTTGTGGGAGCTTATGGTAAGTGGGTTCATGGATGTGACTATCTCAACTCTGTCTGCAGCTGTTACAAATAACTAGAAGATCCAATTGGAGGAGCAAAAGATGAAAGATACAAAAGTATTGAGCTTGATAGAAGCAGACTTGACAGAGGCAATACTTCCTAGAATAGTAGCAGATAGCTAAGAAAAAAAGCTTGGAAAATCCTCCAAACAAGCTACAAATGGATTGATAAAGTTAGATTGGTGAAGCTAAAGATCCATCGTAGAAATTTTGACAGTCTCCAAATAAAGGACATTGAGTCCATTTCAAAGTTTCGCACAAGAGTCTCTGATTTGATTAACTAGTTTAGGACAAATGGAGAAATTGTGGAGGAGCAAAAAATAGTGGAGAAAATCCTTAGATGTTTGTCCTCAAGGTTTGACACAATAGTGATTACCATTGAAGAGGCCAAGGACCTCTCCACATTGGTAGTGGATGAGTTAATGGTTTCTCTTCAAACCTATGAGAAATGCATAAATAGGTATGCTACATCTTCCTAAGAGCAAGCTTTCAAAGCTCAAGCCAATGTAATAGGTAGGGACAGAAGAAACAACCCTAGAAGGGGCTAAAGTGCTAGAGGTTGTGACAATTCTAGGTAAGGAAGTGCTGGAGGAGAAATCTTGGAATGATAATGCAGCTGGGAAAGAGCAAGTACCTCTAAGACTCATACATATCAAAGTCAAACTCCATGAAACTAAAACTTCTGAATGCATATTAAGTTCAGTTTAAGTATCAATGAAAACTAGAAGTAGAAATCATAAATTGTGCCTACGACTAAACCTGACAAGAGATCGCTGTTATTGGGTGGGTGGTGCTGAAGTAGTTGCAACATCCTCAACAGGGGCCTCAATAGGTGCCTCAATAGAAGCCCCTGATGGATGACCAAGCTCATATTCCTCCTCCTCACGTGCTGCCACTTTTGCAGCCCAGTCATCTTCCTTCATATCAAAGTCAGCTAGCTGATCATCAGTCAAGAAAGGATCCACATGCACATCCACATCATCACCATTAGGAGGAGCAACCCAATCTATTTCATATGGATCAATCTCATCTAGGTCAAGTACTTCATATGAAGCCTTCCCTCTCACCATCTTTTCATGCAATCAAAGGTTGTAAGTCATTCAAGCGCTTCTGAGTCAACCATTGCGCTTCTTTGTATGTATGTTCTTAAAAACACTCCAGTTTCGCCCACAACTAGAAGCACTACAGGGCTGCAATAATATTTGAATGGCAAGCTTTTGAAGATTAGGTGTTGTGCCACCATAATCTTCCCACCACATATGTCCAAGGATTAAAAAAAACCATTTATAATGTGGTGATGATTCCAATAAACTTAATGAGCGAAATAAATGGTATAATAAAACAAAACACATGTTCTTGTTTACTTGGATGCAGAGTGTATCTCCTACATTTGCAATCAGGTGACAAAAACAATAGCCCATCTTCCCTATTGTATCTCTTTAACTCATCAAGTATGAGTCCTCAAAGGTCCAAATGAGAAACCAATGTCCGAATACATGTGTCTATGCCAACTTGAACCTCTCAAAGTGTTGGAGAAGTAAAACTTGGGGTTCAAGTAGTAGACAGCAGCATGAATATGTCAGTGGAGTTGTCGGTTCCACCTACGATCGATTATGTTCTATATGGGTCTATATTTGATCTCATTTGACCTATACAAGTGTTGAACGGCCTCTTTGGTCGTATCCATGTCCTCATATAGATACCCCATGTGGCTGTTATTCCCATCCACTATTCATAGAACCCTCACTAACGGTTCTGACACCCGGACATAAAACATTTATCCAAAATCAGCGAATTGCATTATCTAAAAATTAAATAATAAATCATCAATCAAGGTTCAAAAACCTACATTGATGATCTCCTCCATTAGCTTGCCAAATCTAACATCAAACACAACCTTCACAACCTTCTATGCTTCAGGCTTCTTGGCATAAGGACTCTCCAACCATTTCCAGCTCACAAACATCCGTATTAGGTTGGGCAATGCGGCTAATACGCTTTGCAAGTTGAGAAAATTTGTAGCAAAGCATGCGACCCCTGATCGCAAAAGATCCTTACCATCAGTGTATTGGATATTGCTAATGCATTGGGGAGATTGTTGATACATTTAATATGTTTAATAACTATGTTGAGAGATGGTGAAGTTGTTGTGTTTTCATTCATGTTTTGTCACTGATGTCAACATATGTTTCTGTGAAGAGAACAAACTGGTTATTATAGTGTAAGGACACTATACGAATATTTCAAAAAGTGCGAAGTCAGATTAGAGTATAGGAAGATGTTGTGATCTTATATCCAAGATCCCATAATGTAATATTATATATTGGCTGAGTGAAAGATGTTTTGGTGAAGACTGGTTACTGGACAGTGACAGTAAAAGCTGACAGAGCGAGTATCTATATTTTGGGTATATCTTACAGAAGGTATAGATTAAGTGTATGCAAGCTTAAGGAATGATAGGCAGGATACAAAAGAATGTTCAATGGTCAGCACAAGGTACAGAATGCAAGATGATGTCAGTTGTGGCGTGTGTTCAGGAGAAGACCTATTTGGAAGCCGACTACAGAGATGTAGTGTGTATTATGGATGGCAAAATTGAATTAAGGATGTCAATCCTTAATTGTTGCAATGTAATTGTTGTATACTTGTTTTAGATACCATGTGCATATTAGCTAAGAGTTATGTAATTGTTTGTATATTAGGAAAGCCTAATTGACCAACTTGATCATGTAGAATATAATAGGGTATATATGTAAGATTTTTTCGTGTGAAAAGATATGGAGAGAATGTATGTGATGTAAAAGAAGAATTGTCGAAGCTGCAAGATTGTGTTTGTTGGATATAGAGTAGAGGATAATTGTATACTTCATTGGACCTGATCAAGCAAAGACAGTTGCTATCGGACAGTTCAAAATATTGTGTATTTCTTCATATACACTAGTGTTGCGAATAGTGAGTTCTGAAGGTGGACATAACCTTCTTTAGGCAATGAGCCTACCCTTCTTTCTCTTGACTCCTAAAAGGGTTTGTCCTCTAACAAGGACTATGTACTATAATGTTTTAATCAGCTCCTAACAGGGCTAGATCTTCTAACAATGATACTATATTATTCCTAACCTGTTACTGACAGGGGCAGTTTATCAGTAAATACTATTTCTATTTCCAATTAAAACTTGTATAAAGATTCTCGCAAGATAAACAGAATGTAAATAACCATTCACACACAGAAATAGAAATGTTCAGATCAACACATCATATGTACGTGGAAACCCTCGGTTAGAAGAGAAAAAACCACGGTGAGATAGAGCTCACAACTCCACTACTGCAGTGATAAAGGTGCCCGGTTAAGAACTTACAATGCACTTGCAAGTGTGCTACCCAGTAAAGGGATTTGGTAGAAGATTGGTTAAGATCTTGACTCTATTAGGAGCTGCCTTGTTAAAGGAGTTTCAACATCAATCAAGATGCTACCCGATTAAAGGATTTATACAAAAAACCTGTTAGGGTTCACCCTGACAGAGGGATTTGAATATGCGTTCACAATAAAAAAGAAATGATCTTAATTGACACTCTTTATCTGATTAGATCATACCTATTGATATTCATGTTCTTCCTGGCTATTGATGCCTTCTGCCTTTCACTTCTGTGTTGTAGCTCTTCTCTCAGAAGATATTTCTCTCTTGCTCTTTATATTCAACAAATCTTTTCTTGAGTCCTATGACCTGTATTTATGCAAAATTCATCTCAATGAAACCCTAACTCATAGAACCGCCATGCTGTAAACTCGTCCTTAAATCATGTAACAAAGAAAAAGTTGTGTTCTGATCTTGAGTTTACCATGAAACATCTGCGTAGAAATAGAACTAACTCCTGTTAAAAAAGCTAACTCTAGTTCTAAATGGTGGATGCTCTGTATATTCTGGTTTTTACTGAAACAGCTCCGCATTAACCAGTGCGGATTGACGTGCTATTGACTGGTATCAATCTTATACCCAGTTCATCCCTTGTATGCACTATAAGACCGGTACTATGTACTTTGATCGGTCTACTAGTGCATATACTCTATTTTAATCTACTGGTGCCTATAAAGTAAAGTGAGTGAACTACCAATGTACCTTATACCGGTGGGAATCGTGTTTGCATCAATCTTCACTAATGACAACTTAAATTGGCTAACAATCTTCCCCTTTGTCATTGGTGGCAAAACCATTACTCACTCATCACAATTAGTGCCTTGGTCTATAGACTTTACCTTTTAGCTTCATCTCTACTGTTTGTACACTTCCACTGTCTGTAGGTGTCTTCTTCTTTGACTTTCTGACCTCTGTATCTTCTTCTTCTCTTTTCTGTTCTGTTTTCTTCTTCCCCTTTTTGCCTCCAGAAGACAAAGGGTTACGCTTCATTGAGTATCTTATATTTGTAGCTTGGTGAAGATATCCTTGTAAATTTTCTTTCCTGAATGAAGAAAAAGATTCCATTGACTGGTGACATGTTCTAGATTTTTGAGTGTTGCATTCAGCGATATTATGATATTCTCCATGTCTACTATTTTGTAGTCCGGTTTGCTGATTAGATTCTCTGCCGCTATTGTTGTTTGTTGCATTAAATCAAATGTAGGGGCGAGAAATTGTTGAAATCCAATAAGATCTTGGATTCACTTAGTCTTTTCTTTAGAGGTCTTTCTCAGTATGAGAGCTAGACTTGTCATCTATCTGCTGAAATCTGCTACAAATTTATTCTTTACATCAAATGTGGAAGATAGAGATTTTATGTCTTCTGATGTCTTGGATGACTTTTCGAGGAGATCTTGTGTAAAGGTATCAAAATTTGAAGTCCTTGTCATCAGACTTCCTACAATTTGCAATTTTTGTTGCAGTATTGTTACATTGGTAGTAACTATTACCTTTATTTCTTTGACCTGTTTATGAAGAATCTCTATTCTTTTCTATTCATAGTGATCGATGGTAATTGTTTCGGGATCGGTGACATCCTCTCCGATTGCTTGTGCCAATATTTCTAACTAATCAATCACAGGTTCATCTTCATTGATCTCAGCATCAGGTACAAAGTTGCACAGAATGTTCTTGACACTGGTTAGGACCATGCCCTGTTTCTGCTTAGTAAGCTCTTTTAGCTGCCTTGCTGACATTTTGCTGATGTCAACCATAGTCTTGGTAGCCTTGCTCCTTTTCGCTTCTATGTCAACTACAAAAGATAGCTTCCTCTTGGATGAGGACGAGCTTGGAACATCTACTTATTCTTTGTGTCTAGGCTCCTGTACCGGTAGTACTTTCTCAATATGTACATGTAACTCTTGTTCCTGTTCATTCTGATGTTCTTGTTTTTCATCATTTTCCGATTGGATTAACTTTTCCAATGATGCCACATTTTTTGATTGCGCCTCCTCTTTTGGTAGGACTTTTGCTGCTAGTACTTCTTCCTCATTTTGTACTTCCCCTTCTGGTAGTACCTCTGCTTCTTGTTGTGCATCATGTTCCTGTTCCATTTGCTCTGTTGTAGGGGCTTCCTTTGTATGTTGTTCTTCAGCTGTATGTAACTCACCCATAGGTATAACATTTCCTAACACTTGTTCCTCTAGCAAAGCTCCCTGTTCCAGATTCATTTGTTCACTGGTCGAGGTTTTTCACGAGTAGTGAATTGAACTGGTGGTACCAGTGCTGGTTTGAGTTGATCTTGCGGACCTATTTCCTTGAGAGCGCTGAAGTCATATTGTTTCCAGAAATCTAGTCTCTTTATAGACTTCATTTTCATACCCGTTGAGTATCTTAGGAACTCTATGCTTGGTATCCAAGTTCACTGATGCTTCCTCTAATAGTAGTTTGATTGACTCTTCACTAAGACCAAGTCTGACTTTTGACAATGTCTCCTTAAAGATTCTAGTATTGGCGCCTAAACCGGTTCTCCATTTTGTCATTAGTTTTGTGTTAAGTTCAAGGGGAAACTTAGACCTATAGTTCCTTGGAGTTCTATTGCAATCCATGAATGTTTCCACTAGAGCTACTATTACTGCCTGTTTATCTTCCTCTCCTAGCACACTACCATCTTGTTGCATTATCTACTTCTCCAAAATCCATCACCTCATCAACTATATCATTAACAGTCATGGTGAAAGTCTTACCTTTTTTCTGGAGAGACAAGAATGGTTGGGCGAGCCTGATCACTCCCTTTATCATTAGTGATGTCAATGATGACCAGTCTGGTAGGATTCTTTTGTTTAACTAGTAATTCTTCTCCAAATACTCCTTTTCCTTTTTTCGGTATCAATGATCAATGGCTCAATGGTCTTTTGGCGTGCTTCTTCTGCCTGTTTTTGGGTCTGAAGAAGTTTTGTCCATTTTGCCACTCCTTCCTCATGGACCTTCTCAGCTTCTCCAATGAGCATTTGACCGATCCTCCTCTTTGTCAAGAAATTTTTCTTATGCAATTCGGCTTGGTGAGTGGCCTTGTCCAGAATAAGATGGTTCTGAACCTCAAGCAGAGCTCGAATCCGCAACTCCTTTTCTCTGTCCATTGAAGCTTTTCATCTAGCTTCAAGAATTTTGTGGAGATCATTGAGTACAACCTTATGAAGTTCAGTAGGAGAGAGGTTAAATTTGTAGATATAGTGAACTACTAGTCTAGCAACAGGTGCAAAGATTTCACCATAATCTATACCTTCCTCTTGTGCATATCCCTTGCATACAAGTCTAGCTTTGTTCCTTGTAACCTCTCCATTCTCATTCAGATTATTCCTCAAAATCCATTTAGTACTGATAAGATTCTTATCTTTTGGTCTAGGTACTAAAGTCCATGTCTTGTTTTTCTCGATTTGTTCTATCTCTTCATTCATTGCATTTATCCATTCATCATTTTCCAGTGCAACCTTAACATTTTTTGGTTCAAACTCACAAACTAAGCATGTACCTTGTCTTCACTTACTTCTTGTCAGCATGCCAACTTGCTTGTCCCCAATCATTTGGTTCTCAGGATGATGTTTTCTGACAAATCTTGCCAGCACTTGATCTCTTCTTTGTTGTTCATCCTATTCAAGTTCATTTCCTTGCTCGGTAGCTCCTTCCTGATCCTCGGTTTCCCTTTGTTGTTCCTCGTTGTTGTTTTCCTGATGCTCGGTCGACTCAGCCTGTGGCTTCAGTAGGTAGTCTGGATGTTCAATGTAAGTAAATCTACCATAGTCTTCCGGCTCCTTAGTGCTTTCTTCACCATTTTTATCATCAAATTCATCAACTCTGACATTAGCACTTTCAATCATCTTATTAGTAACTTTATTCAAACACTTGTAAGCTTTGCTTTTAGTAGAATATCAAAAAAATATTCCCCCATCCCCTTTTGAGTCAAATTTCCCGTTCCTATCATCTTTCAGAATAAAACATTTGCTACCGAAAATTTTGAAGTAACTTACAATCGGTTTGTGACCAAACCATAACTTGTACGGTGTTTTGTTTGTGTCCTTCAACTGTACTCAGTTCAAAATATATACAGCTATGCTAACTACCTCTCTCCAATATGTCTGAGCAACATTCTTTTGTAACATCAGTGTCCTAGCACAATCAATAATTGATCTATTCCTCTTTTAAGCAATCCCATTCTGCTGAGGTGTTCTCGGGGCAGAAACATGTATTTTTATACCATGCTCATTACAATAGTTAGTAAATTCATCAAAAATAAATTCACCACCTCTGTGAGATTTCAAGCATTTCAGTTCTTTCTCAGTTTCTTTCTCTACTTTAGCTTTGTACCATTTAAACATCTCAAATGCCTCATATTTCTCTTTTAAAAACATTACAGTCATCAATCTAGTCTAATCATCAATAAACAGAATGAAATCTCTATCTCCATAGTAGCTCTGAGTTCTCATGGGATCACATAGGTCGGTGTGAACTAACTCCAAGATTTTCTTTGTCGAATAGTCTTTACTCTTAAAACTAGATTTTGTCATCTTACCTTTCTAACATTGATGACACATAACATGATCCAGTTGAGTTAGACTAGGCAAACCTCTAACCTTTTTCTTTCTACTGATCTTAGTCATGTTATCAAAGTTTACATAACATAACCTTTTATGCCATAACCATGCATCCTCATTTTTCATCATTAAACAGGAAGACTCAGCATTGTCAAGATAAAACAAGTTACCTTTGGATTGTGCTCTTGTTCCATCAAGTTTTCCTCCATCATCAAATATCTTTCCTTTCTTGCTCTCAAAAGCTACTCGGTGACCTGAGTTGTTAAGTTGTGCCACACTTAGAAAATTGTAATTTAGTCCTTCTACCCAATAAGCATTATCACATTTGATTTTATCATTTATCAGTAAAGATCCTTTTCCTCTAACCATACATGGTGTATCATTACCTATTTTTACTGATCCTCCATTATATTGCTCAAGATGATCAAACTTTTCTTCATCACCAGTCATGTGATGTGTACAGCCACTATCAATGATCCATGTATCATTTTTATTAACTTTAGAAATGAGTGCTGTCTCTACATACATTTCTTCTTCCTTAGAATCATCCTTCATCGCAACAAATACTACTTCAACATCATCATCTGTGTTATTATCAGTATCATTCTCTTCAACAATGTAACATACCTTTTTGCCCTTATCATTGTTGTCTCGGTTATCCCTATTGTAGTGTTGATAACTTCGGTTGTTTCTCCTTTCATAGCTTCCTTCACGAAATTGATCTTTGTTTCTATCATCTTCTTTCTTGTTTGGGCATCTAGCAGCAATATGACCAACTTCTTTGCAGTTAAAACATGCTAAAGGTAATTTACCCCTATATGTACCTTTACCTTTAGGTAACCTCTAGGCCATAAGAGCTTCAAGTTCATCAAGCTCAGCATCAGTATTACTGTCATTATCATCCCTATTATTTTTACAGCTAGATTTACCGGTCTTCAGAGAAGTCATGAAAGAAGACTCAACAGACAGTACAATACTATCACAATTATTCAACTCAAAAGTTGTTAGCTTACCAATCAAACTATCAAGAGTAAGAGTGCTGCCAGGTGCAGACCTCATTTCATGTATAGCTGATATTCTTATTGCATAAGAAGGAAGCAAGGTCCTTAGAATATTTCTTACCACTGTATCTTTATCAATTACACCACCAGATCCTCTGATAGCATTGACTACCTCCTTTATTCAGTTTGTATACTGCACAATATTTTCTCCTTTCATTTTCATATCGTCAAACCTGCCTCTTAGGCTTTCAACTTAGGCTCTCTTAACATTAACATCACCACCATAAACTTGAGCAAGTTTATCCCACATTTTCTTTGAAGTAAGGCAGTCCTTGACATCTTTAAATTCGACATCAGATAGAGCAGTAGCAATCTCCATCATAGTAATATTATGCTCATGTCTATCTCTCAATTGATCAAGAGTCAAAGGTTCAGTAGGCGGTGCTAAGTACCCATTATCCAGTAGAGTGAGTGTAGAATTCCCAATTCCAGATATATGAAGTCTGATTCGGTTTTACCCTTTTGTAAAGTTGTCCTTGTTCAACTTTGGCACTTCCCTCTGATACATTTTGTGATCTTTCTGCCGAAGTCCTTAAAACTCTGTTCCAAGCAACCAATATGCTCTGATACTAATTGTTAGAATAACTGAGAGGGGGGGTGAATCGGTTAGATCAGTTATCCAATAGTCCCAATTACAAAATGTATCTCTTAAAAACTAATTCAGCGAATATTTGTAGCCCGGTAACATAAAATACTAAACTGTCTGTGTCTTTACCAATTACTAGTTAATTACTCACTCTGATTACCGACCAAATCAAATATGCAATATGTAAAGTATGACAACAAATTAATCATCACAGAAACACATAACACAAAGATTTAACGTGGAAACCCTGTTAAGGGAAAAACCACCTGGGACCAGTAACCCAAAATACTTTTCACTCTTCTAAAGTGAGCTCAGTGAAGAGTCAACCTTGTTAAAGGTTACAAAACACACTATAAGGTGTGACCTTGTTAGAGGATTTAAGACTAACATTTATCATTCAACCAGTATTCACTATCGGGTTGATACAATAACAATGTACATTCTATGAATGACATAGGGTATATCATAAGACGGTTAAGTCCACTCGATTAAGAGATATTTCTATTACAATGGTTAAACTGAAACAGTAGGTGATCTAATTACAATACAACTTGATTTTGCAGATGTTCAAATCTATGCTAAGCCCATAAAAATCCTCTGATTAATATTTCAATTCAATTCTTCAATATTCAATAACTTACTGTCCCTCGGTAAAAACTCTCTGACGCTCGGTACTGTTCTGCAGTTCGGTTCTTCTTCAACCAGTCTGATCAGGGATCCATGAAGCTATGTTCACGCGAAATCTCTGCAGTCTCCTTCCAACATAGTTTCAACAATGAAACCAATGTGTCTTATATAGACAAGTGAACCATTTTCTTTTCATCCATCAGATTTTGCTGCTTAATCTCCTTCGTTGATTTTGCTGCTTAAACCTTCCTCAGCAGATGTGTCGATAACTCGTTTCAATTCCATCCTTTAGATCTTCGAATTTTGTTAGCCGTGGATCTCATAACAAACTTTATCATCAACCTCAAAATCATACACATTCCAGCTCATCAATTTCTGTCGGCTAAACTAAACATTTACTTCTTTCATCCATACTCGGTTAACACAAAAATGCGTCAGTGAACACAAGCTCGGTTAATACTGTCACTCAATATACACTACACTGGCTTGGTGTATACTGAAGTGCTTCATTTACCGACCACACCGCTTTGTTAAGTTTTGCTTCCAACTTCATAACAAATTAATGTAACATAATCAAGTCCACAATATGAAGTCAGACTAATCAATAAGGTACCAAAAGTATTCCTTATCCTCATCTATCATATCCATCTTCCTCTATGTAGATATCTCAGTTCTTCATCTTTTCTCCTCTTTACAGATGTTTAGATATTTGCAACTATCATGATAAGTACTGTCAAAACCAGTTGACGTCAATGACAACATAATGACTGATTTAATTATCTTACATATCATTTCAGTGCTCGATGATCTCTAATCACTGATCTTCAAGTCATTTAGGTATTCAATCAATTGTAGTTCATCAATCTCGTAACCCAGTTCAAGAGCATACCCAATTCTTGGTTCCACTGCTTCAATAATGTCGTGATCAGTGGAGACAAGAAAACATACATCATCTTTGTACGAGTCAACAATAGTTGATGGAACCCTTTCTCTGGCTTGCATTCTTAGTTGAAATGCCTCAAAGTACTCGATCATTACTTTACCGAAGTGGTTTCCCAGTTGGTTGGCCATATCACTTATCTGCATCACAACTAGCTGGTCGGTTGCCCAAGTCACCTTTCCTATTTCCGAAAAAAGTTAGAATGATAAAAGTAAAGGCATACCAGTAGGGTGCAATACTTTAGGGATTTCTTCTTTACAATGCCGAGCTTCTTCATATTTTCAAATATTTGACCTCGAAGCATTCCGTAGAGATCGTCCTAGACGTTGTCATGCATTATCGAGTGAGCGGCATGAATGGCTCCATCTGGTATGCTATTTAGGTTACTGGATTGATAGATCTTGTAGTCTATTACAACGGATGCAAACCGAACTCCTTCGTCTTCAATGTCGTTTACGATCATAAGCCAACCATCAGATTTTGACTTTGTCAGTTTTGCAACAATAGCATTGGAGATGGTTCTTAGGGTTAGTGCTTCCCCTTCCTAACTGTATCCAGTCACTCGATGCAAATCCTCCTTGGTAATTTGTGTACCTGCTCCTTTTGTGAGCCAAAAACTTGTATCGTGCACATGACTGAGAACCGGTCGAATCCAATCTGGTCAGAAGATAGTCGGATAGCAAACTTCGTTGATGAGACCAGATGTCACCAACTTCGCGTATCTATCTAGAAGCTTTCCGTTCTCACATAGCGAGAGGTACTCGCTCTCGATGACGGTCTCAGCCAGTTCATCCTGCTTGGTGTGAATGAAGGCGGTCACATCTTCCGTCATGAGAACACCATCAAGCACGGATGATAGTGCACCAGACATGTCGTTTGCCCTATTTTGAACTGCCATTATGTCATAGACAGGTCGGTCGATTTGATTCCCTTCAATCAACTTGGCGACAGATGAAGATGCCATTTCTATCAACCAGTTAACATAGTAAATAGCTTGATTGGTCTTTTAGAGAAATCGTATAATTGATCAAGGCACGAGAATATTAATCAAGCATAAAAGATTGTAAATCACAAATCACAAAGTAAAAAAGAGTTATCTTCCTTTTTTTATATAGATTTAGGGCATAATGGTAATTACCAAATGGTAATTATTTGATTAACGGCTATAGCATTAATTACCATACCTACCCTTTCTTTCCTTTTTGGCCAACCGGTATTCAAGATTTTTCAGTTGAGCAAACCTTGGTTGATTAACGCTTACCTATCCGGTCTCTCTTGCAGACTAAGTGAGTTTGATACTCACCAGTTCTACTCGGCACAATAGTTGAGCTACCGGTTCTCTCTAAGCCCTGTAGGCTCAGTTTTGTTAAGAGATATCACCATCTACTGATGATGATCTTCCCTCCATCTTCTCCTTAGTGGAGCTCTTTGATTCCTTCTTAAACCAAATCTTTTTTACTTCCTTCTCGGTCTCCTTTCCTCCATTGTTCTTATTGGAAGGTGAGGTCTTCACCACTGTTTTGACCGATCATTTTCTTTTGTTCATTGAACGATTCTTGCAGTCTTTAGCTAGGTGTCCTACTCTGTTGTAGGTGTAACAGGCTATCCCGATTTCTTTCCATGGATTTACACTTCTCTTGTTAGGTGATTTGCACCAGAAGTCATTATGATTGTTCATGCCACAGTTAGCACAATTGGTTGTGCTCTAGTTATTGATTATTTTGGGGAATACCAGTCTCGGTGGGGATCTGAATGCCATTGTTTTGGATATGCATTCATCAACTTTGTGTCCAAACTTGTTGCATGCATAGCAATACCCCTTGAAGCTTACCCTGCTTCTACTGAAAGTACTCGTGGGACGAGACCATCATTCAGTGGTCTTGTGGCCATTCTTGCAATAGTTTTTATAGTAACTGTCGGTTGGCTTTATCGGTGCATTTCTGCAATTACTTTCTTTATGGCCCAGTTTCCCATAGTGATTGCAAGAGGAGTTGAAGGTCTTTTTACTCTTTTGTTCTACCTGTTTCTTCTTTTCCTTCTTGCTTGTGTTGGCTCCAGATGACTCACCGGTTTCCTTGGTGTCTTGTCCGGTGAACCCAAGTCCTATGGGGTCCTTGTGCTTTCTTTGAGGTTTGAGTTTCTCATCAAGCTTCACTGAGCTTTTTTGGTATCTTCTAAGGGTTTCATTCCTTTCTTCGAGTTCTTTCATATGTTCCTTCAATTGATACAACTCAATTGCTAGCCTCTTGCATGCATCATCTTTGTCATGCCAAATCTTTTGCATGGTGGCATTCTCTTGAGTGACTATTTGCATGTCTTCTTGAAGTTGTAGAACGACAAGATCACTTTCCCTTACAACTTCCTCAGCCAGAATCCTTGGTCTCTCATAGGTTTTTAATGACTTAACTGTAGTGTTTCTTTCAACTTCAACTTTCCTCTTTTTCTCAATTAGTTCAATCATTCTTAGGGGATTATCTTCTTGCTCCCTCTCTAGGTAGGAGATCTGATCGGTTAGGATCTGGTTCCTCTCCATGAGCTCGGAGACTGCTTCCTCAGCTTCATCTGATCCACTTTGCCTAGAAAGTTCATCAATTGTTTCATTGCTCTCACTCAACTGCAGAGCCAACTCCTTTCTTTTAGCAAGGGTTCTTCTCAGTGTATTCTCCAAAGAGGCAATGATGTCGTTGGCTTCCCCAACTTATTTATGATACCTATAACCCTCCTTGATCTTTTTCTTAAGAGGTTAAGCTTTATATCTTAGAGAACTTGGATATGATACCAATTGGTATTCCTAACCAGTTATTGAGAGGGGGGTGAATCAGTAAATACTATTTTTAATTCCAATTAAAAATTATATAAAGATTCTTCTAAGATAAACAGAATATAAATAACCATTCACACACAAAAATAGAAATGCTCAGATCAACACATCATATGTATGTGGAAACACTCAGTTAGAAGAGAAAAAACCACGATAAGACAAAGCTCACAACTCCACTACTATAGTAATAAAGGTACCCGGTTAAGAGCTTACAAAACACTTGTAGAGGGATTTGAATATGCTTTCACAGTAAAAAAAAAATGATCTTAATTGACACTCTTTGTTTGATTAGATCATACTTGTTGATCTTCCTATTTTGTCTTGTCGATGCTTTCTGCCTTTCACTTCTATGACTGTAGCTCTTCTCTCAGAAGATATCTCTCTCCTACTCTTTATATTCAACAACTCTTTTCTTATGTCGTATGACCTGTATTTATGCAAAATTCATCTCAATGAAACCCTAACTCATAGAACCGCCAGGCTGTAAGCTTAAATCGTGTAACAAAGAAAAAGCTTTGTGTTCTAATCTTGAGTTTACCTTAAACATCTGCGTAGACATATAACTAACTCCTGTTAAAAAAGCTAACTCCAGTTCTAAACGGTGGATGCTCCGTATATTCTAGTTTTAACTTAAACAGCTCTGCATTCACTGATGCGGATTGACGTGTTGTTGACCGGTATCAATCTTATACCCGGTTCATCCCTTGTATGCACTATAAGACCGATACTATGTACTCTGTTCGGTCTACCGGTGCATATACTTTGTTTTAATCTATCGGTGCCTATAAAGTAAAGTGAGCGAACTACCGGTGTACCTTATAACAGTGGGAATGGTGTTTGCATCAATCTTCACTAATGACAACTTAAATTGGCTAACATACTATACTCTCAGTACATCATTAGTGGGTGTTAATTCCAACCGGGGTTTTATCTTTAGCAGGGTTTTCGCAACAACAAAATATTGTATTATTGTGTTAACATTCATTGTGTTCATTGGATTTGATACTGCTGCTATTCAAAGTTTAAAGTTTAATAATCTATTATACAATTCATTCACCCCCCCCTCTCAGTTGTATTGTGGACTGTTATTCCTAACAATTGGTATTAGAGCTACTGGTCCTTAGAGAGAAAGTTTAATAGGTTGAGGTTATGTTGTAGATGGCATTCTATAGGAAGGATATTCCAAAATTTGATCATGAAAACTTTGATAGTTGGAAGAACAAGATAAAAATGCATTTTCTATGTTTGGGCATCGACTACTGGATGGTTACAAAGAATCAAGTAGCTATGAAGGATGACGATGAACTTCCAAAGGCTACTGATGATGAAAAGAAGGTATTCTAATACAACATGGTCACAAGGGAAGCACTGATCAGTGCACTCTCTGAAGGAGAATTTAATGAGGTTAAAGATTTTAATTCGACACACCAGATTTTGGTAACATTAGAAGCATTGCATGAAGGAGACAAGTTTACAAAGAGAGCGAAGTTACAAAACTGGAAAACAAGGATGGAGAAGCTAAAAATAAAGGATAAGGAAATTGTTAGGGCTTATGTACAAAGAGTTACAAAGGATGTGATTGGAATCAGCAATTGTGGAGGCACTTTGAAGACGAAGAAGTCATTTCTAAGATTTTTCGATCATTGACACCCATTTACAAAATCAAGATTCAGGCTATAGAAGAGATTATACCCTTGACTCCAAACTTTAGCAAAGAAATGTTGATTGCAACCTTTGACTCCAAAGTTTAGCAGAGAAATATTGATTGCAAAGCTAACTACCTTTGAAACTGTAAAAATGGGAGATATTGTACCTAAAGTTGAAACTACATTTAAAGCATCTACATACAAGAAGATAATGTCTACACTTCTGAGCACCAGCAGTGAGAACATAAAAGAAGAGCTTGGTGAATATGCTAAGGAATGGGAATAGATACAAGTAGAAGAAAGAAAGATGGATGAACTTGTTGCACTGATTTCTAGAAGAGAAAAGAGAGGCAAGGGTAAGTTTGAAGGAAAGTTACCTTTGAAATGTTTTTCATGCAATAAGATAGGTCACTTTGCATCTACATGTCCTACAAAAGTTCCTAAGCACAAACCTAAGTTTTTCAATTCTATGTATTCAAAGGATAAGAAATGTTATTATGCTAGTGAACGTATTTATGATGATGATGATTTAGATAATGAGGAGATTGGATTTATTGCTATTAAAGATGAAAAACCAGTGCATGAGGAAAAACTTTAGTATCACATGTTGACAAAAAATCTGAATGGATTATAGACAGTGGTTGCTGACATCATATGACTGGAGACAAAAACAAGTTTGTAAAATTAGTTAAGTTATGGCACGAAAGATTTTGTTATGTTAATTTTGATAATATTGTGAAGGCAATCTTGACTAATGCAGTCAGAGACCTACCGAAGATTGTGAAACTATCTAACATTGTATGCAAAGGATGTGTTCTAGGAAAACAGACTAGAAGCAGTTACAAAAGTAAAGCATATACATCAAAAGGAAAATTGGATCTGGTACATATAGACCTATGTGGACCTACAAGGACAAGATCATACTATGGTGAAAGGTATTTAATACTTTTTGTTGATGACTTCTCTAGAATGATGTGGGTCACTTACTTGAAAGAGAAATCAGAAGCATTTGATAAATTCAAGATATTCAAAGCAAAAGTAGAAAATGAATTAGGCTTAAAGATAAAATGTTTGAGGTCAAACAGAGGTGGAGAATTTACTTCAAATCTATTCAATACTTACTCCGAAGAGCATGAAATACAAAGACAAACATCTTCTCCTAGGACTCCACAGAAGAATTGGATAGCAGAGAGAAGAAACAGAACTATACTTGATGCTGCTAGGACAATGTTGTTTGAAGGAAATGTATCTCATATGCATTAGAGAGAAGCTGTTGGGACAACAGTGTAAACTTTGAACAGAATTTAAATAAAAAAAGGTACAAGTATGACTCCTTATGAATTGTGGTTTGATCATACTCCTGTAAAATATTTCAGAGTATTTGGTAGTAAATGCTATATCAAGAGAGATGATGAGATAGGGAAGTTTGATGCTAGAAGTGATGAAGGAATCTTCCTTGGTTATTCTACTAAGAGCAAGATTGACAAATGTTTTAATCTGAGATTTAGAAAGATGATTGAAATTAAAAATGTGAAGATAGATGAAAGGTTTCAGATACAAGAGAGAATGTATGATTGTAATCAAATACAAAGATCAAGGAGGTTGTTGCTACAGAAGAACTCGTTGAGGCTGAATGCAAAAATGAGACTTGCGATGATGATACAAATGAGGCTACTGAGGTTCCTAAGACTCCGAGGTATGTAAACAAAGACCATCCTAAAAAAAAATTATTGGTAATACAAATCAAGCAGTAATGACTAGATCAAAGGCTAGAGAAGAAATTTGTTTGATTTCTCAAGTTGAACCAAAGACTACAAGGTAAAAGCACAATAAGTTGTCACCCTTTTACACAGGAAAAGGCTAACAACACAAAAACTAAAAAAACTTCAAGGGCATAAAAGTCACATTTCTGTTGAGAATTTGAAGATGATGTAAACTGATGAAATGTGTAAAATAAGATGAATTTTATGCCTATAATTTTTAAAAATTAATCTGACAAAAAATAATATATTTTTTTAATTTTTTAGGTCTATTTTTCATATCCTGAAAAATACTACAAATAAGGGAGTTCACTTCCCGTCAAATCATTATAAGTAAAACATTATTTTTACCTCCAATTTCAGAATATGTTTTAGATGACATGCATATCTAGTGCACGAAAAAACAAAGAAGTTTTTTTTATCTATAGTTTACCCGTTATAAGTATTGAAAGTTGACCTTACTTGAAATCAACAGTTTATGTCTCCCGTCACTTTTACCCTATCAAAACTATACCAAAAACCAAATAAATTATATATTCTTGAAGAGGACTCTCTCCTCTAGTGCTATATATAATTTTAAAAATTTTCTGAATTGATTTAGTATTTTTCTATATTTTCCGAATCAATGTCTTCTCAAAGTTTAATATACCTACATGTAGTTTTTAGCAAATTTGTTTAACGTTTTGTAGATGAAACAATATAAAATTTATATGTCTAGAATCATACTTCCGAGATCTAGAAAAGGGTACTTTTAGTTTTTTAACATTTTCTATTTTGATCTAAGAAAGGAACAACAGAAGTGAAAATTCTATTTTTTTTGTGTTTTTGGTGGTTTGGCTACCAACATGGCATGCCACCTAAGTAGACTCAACCGAGTCCGACTGGGCGGAGTCTGAATGGACCGAGTCCGACTTGGCCGAGTCCCCCTAGGGGTCGATCCCACTCAAATAGCATAATAGTGTGCAAATGAGTGGTTTGTCATGTTTTTTATATTAAAAATATTATTTAGATTCGGCCCAGCCTAATGGGCCACGTAGACGCCATTCGGCACCGCGTGGTGCCTACGTGTACTCGGCCATGTTAGACTCGGCCGAGTCTAACTCGGTCGAATGATTTGAGTTAGCCCAAAAGGTGACTCGATTGTGCTTTTACCCTACAAATGAAGCTTGTAAAGATGAATCTTGGATAAATGATATGAAGGAAGAATTAGATCACATAGAGAAAAATAACACCTGGGAATTCGTTCCTAGACCTAAAAACACAAATATAATAGAAACTAAATGGGTTTTTCAGAAACAAGATGAATGAAGAAGGAATTGTTGTAAGGAACAAGACAAGATTGGTGTGTAGAGGCTATTCACAACAAGAAGGCATAGATTTTGAAGAGACATTTGCTCCTATTGCTAGAATAGAAGCTGTGAGATTATTCTTGGCTTATGCTACACATAAGAACTTCAAGGTATATCAGATAGATGTGAATTCTGCATTCTTGAATGGGGATCTTGAAGAAGAAGTGTATATAGAACAACCTGATGGATTTCCTCTATGCGAAGATGGAGACATGGTATGCAAGTTGAAGAAGGCACTATATGGACTAAAGCAAGCTCGAAGGGCTTGGTATGCAAGGTTAGACAAATACTTACTTCGCCTTGGGTTCAAAAAAGGTAATGTTGACAGTAATTTGTATTTAAGAGCTAGTGAAGATGGAGTTATGATAACAGAAGTTTTTGTAGATGATATTATCTTTGGAGGCAATGATAAATTATGTGAGAAATTTTCTAAAGTGATGGAAAATGAATTTGAGATGTCCATGATAGGCAAAATGAAATTCTTTCTTGGACTGCAAATAAATCAGAGCAAGAATGACATTTTTATTTCTCAGACTAAGTATCTTATAGAAATGCTAAAAAAGTTTGGAATGGAAGACTGTAAACTAGTTGGTACACCCATGGTGACTGGTAATAAGCTGACAAATGATGATGAGACAAAGTGTGTTTTTCAGACCAAGTAGAGATCAATGGTTGGAGGATTACAATATCTGACTCACACCAGATCGGATATTGCTAATGTTGTTGGAATTGTGGCTAGATATCAAGCAAAATCTAAAGAGACGCACCTAGCTGCTGTGAAAAGGATATTTAGATATCTAAAAGGAACAATTGAATATGGCTTACGGTATGATAGCAATGATAACTTTGAACTTCATGCTTATACTAATGCTGATTGGGCAGGAAATATTGATGACAGGAAGAGTACTAGTGGAGGTGCCTTTTTCCTTCGAAAAAAGTTGGTTTCATGGCCACGTAAGAAACAAAATTGTATAGCTCAATCTACTGCAAAATCAAAGTATGTTGCTGTTGCAACTGCACTCAAATTGTTTGGATGAAACAAATGTTGAAAGATATTGGAATAACTTTTGATGAACTAGTGGTTATCCATTGTGATAACACAAGTACAATAAACATGTCAAAGAATCCTGTGATGCATTAAAAAAATAGGCATATTTCTAATAAGTATCACTTCTTGAGAGACAAGGTGGCAGAGAAAGAAATAAGATTGACATTTTTCCTTGGGAAAAAGTTGGTTTCATGGCCAAGTAAGAAACAAAATTGTATAGCTCAATCTACTGTAGAACTAGAGTATGTTGTTGCTGCTATTAACTGCACTCGAATTGTTTGGATGAAACAAATGTTGAAAGATATTGGAATAAATTTTGATGAGCCAGTGGTTATCCACTGTGATAACACAAGTACAGTAAGCATGTCAAAGAATCTTGTGATGCATTAAAAAACTAGGCATATTTCTATTAAGTATCACTTCCTGAGAGACAAGGTGGCAGAGAAGGAAATAAGATTGGAATAAATTAGCACAAAGGAATAGATAATAGACATCTTTATAAAGTCGTTGCCAAAATATACCTTTGAATATCTCAGAGGTATACTTGGGGTTCAGGCCCCTCCTAGTGTGAATTAAATGATGTAGGGATGCATCAGTCCAGAGGTTCTCAGAGCCTTATCATATTCTGGACTTGATGTAGGGATCTACTCCTTAGGGGGAGTAATCGTTGAAGATAGGTGTTGAAGATAGTTGATGACTTATGGTACCCTTTGCTATTGTTTTCAAACTGGGAAAGAGTCTATGAGAAAATCCTACAGGAAAGAGACTGTGTGGTAAAGGTACTTAGAGATTACTTTTAGGTTGATGGATTTTCCCATATGTTGCCATCAATGCCAAAGGGGGAGATTGTTGGATATTGCTAATGCATTAGGGATATTTTTACTACATTTAATATGTTTAATCACTATGTTGACTGATGTTGGAGTTGTTGTTGTTATCATTCATGTTTTGTTACTAATGTCAACATATGTTTCTGTGAAGAAAATAGGCTGCTTATTATAGTGTACGGACACTGTACAAATGTTTCAGAATGTATGAAGTCAGATTAGAATATAGGAAGATGTTGTGATCTTATATCTAAGATCGCATGATGTAATATTATGTATTGGCTGAGTTACATATGTTTTGGTGGAGACTGGTTACTGGACAGTGACACTAAAAGATGACAAAGTGAGTCTCTGCGTTTCGAGTATATATTATAGAAGGTATGGTTAAGTGTATGCGAGCTTAAGGGATGACAGACAGAGTACGGTAGAGTGTTTGATGGTCAACACAAGGTAGAGAAAGTAGGATGGCATTAGTTCTGGCGTGTGTTCTAGAGAAGACCTATCTGGAAGCTGACTACAGAGATGTAGCGTGTATTATGGATGGAGAACTTGAATTAAGGATGTCGGTCCTTAATTTTTGTATACTTGTTTTAGATACTGTGTGTATCTTAGCAAGGAGTTATGTAATTGTTTGTATATTAAGAAAGCCTAATTGGCCGACCTGATCATGTAGAAATGTAATAGGATATATATGTAAGATCTTTTCTTGTGAAAAGATATGGAGAGAATGTATGTGATGTAAAAGGAGAATTGTGGAAGCTGCTAGCTTGTGTCTGCTGGATGTAGAGCATAGGATAATTGTATACTTTATTGGCACTGATCAAGCAAAGACAATTGCTATCAGACAGTTCAAAAGATTATGTATTTCTTCATATACACTTGTGTTACGAACATTGAGTTCTAAAGGTGGACATAACCTTCTTTGGGCAGTGAGCCTAGGCAATGAGCCTACCCTTCTTTCTCTTGACTCCTAACAGAGTCTGTCCTCTAACAAGGACTATGTACTGTAATTTTTTAATCAGCTCCTAACAGGGCTAGATCTTATAAAAAGGATACTATACTCTCAGTACATCATTAGTGGGTGTTAATTCAAACTGCGGTTTTACTGTTAATAGGGTTTTCTCAATAACAAAATATTGTGTTATTGTGTTGGCATTCATTGTGTTCATTGGATTTGATACTGCTGCTATTCAAAGTTTCAATTTTAATAATCTGTTATACAACTGATTCACCCCCCCTCTCAGTTGTATTGTGGACTATAATTCCTAACACAGTTTGTTCTCTCATAGGACTCAAGACCCATGTGTGATTGTAGATGTACTTTGTGATATTTCTTCCATCTTTGACCACCTTTTCTACCCAACTTAATTTCCCTAGGTCCTCAAGGAGAAATTCAAGACAATGGGCAATACAAGGGCTCCAAAATAATGTGGGATGCCTATCCATCAAAAGTTTACTGTCTGCCACATATGCAACAGCATTATCACTCACAATCTGGATGACATTACTCACTCCCACTTCCACCACCACCTCATCCAACATGTTGCACAAAGTCTGTGTTATTCACTTGATCAGAGGTATCAACTAATTTTAGAAATACTAACTTCCCTCCTGAAGCAACAAAAAAGTTGATGAGCGTCTTGTTCCTACCATCTGTCCACCCATTGGATATAATAGTGTAGCATCTCTATTCCCAAATTCTTCTTTTCTCTTCCACAAGTTGATGAATGCTTTGGACCTCATCCTATAACAACGGTCTCCTCACCTCATAATGAGTTGGGGGCTTGACCCCTTTACCAAACACAAAGATTGCAGCGACCAATTGATCCCAATATGGACTACATAAAGAATTAAAGGGAAGATCGTTGTAGTACCAAAATCTTGCAACTACCATGTTTATATTTGCATGCATTTCTTTATTCCATGCAGTGCCTTGCAATTCAGGTTGAGCACCAAGAGTGTTACACGGAACCCAAAAGTCTGATATAAACCCATCCACATTTTCGGATCCTCGTACTTGTGGCCCAATAGAAGAAGCGTCTGCACCTATTTGTGACCCTGTAGAACTAAAACTCCCCATTAGGGCTGCCCTGGTCTTTGATGTCCTCTTTTTTGTTGCCCGATTTTGTGCATATGCTTCAAGGCTTACCAAAGCCTCCCTCGTATCCTCTTCCGGACAACCATCACACGGTGTATTATCATTTCCTAAAATCTTTGCAAGGTGATATTTTAGTTGGCTTATGCCCCCACTCATCTCCTTAGGGTAATGGTTACATTTGACATCTCCTTGATTTGGACCTGGTGTCCCATGTTTCCATAAAGTGTCCCTCTTTCTGCCACCAACCATTTTCTACAGTTACTGGAAACCTGCAAGTACAAGGATATAGAATCAAATATTAGATCAAAATGAACTATGAAGTAACTGAAGTCAAAATGTAGGAGGCGATTCGAGAGAGAAATCACTGAATAATTGTCTAAGTTTGAGATCAAATATTGGTTAAGTCAGTGAAGTAATTGAACTCAAATTAATCAGACTTTTAAAGAGGGCAGTTACTTAATAGTTGCCTAAGTCTGAGATCAAACAATAGTTAAGTGACAAGTCTATTAAGTAACATAAATCAAAATTTATGCAGTCACCTAATAATTGAAGTTTGAACTGTTGAAGTTTGAATGGGGAGCTTGTCTAACCCTGAGATAAAATATTAGCTAACTACAAGTCTGTGACTCTATGAGATGACCAAGATCAAAGTTTACAAAATAAAAAAATTATAATATAATATAAGTAAAAGTTAAAACATCTTATTTAAAATTTAAAATAATAATTATTTTATAAATGTATATTATTATTTATTAAAATTATATATATATATATATATATATATATATATATACTGATATATTGAAAAATTAAAATAGTGATTTACAATTTTGCATATATAATGTGAAAATGAAAATGGTTGAATGTTACACTTACATATATATATAAATATAATTTTTTTATATATGTTATAATTATTATTAACTATTAGCTTAAAATTTAATGTTACATATATTTTGATAAACATATTTTGTTTTTGATAGAAAAAGCAGCAAGAGGATGCTGGCCCGTAGAACAGGGAAGACTAAGAGCACATTAAAAGAACATTAGCAGCACTAGCTTCACAGCAGATAATCAACAGAGTAACAGTGTCTAGTCTGCCTCTATCAAAAACAAACTTAAAGATCCTTAACAAAAATAACGAACTAGTGTTGTAGTTTAACCAACAAACCTTGAACATAGTAACAGTAAACTGACTTGCAGGGCTAAACCAAAATCTTAAGCACTTAACCATATAACAGAAAAACACAAAATAAAACCTGGGACCCAAGGGCCCGTAACAAGACAAAATCACCATGGCACCAGCAACAGTTAGGTCCTCTCACCCAACAATTTGGACATCAGGGTGGCGGTCCATTCTTCCTGCAAAAATAGGAAGAGGTCTATGTTGTCCTCATCAGCTTCTAGCTTACCACCAACAATCTTTTCCTGCACATTACAAAGAGTCAACACCGACACGTGCATCAATTTAAGGGCAAATTTATTGGAGTCAGCGATGCTGGCCTTGATTTCCTTCATATCCTTCTTGAGACCTAGAATCTGATTGTCCAGCTCAGTGAATTTCTACTTGAGGGAACCTTTGAACCTGCCATTCTCAGCCACATTTATGGTAGCATGCTCAGTGCGGAGCAAGTTGACCTGTTGTGTGTGGGGAGAGAGAGGGGTTGGCGTATTGCTGCGAGGGATTTCATTCACCACGGGCGGTGAATTCAAAGGAGCGCTGTCAGACCTGGGGGAGCTCAAATCCATATCCTCTAAAAGTGTTCTGTCCTTAGAGGTCATTTCCTTGAGTCGTCTTTTATAATTCTCTTTTGCAATTCTGTTGGAGTGCTGAACGGTAACATCCATTTCAACCTCCAACCCCACCTGACTTCCTGACTTTTTCAATTTCTTAAGACTCTTCTTAGCTTCAGGGGTGCTATCATCCACCGTCTTATCTTTTGCTTCCAAGGAATCAGAGACATGGAAATTCTCTAATTCTTCCGACTTTTTGAAGGGGTTTCGCGCACACCTCTTGCGGCCCTTGCCATCATGGGGGATAAGGTTAGTCTCTTGGATGGACTGGGAAGGGCATTGAGAGGGGATATTAGCTCCCGAATGACTAATGTCCGGGTTGATATCCATGATAATTAGGGGAGGTTGAGGCGGGGGCAAATGACTTTGTGAACTTGAACAAATAGAGTAAAAAGCTTTGGTGCAGGATGGGAATCGGCTTCTCAGGGTTTTTGTTCTCTTTAATATCTAGGATGTTGCTTTCCAACGAGTGGAGGAGGTAGAACAGGATGGAAATAAGGTCTCTATTTCTAACATGATTAAGGAACGACAGATGATAGTAGTAAAAAATAGTAAATTTGCCCTCTAAAGTGAAATACTTCATGATAATATGACAAACCTTGGGCCAGAAATCGGGGAGCAGCTCACAGTTGAAACCACCAAACTTTTTAACAAGCTTTCCTCCAGGCCTGAAGAATTGGTTGAGACTGGTCACGTCCGGTGTTCGGCTGGTTTTCCTATATTTCCTTCCCTCTGTCGAGAGCCCCGTTAACATTATTTGTTATATATTATTTGTTTAACATTTAATTGTTAATACTAACATATTTTGTTATATATTATTTGTTTAACATTTAATTGTTAATACTAAATACTAAAAATAATTAAAATAAACAAATACCTTCAATCTTTCTCAGACCCGACGGTTGCCAATCACTGATGCCAGTCGCCTACGATGTTTCAGAATAAAAACACAAATGTCTGCATTGTGCGATGCCTCTGATGTCTCAAAAAAACAATTTTTTTTTTGTCCCTGGCACCTGCGATGTCAATATGCTATTATGCGGCCCATCTCGGTCTCCTTCTCGTCTAAGACAAAACAGATATTTTTTTATCCTATTGCCGAAAACCCTAATGAAATTATTTTTTATTTTGTTTCATACTAAATACGTTGACAAGCCGCCGCAATTTTGACGGTTATCGAGCAATTTTTTGGCGAGAATTTTGATTGAAACTGCCGACATGTTTTCATTGTCTCACGACCGATATATCAGGCGATTAAATCGTTTCTATTTTTTACTGGCGATATATCACAGATATTTTCAACTATGGTTCCATATTTTACAAGGATCGGAACGAAAAGTAGTTATAGTATTTCAAATGATGAAGAACTAGATGTTTTATTTGAAGACAAGGACGTGCTTCTATTTCCAGTCCATAGTGGCATCTCCCAAGCAAAGAAAATGTATGTCAATGTAGCAATCAGCTTTCAAGAAAAGAGTGGCTGATTGTTTAACAACCATTTGTAGAGACTATTGGTAGATGTGAAGCTTGCATTTTAGGCAAACAATATAGGTCATCATTTCTATCAGAATAATGTAGAAGGGTGAGCGCACCATTGGAGATGGTGCATAGTAATTTGTATGGTTCCTATGCTAACCACTTCTATTGGAGGGAGCCAATATTTAATGACCCTTCCACGATGGCTTTGACCATAAGACGTGTTTGTTTTTGAAGCATAAATCTAAAGCATTTGTATGTTCAAACTTTTAAAGTTCTTAATGCCTAGGCTAAGAAGGAAAGTGGATATTTCATCAAGGTCATATGGTTAGATAAAGGGGAAAGTATACCTTCAATGGTTTTGTAAATTTTTGCGAGTATCATAGAATCGAGAAGGAGCTAACAACCAAGTATACTTTGTAGCAAAATGGAGTGTTTGAGAAAAAAAATATGATCATCAGAGAGATGGAAAGAAGTATGTTAAAAGCCAAAGGACTATCAAAGTATCAAGGTGAAGCTCTAATAGAAATACTTTATTTGATAGATAGAAGTCCCAAAAAGATGGTTCACAATAAGAGTCCACAAGAGGCATGGACAAAATGCAAGTGGGTGGTTTAGAACTTGAAAATGTTTGGTTGTGTGGCATATGCTCATGTGCCTAAGGACAAAGAGGTGAAATTGGATGAAAAGGGTAAAAAGTGCATTTTAATAACCTATAACCTTGAGTCCAAGGTATATAGGCTTCATAATTCGATTACCAAAAAATCATTGCTAGAGATATTGAGCTCATTAAAAACATGAGTCAGCGGATAGCTCGATAGACACGTATTCAACCACTTCAATTAATGTTACCATTGATGATGAAGATGAAGAAGATGAAGCACAATAATAAGTTGTATAATAAATGGAGTGCAATTGACATCTCTTGAGAGCTTCTGATTCACATAGATGACTAGATGATAAGCTTTGGATAGCTCCTGAAACAAATAGGAAAAAGGCATCGAACAATTTAGGGCTAGAAAACCAGCTCCAAGGAGCTCTAGACATCAAATAAAGGTTCCAAATCATTCTAAACATGACATGCATAGTAGAGAGACAATAGTAGTAAGAGTTCAAACCCCACTCTCACCTCTCTAAAATGAAGGAAGACCAAGAGTCTAAGCTAAATCTACAAAAGTGAAAGCTAAGATGAAGCTTTTGATGAAATTATAAACTTTACATTATTTTCTCATAGTGATCCAACATATTTTGAGGATGCTATTAAAGAGGAGAAATGGTGTGAAACTGTGGATGAGGAAATAAATGCCATAAAGTGGAAAAGGACATGCAAACTAATTAATTTGCCTCCTAATAAGTAAAGTATTTGGGAAAAATGGGTTTATAAGACCAAGAGCAATATCAAAGGAAGAATAGAAAGGAATAAGGAAAGATTAATTATCAAGGGGTATAAATAGAATTTTTGGAGTGAATATGATGAGCCATATGCTCCGGATGCATGGATGGAAACCATAATTCTGAAGTCACCAAAATTGTAGCCAAAGATAAGAGGAAGGTATTTCAAATGGAAATGAAGTCTATCTTTTTGAATGGAGTGCTGAAGGAAAACTTTTATGTGGAGCCACTACCTAGTTATGAGATTCCAAGTGAACAAGACTCTTTATGGGTTGAGCCAAGCTCCATAGGCGATGTACAACAAGACTAACTCATATTTGATAAGAAATACATTTAGCAAAAGTAATGGTGAGCCTACTCTTTACATTGAAATGTATCTGATGCTAAGATTTCAATTGTTGTCGTGTATGTAGATGATTTAGGTTCTACTAGGGAAGATAATTTCCTCATTGGTAATTTCAAAGAGGCCATAAAAAGAGCATTTGAAATGGCATATTTAGGTTTCTTAATATATTTTTTAAGCACAGAAGTGAAAAAAAAAATGATGGTATATTTATCTCTCAAGAAAAGTATGCAACAAATATCTTCAATAGATTCAAAATGCAGAATAGTAAGTCTGCACCAGCATCAAAAACTATAAGTCTAAACCTAATCAAGGAAGATTGCAACAACAATGTGAATTTGACCATGCAAAAGAGTTTGGTTGGAAGTTTCTTCTATTTAACAGTATCTATGCCTAATATAATACATGCATTAAGTCTTATTTCTGGATTTATGGAGTCTCCAAAAGAGTCACATTGGTAAGCTGATAAGAGAGTCCTGAGGTATGTGAATTGTATCAAAGGATATGATACTTTATATATTGCGGAAAATGATTTTGAGTTGGTTGGTTAAACAGATAGTGATTGGGCAAAAAGTGTGCATGGTAGATAGACAACATTGATGTATGTGTTCCATTTGAGATTGAGAGTTATTTCAGGAGCTTCCAAGAAACAACTCATAATTTCTCTATTTATAAGTAAGTTTGAGTGTTTAACAGAAAATACAACATGTTAAGTTGTTTGGCTAAGGAGGATTTTAGTAGATTCGAAGGAAGGACAAGATGAAACCAAAATATTTTGTGACAATGTTTTATGAATAGCTTGACAAAAAAATCTTGTGTTTCATGGAATAAAAAATATATTGGAATCATTTTTATTTTATTAGAGAATTAGTTGCAAATGGTGAAATCAAAATGAAGTTATGTAGAATTAAACAATAATTAGCAGATATTTTTTCAAAGCCATTAAGAAAGAATAGCTTCAAACACTTGAGAAGAAACTTGGCATATTTGATTTCGATAATAAATGATTTTGTTTATCGGCTCAAAGCAAAAGGTTACATACCTGTTAGGAGCAGTTTGCAGTGGAGTTACATGTTTGTAAACATTGTGATCTCTTTCCTCCCAGTTGTTCCTAACGTTGTTGTAGTTGGAGTAAATTGTTTGCTGATAAATTAAACAAACGTAGCTCAATTTGAATTCTAAAAAAATTGAGGAATTTTTTGTTTAAACACAAGGAGATAAAATGGAAAAATGTTTCCAGTAGTCAATTTCTGGAATGTTTTCAAAATAGTAGTTCACGGTGAAGAAATTTGTGCAGTTGCAGCTGTGTGTTTATTGGTCGAGCAGTGATTGCTCCAGATACTAGAAATTCCAAGTGAACAGCCTGTAGGAGGGACTCTAAGAAGAACTAGCCTTTGTTGGGTGCAGCTCCAGGAATGTAAACAAATTTGTGACCAGTAGTTAGCAATCAATAGTTCCTTTTTTTGCGTTTGTATTTTGATTTGAAATAGTTTGTCTCAGATTTAATAGAAAGAAAAATATTGCCTGTCTCCAATTTGAGATTTGGTTTTTATTTCTTCATTTGCATTGTCAGTGATTTGTATTGTAGTTTTAGATTTTAGAGAATTTAAATCATACATCAAAAGTTTGCAGAATTCACAAGAACTATAAGAGAACCCCACTCAAGTCAAAAGAAGAAATAGCTGGTTGTGTTGAATTCATTAGTGGTTCAAATTAAGGAGGAGATTGTTGGCATAGTAATTTCTCCCACGTCGAATGGAAAGAACTATAATTTTTAAAAGATAAACAAAGAGCTTTAATAATGAGGATGGATTGCATAAAGATAATTGTGATGAATTATTGCTCTCCAATCTTTAAGTCAGTTGATCCTTGATTGTATGATCGAGAAATTTTTTGTTTTGATTGTATGATAGAGATGTTTCTTGTTTTAATTGTATGATCCAGAAGTTTCTTGTTTTCAGTTTGAATGAATAAAGAATTATTTATTTGCTTATTGCTGTGTACAAATTTATCTGTCTTTTTCAATTTTCTTAAACAATGTTTGGTAATGGAGCAATCAGTATTGGCAGCCCCAGATTTTGACAAGGTGCTTCAGCTGGATTGGGTGCCAATGATGCTGCAATTGGAATAATACAGAATTACGAAGCAAGATAACTTGTTTCAATTAATGAAAAGTTGAATGACACCGAGCATAGATATTCTCTATATGACAAGGAGTTTTATGTCATTTCACGCAGACATCGAATGAAAGCATTACTTGTCACCAAAGGAGTTTGCTTCGTAGGTTGCTCATTAGGCACAAGTTGAGTTTATCCACAATCAGGAATTCAAAACGTGAAATGGGTTGATTATTGCAATGTTACCCATTTTGTTGAAGCACACGAGTGGTAAATCCAACAAAAACGATTTGAAATTACATTTAATATTGAATATTTAGATTTCAGAGAGGCCTGGAGAGGATGCTAGAATCTCGTTGACAATGATAAAATGCAGTGGCTAGATTACTTTATCCAAGATAGGTTACGTAGCAAGCTACAATTGTATATACATTGTAAGGGTTGATGCAATATAATTCGATGCGAGATGTATTAGAGCTCAAAATCAGTTTTTTTCATGACATTTTCATTACCATAAACTATACCCATCTGCTAAACACAAATAGCAGAGTAAAGCAAATGAAAAGAATCCTGATGGATTTGTTTATTAAACAGTTTAGATTCTGCCCTTTACAGGGATCATAAAGAAAAATAGTAACACGCTGTGAACTTTCTTTTTGGATCCTTCTTGGTGAACCATACGAGTGGCAAGTCCAACAATGATGATTGGAAGTTACATTGTATATTGAATATGTAAATTTCAGAGAGGTATGGACTGGATTCTAGAATCCCGTTGACAATGATAAAATGCAGTGGCTAGACTACTTTATCCAAGATAGGTTGTTTAGGAAGTAATAATTCAGCATATATTGCAGGGTTGATGCAATATAATCTGATCAGAGATGCATTAGAGCCTACAATATCGACTTTAGATTATCTTCATAAAACTGTTTTCCAAATCTTTGTGGAGATATATTACAGACCATAACTACTTACTTTTTTCCATCACATTTTCATTCGCATAAACGATACGCACCTGCTAAAAACTTATAGTGGAGAAAAGCAATTGTAAAGAATTCTGATGGATTGGTTTCTTTAAAAGCTAAGATACTGATCTTTACAGGCAAGGCTATCCTAAAAGAAAACCATAAGACGCTGTAAAGTTTCAATCTAGAAATTATTCTTAAGTTTATAAAATTTGAACCTCAAGCTCAAATCATAAGCATATACAGCGAACTAAGTGAGAGATATGAAAGTATAACAACTTCAATGGAATATTAGGATTTCCTCAAATATGATCTCATTAAATAGAGTTGGAACTTCACGGCTGCTGAATTAAGTTGCAGAAAACCTCATGGACTTCCTGAGTGCCGTTGAATTCATCACAGGCTTCAAGTGCGCACACACAATCTCTTCATTATATTTTATCTCATGAGATGAACAGTAATTAGTTTGAAGAAATTATGGTAATGAGAATTACCCAAGATTGAGATCAGTTTGAGGCTCATCTTGTTGAGTATTAACATTGGTGACACCTTCCATGATGTCAATATTAAGGTGCTGTGTCCAGTGCCTTTTCTCAATCTGTATCATGTTTACAATTTCTTGTGGTCAAAAGCAAAAGAAGCATTACGTATGATGGCAATGGGGATATGGTTGTGACAGTCCTTTACCTTTTTCATCAGATGAGCGTTTTCCACTGTAAGTGATTTTTCCTGCGGTACAATTAGATCATCAGCCATTCCTAAAGACCAAAGTCAGTACAGTTATGATCAATAAAGAATTTGCAGTAGTTTTGTTCATGCACTGTGTTAGGATTTTTTTATCAATCACGAACAAAACATATTTTATTAATTGGAAAAATAATGATACATAGTTTGGGTGGATTAAAATTTAATACAAAGCAAAAATTTACGATAGTCTGATCAACAATAAGCATAAATAAAACTGGTAGGTAGCAAAACAGTAGCACTACTAAGAGGAGAAACATAATCATTTGGTTTACCTCGTAGGATAATATAATATATTCATAGATTAAAATATCGCCGATATCTCTGCGATAAGACACTTATCGTGAAAAGTTTTGGCTCCCAATAAATTATGTGAAGTTATCGCGGCAGATAAGTTTGAATTTTTCGCTGATATTTTGATGCTTTATTGCTGACAAATCGACAATTTATCCTGATATTTAAAGAACTTATCGTGCAGGACCAATTCAACTGCAATCATACTCACATATACAATATTATAATTAGCAAATTTATCTCAATCATTTGATTATCCGACTGAGGAATATTATTGTCAGTCGCGTCTATACCATTCGAAATAAACTCAGCGACTTTCGCTAAGAGGAATATTGTAAGGAAGAAGACAATCATCAAAAAGGAGCTTATTGGCAGAAACATATCTTAACCATGACAATGTTACTAAATCAATGTCACAACTATAGAAGCGATGAAATACAATTAGATAACCAACATCATTAATATTGGTGAATAATATATGCACTGCGGTGATCAGTGGTCAACTAATATTTGCTATTTTAGTTTACTTTAAAGTTCAGGCTATCAGACTATGGCTACGAGCCATTAACATTCCACATGAGGACGTGATTTTGTATCATATTCGCATTTATATATATCTAGATCAGCTTGTTCGGTTTGTTTACTCATTTACTGACTCATTAGATGCATCTCCTTATTGAATTTTGCAAAAAAATGCATTTCTAATTAAATTTAAGCAATTTTTTTAAGTTCCCGATATTTTCCTGAGAAGTTCCTGACTTATCTCCGATATTTGCCAGTATCTTTTTTTTTGGCCCTTGGCAATAAGTTGTCGATAACGATATTTTGAACTATGATAATACCACTATCGATATGCCCTCAGAGGGTAAGAGTGCTCTTCTGTTGATCTTCCGTAGGTTATTGAGCATGAATAGAGGAAATTGTCAACTCTAAGTGAGGTAACTTAATAAAATTCAGCTAAAAAGGAGCGGCATGTCAACAACATGAGGCAAATGTTGTTTGAAAGGGCTATGACTATCCACATGCAGCGTCTTCTTAGGAAACTTGTAGTTGAGAGATTCCAAATTGAGATCCATTGTCTTGTCTAGTAGATTGGTCATGACCATGACTATGCCCATGAGATGAAAAGGAAATAGGAACTGACTCCGAGAACCATCCAAAGAGAACTACTCAACTGGCCAAAAATCTATATAAATGTGCAACTTTGCAAGCTTGCACCTAGATATGCACTAGCACATTAGAGAAAATTGTAACTATATTATATTAAAAAAGTGATCATTAGCCAACAAATTAGAAAATATAATTGAATTTTTATTTTTCTGGATACCAATTAAAATTTCCACCTTCAAAATATTCCAAGTGTTGAATAACTTAAGTTGGACACAAAACTGATTGCCTAGTAACATTGTATGCCATGTAAAAGGGTGAGGCCAAAAAGACTTGAATAAATCATATATCCAGCTCGAAGCTTTTTGTGCTCTAGAATAGAACAAGAAAAGATTGGTGTGAGACTTCAATTATCCATAAAAGGGATGATAGGGGTTGAGAAATCTCATGTAAGTAAGATAAGAACCATGCGAAAGACCTGTTGATGTGTGTTTTATCACTCACCAAATAGTAGAACAAAATACCGAAATATCTTATCCTCTCTTGAATAAAGTACCCCGTACACTAAGATTGCAAGAAGAACATAGGGTAACTCTAAGGTTCCTCGACTAGTGGATAAGCTCGATGTTAACATAATTTACTGATGCTCACAAGGGGCCTTATGTTTTCAATTTTTAGAATGGTTTCATGTCATGATGAATGCAGGTGCTATCGAAAGATTTGTAATAAAGTACTATTTTGGGGTTTTACTGGATATGTAGAAATGAAAGGGGTTTAGGGTTCAAAGATTCTAATCTAACCTAAGGGTAATGATAGCCAAGCGATGTATTTTGATGGACGAATTCCTCAATTACCGAGTCCCTCTTCGCCAAGTCAAGCTACAACTACATGTAGAATGGTGCAATCTTCAAACATTTCTATAAATGATAGAATTTAGGTGCATACAGATAGGGGGTTCGCGCTAACTCTACACAACAATTTAGGATCACTAAATGTCAAAAGTATGAACCAAAGAAACTAATCAAAACATCATCATATTCTCCAAAATAATCATAACACTTTATCTACTAAACTTAATCTAATTGAGAGAATTATGAAACCAAGCAAGCATCAAGACACATCAAATGATCACCACACTTCAATGAAAATTATATTGTCTCAATAGCTCATAAGCAACATTCTCAAACTTTTCTCTCTATAAATGAGAAGAAGAGCCCTTTATATAGGTCCTCAAAAACAATGAATGGCCCAGATCAAAACAATAACCGATGGCCCAAATTTTTCCATCTCAGCCCTAATTAGGGTTAGGGCACATAAAAGGGAATCTAACTTAATGCGAGGAAGAAATCACTATCGTAGTGGGTAATAAATGCCCACTAGGCATGCATGCTCAAAAAGAGAGTGGAGAGTCATAAATAGCCACCACATGTATGCCCACTATGCATTAAATGCATCTATCTTTGACCATTGCATTTTAATTCCTGGAATCTATCCAATATCGCCTCCAACTCATCAATGCTGATACTCGGTGCCGATTCCTGCCTAAATTCTAGTGCCACCACTACTCTCTCTGATCTCTTCAGTCTATCCATCCATTCTAGTAATAGATCCTGAGCTCTATGCATGTTGTTTGAGAAGGTAGAGAGGTTCTCAAAATCATCCTTTGTAAAAGATTTAAGTCCAAAGAACTCCTCAAATTTTTCCTTCATGTTGTCCTTCGTTATCTTTTCTTTGGCCAACCTTTGTAACCACGGTGATGTAATGGTATAGGAGAGCTCCTGCCGGATATTCTCAGCTATCCCCTTCATTTGAGCTGACTCTCTAGTGAAATGTTCAAACATTTCCTTTGCCATGAGAATTGCACCATACTATCGAGGGTAATCATATGCTCCTTCTTCGTTCACCTTTCCATCAACCAAGACCTGCCTAGGGATTTCCATCAGCTCTTGCAAGTCAGAGACGGCCTTATCTTGATAAATATGCTCATCCTCCCAGGTCTCCTCCATGCAACAAATTTGGGAAAGGATGCCCAGCGCCTAATCGTGAATTTGAACTAATTGATCAGCGTGGTTGTAGGCTTCATTTTCTATCCCCTTAATCTAGGTCTCTACATCCTATGGAATCCTCCTAGTCTTGTCGATAGCCTCAACCGACCCAGTTTGAACAGCTGGTGGGGGAACAAAAGACGGATCTTCTTCTCGAACTGGGCGAGGTAACTTGTCAATATATGTACATAAAGCACTTATCTCTCCCTTCTACACCTGATATTTCTCTTCCAACTTCCTCATCTTATCCTTCACAACTTCTGTTGAATCATCGAATTCCTCCATGACCTGTGCTCAAGAGGCTTGACCATGATCATTTTCTGTTATGTGATACTCCTCAGGAGCAATTTGATCCTTGGTCTTCTCGATTGATGGAGTTTCTATCTGCAGAACTCAGGATCCTGATAGGGAGACGTCCCTATAGAGCTCTTGATTCTTATTTTGTCTTCCCAGAGTGCATATCTCAGTGGCGTATGCCAATTGGTGGGATTTTTGTCCAACAACTTCTTGATAGCACTTAACAGATTCTTGTTCATTAACTTAGATAACCCATTTTCTTGTAGATAGTAATTTGATGAAAACTTCAGGGTGATCCCATAATCAAACTCCCAGTTTGAAAACTTCAAAGCTTTAAATACAATACCATTGTCACATATAAGAGAATGTGGACATCTGAATATAGTGACAATATTTTCTTCGAGGAACTTGGTGACAATCTCTATAGTGCAATTTTGTAGTTTTTGGGATTGTGACCATCGAGTGCAATAATCAGTAGCCGCCATGATGTACCTGCATTGTCCCGAAGAAGGTGGATTAATTGGACCAATAAAATCTAATGCCCACTTTGTAAAAGGCCTTACTTCAATAACAGGTTGCAAGGGCATTGCAAGATTTCTCTCACGTGTCGCAGCTACTTGACAAGTGTGACCTATTTTTACGTGTTCATATGCATCCTTAAACAATGTGGGCCAGTAATATTGCGCCCTTGAAATTTGATGGGCCATAGAGAGACTACTTCCACGACTAGTCCCATACTTGCTATTAAAATGTTCAAGGACATGCTTCACATCTTCTTTTCCGACACATCTCAAATAGACTTCGTCATGATTCTTTCTATATAGAACTGCTCCTTAAAGTATAAATTGTTGACTTTTTATTCTCAAGGCACGCTTTTGGACAGAATTTAGGTGTGTAGGAGACTTATGATTTAGGAGGTAGTAAAAATGTCATCATACCATTCATTTGGGGATACTTCTCCCATCACATATATTTGTTGAACCAATCTAGGGCTAGTTGTTGAAATTGTTTGTGTCAGATCTTGTCCTCAAATTACCTTCATTGGTTGTATCTCCATGTCATATTCTTGAATGATGGACATCCATTTTCCTCTTCTCTCTCCCAATTCATTCTGCATCAACAATTTCTTCACTGCCACATGTGGGACAATTGCATAAACATTGCTTCTCAAAATATAATTTCAAAATTTCTTAATGGCCTTCACTAAAGCATAGGCTTGTTTCTCTATGTTTGGGTATTTTAATTTTGCATCCATCAATGGTGAGCTCATAAAAGAAATAGGATGCTCATCTTTCTCCTCCATGCTCTAATGCAAATGAATATATGTAGTATGCCCTCGTGTAATCTAGACTGATCAAAATAGGAGCATCCACAATTTGTTGCTTTATCTCCTCGAAAGCCCTCTTTGTTGCAAGTGTCCAATCTATCTTTGCACCTTTTTTTAACATATCATTTAGTGGGTTGACTATTTCTGCAAATCCTGATATGAGCTTCCTTAAGAAGTTGATTTTTCTGAAGAATGATTTTATCTCTTTCTGACTAGCTATCAATCCCAACTTTGAAATTGCTTCGATGCGCTCAAGATCAATTGAGATTCCACGTTCTAAAATTACATGTCCTAGAAATTTTCCCACGGTGACTGTGGACATGCATTTCTTTGGGTTCAATGAAATCCCATATCTTCTACATCTCTAAAAGATTCTTCTTAAATTTGTTATATGGTCGTCTTTGCACCGAGAAAACACAGTGAGATCATCCATGTATGTGATTATTTATTTTCCCAACTAAATACTTGAATGCATAGTCCATGGCACTTTGAAAAGTGGCCCCAATATTAATCAAACCGAAGGGCATTCTTTTGTAAGAGAACCTGCCCCACTTAATGGTGAATGTAGTTTTTAATCTATCTTCTTCTTCTACCATCACCTGGTTATACCCAGAATAACCATCTAAAAATGACATCATTTGGAACCCATTTACAACTTGTATCACTTCATCTCGTGACGGTACTCGATAATTGTCCTTTTCTGAAGCTCTGTTAACATTGCGGAAATCCACACAACCTTATTTCTCCACTCTTCTTTCTAACAAGAACCAAGTTGGCGACCCACATTAAGTGTCTCACTGGGAAAATTATTCTCGCAAAAAAAAATTTCTTCACTTCTTGATGCATCAGTGGCTCTAACAAAAGATTTATTGGTCTCTGTCTTTGCCAGAATGTTTTACTATCTGGCCTTAGTGGAATTGTGTGTGTGATGAAGGAGGTATCATCAGTCTTCAAATCTTTGTATCCCCATGCAATCACATTTGGGAATTCCTTTGTAAGCTTCAAGATATCTTCCTTTTCCTAAGGAGTACAAACTTTACCAATAAAGACATTCTTCACGTTCTCTTAAGTTCCTAAGTTTACCTTTTCGTATTACCCTCCTTCAGTCATCTGATACTTAAGGGCACTCAATCTTCTGAATCAAAAATTCACTCGAGCTCAATCACTCCCTTAGGAATAGTGATTGTTCTTAAATTTCTGATCTCATCTATCTCGAACTGCGCTTGCTATTTTTCTCCTTCATTGATGACTTGTACTTCAAAAACCCTTCAAATTATTAGGAAGTCAAGGATATGTTTATCATCTTCAAATACTTGGAAGTTTGTTATGTTGTCCGGAACAGATGGTATTGAAGTTAGTTCAATGGTACGCTTCTTCAAACAATCCATAGCTAGTGGTTCCAAGGAACTTATCAATTGAGCTAATAAATTTTCTACAGAATTACATGTCCAATTTATTCTTTTGATGTTGAAGGCATCAAAGTTTTCAATCAAATCCCAAATCTGTTGCGATAACGACCCAGTCTTTTATCATGACATACGTACCATTATCGAACTTGTCCTACCACTTTGTCGGAATCCCCATGTACATGCAGGATCTTGGCACCCTTTTGGATAGAAAGATGTAATCCAATAAGTAACGCTTCATACTCAGCTACATTATTTGTGCAAGGAAACTACAATCTGTGTGCTGCCAGATAAGTTTCCTCCATCTGACTAATAATTTCAACACCCACTCTATTTCCTTTCTTTGACACATATCCATCAAATGATAAAGTCCATACTTGATCATTGTCCTGTGAACTTGATGATTCACCTCTTACTTTCTCAATTTCTTTCTTGTTTTCTTCTTGAAAATCTTATCTTTTAACTTTCTTGAATTCTCCTTGTTGTGGTTCTTGAACTACCACTTGACTTAGACTTTTCACATCAACACCTTCAATATTTCTCACCATTGATACTTATGGAACTATCTTTAAAACTTGTGCAACTGAAACTTTGCACATTGTACATGATATTTCAGAATGAAAGGCATTATGTATTCTGCACCAATTAGGTAGCTATAGATTATGAATGTGGGCATCTTTCCTCAATTCAACTTCTTATCTAACACTTTTCAACATAATATTCTTGAAATGATCGAACAACCCTTCATTCACAAATGGTTCTGAATTATGACAAAATTGGGCATCACATCCTGGTGTCCATCTTGATTATACCCTTGCAACATCAAAATTTCCCCTGTTTTAGACGCATAAGATCCTAGACTTGTTTCAATGAATAGGATATCATTATCTTCTCCGTATTCAGTTATCAAAAATTGGATCCTTGGCATGCTCTCTATCCTTGTATAATTCAAGATCCCTCTCCATGGAAGCTACATGTGTGAGAAGTCAATTTCTATGTATCCATTCAATTTTTTGGCCCAATCTCTACTCAAAAGCATTCCATATCCTTCTGGAATATCCACAACGGATATGTCAACAGAGCTCTTAACTCATGGATCTGAAGCTAACTGCATATAAATATTATTTAGTTGTCCCACAACGGGAACTTCTACTTTATCCAATTGGGTCACCTTATTATCTTTTAGTAATGGGACTAATCCAAATTATCTACATATCTCTAGGGGCATTACATTACTTAATGCTCCAGAGCCAATTAGACAGTTGTGCAACATTTTTCCAAAAATTATGACTAACACAAGGAAAGGGGCAAATTATTCTTTTCCCTAATAGAAAACCACGGGTTTTTGTGTTCTAGAATTGAATTTCTCATTGTTTATATTTTGTAGGGTGTCGCTCCCATTTAGAATAGTACTTGTCATTTGTTCTACAAGAGTGGTGGGATACTTGATAATTTCTTCTCTACGAAGTGAAGGGTTACTTTGCAAAATTCAATTATGCCCTCCTAGCACCAATTTTTGTTTTTGTTGATGGCGCGATGATGGAGGGTTTGCGCATCACCAATGCTCAAATTTTCTAACTTGTTCCAAAAATTAACTTCAATTGTGCCCTCTTTCTAGCACCAATTTCTGTTGATACATGTTTTATGACTCACCAAATAATAGAACAAAATAACGAAATATCTTATCCTCTCTTGAACAAAGCACCTCGTATGCTAAGATTGCAAGAAGATCACACAGTAACTTCAAGGTTTCTCGACTCGTGGATAAGCTCGTTGTTGATCTGATTTGCTGATGATCACAAGTGGCCTTACATTTTCAATTATTGGAATGATTTTGTCATTATGAATGTAGGAGCTATCGAAAGATTTGCAATAAAGTACTTTTTTTTTATTTTATGGGATATGCAGAAATGAAAGGGATTTAGGGTTTAGATATTCTAATCAAATCCTAAAGGTAATGATAGCCAAGAGAAGTATTTTGATGCACAAATTCCTCAATTATCAAGTCCCGCTTTGCCAAGTCAAGCTACAACTACATGTAGAATGATGCAATCCTCAAAGGTTTGTATGAATTATATAATTTTGGCGCATACAGATAGGGGGTTCGAGAAAACTTTATAGGACAATTTAGAATCACTAAATGTCAAAAGTATGAACAATAGAATCTCATCAAAACATCATCATATTCTCCAAAACAATCATAATACTTTATCTACTAAACTTAATCTAATTGAGGGAAATATGAAACCAAGCAACCATCAAGACACATCAAATGATCACCACACTTTGATGAAAATTCTACTATCCCAATAGCTCATATGCAACAATTTCAAAATTTTCTCTCTACAAATGAGAAGAAGAGGCCTTTATATAGGTCCTCAAAAATAATGAATGGCCCGGATGAAAACAATAACTGATGCCCCATATTTTTCCACCTCACCCCTAATTAGGGTTAGGGAACATAAAAGGGAATATAACTTAATGCATGGAAGAAACCACTACCGTAGTAGGTAATAAATGTCTACTATCCATGCATGCTCAAGAAGAGAGTGGGGTGTCATAAATCGCCACCACATGTATACCCACTATGCATTAAATGCATCTATCTTTGACCTTTGTGTTTTAACTCTTGGAATCGACCCAATATGGCCTTCAACTCACCAAAGCTAACACTCAGCACCAATTCCAGCTTGAATTCCAATGACACCACTGCTCTCTCTGATCTCTTCAGGTTGTCCTCCCATTCTTGTAATAGATCCTAGGTTGTGTGCATGTTACTTGAGAAGGCGGACAGGTTCTCAAAATCATCCTTCGTGAATGAGTTAAGTCCAAATAGTTCCTCAAATTTTCCTTTCATGTTATCCATCATAATTTCTTCTTCAGCCAACCTTTGTAACCATAGTCATGCAATGGTATTGGAGAGCTCCTAGTAGATATTCTCAGATATCCCCTTCAATCGAGCCGACTCCCTAGTGAAATGTTCAAACATTTCCTTTGCCATGAGAACTGCACAATAACACCAAGGGAAATCATATGCTCCTTCTCCGATGACCTTTCCATCAACAAACACTTTCCTAGGGGTTTCCATCAACTCCTACAAGTCGTAGACCGCCTCATCCTGATAAATATGCTCATCCTCCAAATTCTTCTCCATGCAACAAATTCGGGAAATGATGGCCAATGCCTTATCGTGAATCTGAACTAATTCCTTAGCATGGTCGTAGGCTTCATTTTATATCCCATTAATCTAGGTCTTTTCACCCTACACAATCATCCTAATCTTGTCGATGGCCTCAACCGACTTGGTTGGAATAGATGGTGGGGGAACAAAAGACTGATCTTCTTCTCGAACTGGGCAAGGTAAGCTGTCAATGTATACACATAAAGCCCTGATCTCTCCCTTTTGCCTCTGATATTTCTCTTCCAAGCTCCTCATCTTATCCTTGACAACTTGTGTCGAATCTTCAAATTCCTCCATGACCTGTGCTCGAGAGGCCTGACCAAGATAAACTTTTGTCATGTGATAAATTCCTCAAGATCAATTTGATCATTGTGTTAGGAATAACAGTCTACCATACAACTAAGAGGGGGGTGAATCAGTTGTATGGTAGATTATTAAACTTTAAACTTTAAGTAGTAGCAATATCAAATCTAATGAACACAATAAGTCCCGACAAAATAACACAATATTTTGGCGTCGGGGAAACCCTATCAAAGGTAAAAACCCCGGTGGGAATTAGCACCCACAAATGATGTACAGAGAGTATAGTATACTTGTTAAAAGATTTAGCCCTGTTAGGAGCTTATTGAACCATTACAATACATAGTCCTTGTTACAGGACAGAACCTGTTAGGAGTCAAGAAGAAAGCGAGGGCTCATTGCCCAAAGAAGGTTAAATCCACCTTCAGAACTCACTATTCGTAACACAAGTGTATATGAAGATATACACAATCTTTTTGAACTATTCGGCAGCAACTGTCTTTGCTTGATCAGTTCCAATGAAGTCCACCAGTACACCTCTTCTCTACATACAACAGACACAAGCTCGCAGCTTTCACAACCTCTCTATGTCATCACCTTTTTCCATCCATGTCTTTTCCAAAGAAAACACCTCTCATTTATACCTTATTACAATTCTCATGATCAGGTCGGCCCATAAGCCTTTCCTAATGAAAAATAATTACATAAACCCTTGCTAAGATAGACACGGTATCTAAAACAAGTATAGAATAATTACATTACAATATTTAAGCACCGACATCCTTACTTTATGTTTTCCAAGAAAAACACACACTATTGTTAGGAATTGTCCCAAGAGATAACTGAGGGTGGGGGGGTGAATCAGTTATCTACAAGTTTCAATTCTTTATCCAATTAAGTATACTTAAACATTAAGCATAAACACAATGAAAGAACACTTGAACACAACACCAATATTTTGGTTACGGGGAAACACAAATAGGTAAAAACCCCGGTGGGAATTGACACCCACTAATAAACTACACTAGTGTATAATGATCCTTGTTAGAAGATCATACAACCCTGTTAGGAGTTGATCTTTACAATGCAATAAGTATAGTGACCTAGTCAAAGGTCGGACCCGGTTAGGAGTCTTTTATGATTGACCCTGTTAGGGGTGAGGATGCACTGTCCGAGAGCTCACTGCTCAAAGGGGTGAAGGCTGCAACCTTCTGAATAACAGATACACAGTATATCTGGATCTTGGTGAACTGCGAGGTAGACCTGCTGTCTTGATCAATTCCAATGAATAGCACACTTTATCTTCTCTGTCACATAGACCTCTTCTTGATGACACAACAATTCGCACTCTCTGCTCTGCTCTAATCTTTTATCTACATGTCATACTTCTAGTGATCACAAATGACCGGCTATAAGTATCTTTCCTCTAAATGATATAATCAAGTCGGCCTGTTTGAACCACTTTGAAATCATATTAGAGAAACAATAACATCTATGTCGGCTCTGCTAAGCACGCAACACAACCTGGGACCTGTCCAAATTAATAAGTGTAGACGCACGCTACATACTGTCGGCTCTACCAATTTAACTAATACTTTCTCCTCAAGCTAAATTACATCATGAGCTCTTAACCAAACCTTCTTAACTCTTCTCTTATCACTAATCCAAGCATGCATACCGAAATGATAGGTGCAACTCCTGTACCAATATAATCTCTGTCGGCTCTTCTAGATAAACATAGGAAACTGCAACTTGTGAATAGCAACTGTATAAATTCAATTCTACTACACATCAGACTCTGCGTCCATGAATGGAGCAACACTAACATGTCTCCATCACATATCCAAAGGTGCAAGGATCCATGATAACTATATGGACAATCACTCACTGAACACTGCCTATAACTCTGTTAGGAACTCTGCTGACACAAGCTGCTATATAATTGTCTGTACTAACAATTAACCTTTGTGTCCATGATATCACACTGATAACATGTCCATGCTACATATACTCAAATCTTACTGCATAAGTCTTCCACGCATGCTACTTACCATATGTTGTCATCAATGACAAACATACAGTCAGCACCGGCTTGCTAGCAAATCTGCAACAATCTCCCCCTTTGGCATTGATAGCAACATATGGAATGAAAAACACCAGCAATCCCAATGACCAATTCTTTTATAACATTCTCCATTTCCTCATCAAAACTCCCCCAAGGATGAATCATCCATCTGATGCAATATTCTTCAATATTCTACATTCCTCAACTGAAATGCTTCTATGACTGAATACTACTACGTCTTGCAGCTACATATTATTCCTTCTTAATTCTGTATGTACTTCCCCTTTACTACTATTTTTCATGACTATATACTACTCCCCCTTTGACATCAATGGAAAAGGGCGCCAAACATTTAAGCACCGGTACTACTCCTGAAGTAGAGTATTCAACCATCCATTAGCCACTGAGGACTGATGCTCTTTCCTCTTTTTATAAGCAGAATTAGGGAAGGGAATTACTCCCATCTTTTGCCTGAGATACTCAAAAGTATCCTTTGGTAAAGGCTTTGTGAATGTCTGCTAACTGATCTTTAGTACTCACAAAATCCAACTTAAATTTTTTTTTGCTACTTTCTCTCTTAGGAAGTGATACTTAATCTCTATGTGCTTTGTCTTTGCATGCATCATAGGATTCTTAGACATGTTGATAGTGCTAGTGTTATCACAATGAATAACAATAGGATAATCAATCTGAATTCCAAAATCTTTTATCATCTGTTTGGTGCAAACAATTGTAGAACAATTCAACGCTGCTGCAACATACTCTGCTTCTGCTGTTGACTGAGAAATACAGTTCTGCTTCTTTCTTGTCTAAGTGACTAATCTGTCACCAATAAATACTACTCCTCCTGATGTACTCTTTCTATCATCCACGCATCATGCCCAATTGGAATCTATATACACATGAAGCTCAACATTCTCTGACTTAGGATACCATAGACCATAATATATAGTGCCTTACAGATATGTGAATATTCTCTTTACTGCCATGAGGTTACTTTGTTTAGGCTCTGATGTAAATCTTCCAACTATGCCAACTGCATTAGAAATATCAGGTCTAGTTTGAGTAAGATATATGAGTTTACCAATCACAGACTTGTACAATGTTATATCTACTGCTAGAGAATCATCTTCTTTTGTAAGTTTGCATCCTGTTATCATAGGTGTACGCACTGGCTTGCAATCATCCATCTTAAACTTCTTCAATATTTCTTTCACATACTTACACCGATTAATGAAAATACCTTTCTCTGTCTGCTGCACATTTAATCCCAAGAAGTATTTGATAGGTCCAATCATGCTCTTTTCAAACTCGCTCTGCATCTCCTTAGAAAATTATGCACTAAGTTTTTCATTACCCCCAAAGATAATGTCATCAACAAATATAGCTACAAGTAGTAAACCTTCAGATGTCTCTCTAAGAAATAGATTACAATCTTCTGCTCCTTTCTTGAATCCAATTTTTGTTAGATATCCATCCAGCCCTAGGGGATTTCTTAAGTCCATAGAGGGATTTTTTCAATTTGCATAACATATCAAGTTTGTCTGAAAAGGTGAATCCTTCTGGCTGCTCAATGTATACCTCTTCCTTTAACTCTCCATTAAAAAATACTAAATTAACATCCATTTGATAAACTTTGAAGTTTTTGAATGTTGCATAAGCTAGAAACAACTTGATAGCTTCTAATCTGCTCACAGGTGCAAATGTGTCTAAATAATCAATACCTTCTCTTTGCGCATATCCCTTGCATACTAACCTTGCTTTATTCCTTACTACTGTACCATCTTCATTCATCTTGTTTTTGAATATCCACTTGGTTCTAATCACATTCTTATCACTAGGTCTTGGGACCAGTTCCCAAGTATTATTCTTAATAATCTGATGTAGTTCTTCTTTCATAGCATCATGCCAATCTGAATCATTACATGCATCTTCAACACTTAAACATTCAATCTGGGATAGTAAACATACCGCTTCATTGCCTGCTGAACTCTTTGCTTTTGATCTTGTAGTTACTTTGCCGCTCTGATTTCCAATGATGTCATCCTTAGAGTGATATCTAGATGTAAACTTTGGAACTTTAGGTGATACTGTCTCCTCTGCCTTCTGAGTTTCTTCTTCACTTGTTTTAGGCTCATTGAACAATACATTAATACTGTCAAACATCTCTTCAACAACTGTCTCACTAGTGGAAGGACTAGGTTCTTCTTCAATCATAGGTGAATAATCATGATATCTTTCTTGAACCATAAACTTTTCATCAATCTTAACATTAGTACTTTCAATGATCTTCAATCTCAAATTAAAACATCTATAGGCTTTGCTTTTAGTACAGTAACCAAAGAAAATACCTTTATCGCTTCTTGCATCAAACTTGCCTATTGCTTCATCCCTCTTGATGTAGCACTTGCTTCCAAAGATTCTGAAGTATTTCACTATGGCAACATTACCAAACCATAGCTCATAAGGTGTCTTGTCCACAACTAGCCTTAATTGTATTCTAGTGATGGTATAGACTGTTGTATTGACCGCATCTCTCCAATAGGTGTGTGCAACTTTTCCATCAATCATGATGGTGCGTGCTATATCAAGGATGATCCTATTCCTTCTCTCTGTAACCCTATTTTGCTGAGGGCTTCTAGGTGCATTCAACTGTCTCTTTATGCATGTTCCTCGCAGTACTCGTAGAATCTGTCAGAAGTGAATTCTCCTCCTCTATTCGATCTTCGATACTTTATCTTTAGTCCAGATTCATTCTTAACCTTAGCTTGAATATTTTGAACTTCTCAAATGCTTTTGACTTATCTTTCAAGAACGCAACCCACATCATTCTAAAATAATCATCAACAAACAAAATGAAATACCTTTCACCATAGTATGATCTTGTTTAGGTTGGTCCACATAGGTCTATATGAATTAGATCCAACTTGTTCTTTGCTGAATTATGCTTGCTTCTGTATGAATTCCTCACATGCTTTCCTATCACACATTCTCTCCAAATAATATCAACTGGCTTTGTTATGCTAGGTAGATCTCTTACTGCCTTTACATTGCTTATCTTTACTATGTTATCAAAATTGATATGACATAGTCTTTTATGCCATAGCCAACAGTCATCTACTTCAGCAATAAAACAACTTGCTTCTGAATTGAGCTGAAAAACATTACCTTTAGTCTCCGAACCTGATGCAATCATTACACCATCCTTGTTGTTAATGATGCACTTGTTGTCTTTGAACTCCAATCTATAACCTTTTTCAAGCAACTATCCAACACTAAGAAGGTTATGCTGCAAACCATCTACATAAAGAACAACATCAGTGTTGTTCTTTCCATCCAATGTGATAGATCCTCTACCAATGATAGGTTTAGGAGTGTTATCTCCAAATCTAACCATGCCACCTTTGTATTTGTCTAGATGAACAAATCTATCATTATCACCTGTCATGTGATGTGAACAACCGCTATCTATAATCCAATCTGTCCTCATGTCTGCTTGTGAAATCAATGCTAGCTCTTGTTCCTTTTACTCATCTTCACAATCCATCTCATCATACATCTTTTCCATAATAGCAATGAATCCAATTTCATCTTCAACTGAATCATCATCAGAAACTCCATCACCAGCATAGTAACATTCTTTTGTATACTTAGGCTTGTAGTTAGTAGTAAATTTTTTAACTCTTGTAGGACACTTAGATTCAAAGTGACCAATCTTGTTACATGAGAAACATTTGAATGGTAACTGACCTTCATACTTTCCTTTTCCTTTTCTTTCTTTCTTAGCAATCATAGCAATAATATCATCTATCTCTTTATCTTCATCTTCATCATCAAAATTATCAAAGGTGTTTAAAGATTTCTTACCATGGACTGATGCTTTGAAGGTTGTCTCACTTTTAGGCTTTGTCTTCAATCTTGAAATCTCAAAACCTGAATTTTTGTTGATCAAGGTCTCTCTCTTGAAATTTGTTGTAAGCTGCATGGTCTCATCAAGGATGTTGATCTTGTTTTCATACTCTACTGTAAGACTAGTCATCAACTTATCCATAATGTCTTCCTCCGAGATCTCTACACCATTACTTTGATTCCAGCAACTACTTCATTAATCCTTTAGTTGTAAGCTCTGATGTTTTTCTTCAAGTAGCATCTCCAATGCATTGTATCTTTTCTTCCATGTCTTTCTACGTGCATTATTTGCTTGTGTATCTCCTTCAAACATGTCTTCTAGGTGCTTCCATATCTTGTAGGCTGTATCTACTTTCTTTAACTCTGAAAACTCACTATCAGATAAGGCGTTGATAAGCGCTTCTTTGGCTATTGCATTCTGATGGAACAAATCCTTTTGCTTGCTAGTAGCACCTTCCTTCGCAAGATCTTCTAGAGAGGTGATTTTAATTTCTTTGATAGCCACTTCAAAAACTTCAAATGCAATGCACTGCAAATGTGTAACCATCTTGTTCTTCCCATCAGGATAGTTATCTCCATCAAACTTAGGACTGTCTTTTCTAAAGAATTCCATCTGATCAACCTCAAGCTGTTAAACTTTCTCTCTAAGGCACTTGGCTCTGATACCAATTGTTAGGAATAGTCCCAAGAAATAACTGAGGGGGGGTGAATCAGTTATCTACAAGTTTCAACTCTTTATCCAATTAAGTATACTTAAACATTAAGCATAAACAAAATGAAAGAACACCTAAACACAACACAAATATTATGGTTACGGTGAAACCCAAATAGATAAAAACCCTGGTGGGAATTGCCACCCACTAATAAACTGCACTAGTGTATAATGATCCTTGTTAGAAGATCTTACAACCCTGTTAGGAGTTGATCTTTACAATGCAATAAGTACAGTGACCTGGTCAAAGGTTGGACCCTGTTAAGAGTCTTTTATGATTGACCCTGTTAGGGGTGACGATGCACTGTCTTAGACCTCACTGCTCAAAGGGGTGAAGGATGCAACCTTCTAAATAACAAATACACGCTATATCTGGATCTTGGTGAGCTGCGAGGTAGACCTGCTATCTTGATTAGTTCTAATGAATAGCACACTTTATCTTCTCCGTCACATAGACCTCTTCTTGATGATACAACACTTTGCACTCTCTACTCTGCTCTAATTTGTTATCTCCATGTCATACTTCTAGCGATCACAAATGACAGACTATAAGTATCTTTCCTCTAAATGATATAATCAAGTCGGCCTGTTAGAACTACCTTGATATCATATTAGAGAAACAATAACACTCTCCAATAATATCTCTGTCGGCTCTACTAAGCACGCAACACAACCTAGGACCTGTCCAAATTAATAAGTGTAGACGCACGCTACATACTTTTCGGCTCTACCAATTTAACTAATACTTCCTCCTCAAGCACAATTACATCATGCACTCGTAACCAAACCTTCTTAACTCTTCTCTTATCACTAATCCAAGCACACATACCAAAATGATAGGCGCAACTCCTGTACCAATATAATCTCTATCAGCTCTTCTGGATAAACATAGGAAACTGCAACTAGTGAAGAGCGACTGCATAACTTCACTTCTACTGCACATAAGACTCTGTAATTATGAATGTAGCAACACTAACATATCTCCATCACATATCCAAAGGCACAAGGCTCCATGATAACTGTACGGACAATCACTCATAGAACACTGACTGTAACTCTGTCAGGAACTCTGCTGACACAAGCTGCTACATAACTGTCTGTACTAACAATTAACCTATGTGTCCATGATATCATGATAATAACATGTCCATGCTACATATACTCAAAGATTAATGCATGTCTTCCACGCATGCTACTTACCATATGTTGTCATCAATGACAAACATACAGTCAGCAGTGGCTTGCTGGCAAATCTCCAACAGCTACATCTCCTAAGTCGACTTCCAAATAGGTCTTCTCCAGAACACACACCAGAGCTAACATCACGAAGAATTTCGTACCTTATGCTGACCAATGAACATCCTTTAGTACCTTGTCTACCATCCCTCAAGCTCGTATACCTTGAATCCATATCATCTGGAGGATATGCCAAAAACACAGAGACTGACTCTGTCATTTCTCACTGTCACAGTACAGTGACTAGTCTTCACCAAAACATTTGTAACTCATCCAATACAAAACATTACATAATGCGATCTTGGATATAAGATTGAAACACCTTCCTAAACTTTCATCTCACTTTACAACATATAAAACATCTGTACAGTGTCTATACACTGTGATAACCAACCTGTTCTTCTCACAGAAACATATGTTGACATCGGTGACAATACTACATACAATCTCCCCATACAGTAGGGATTTTCTCATAGAAACACTCCCGCTTTGACAACAATGGCAAAGGGTGGCATGAGTCATGAACTGTTTTCCAACATATTTCTTCCACGATCACTCCCCATAAGGAGTAGATCCCTACATCCAGTCCAGAATATTATAAGGCTCTGAAAACCTCACGGCTGATGCATCTCTACATCATTTAATGCTAACTAGGAGGGGCTAGAACCCCCAACATACCTCTGAGATATTCAAAGGTATATTTTGGCAGCGGCTTTGTGAAGATGTCTACAATCTTCTCTTTTGTACTAATATATTCTAATTTTATTTTTTTCTCTGCCACCTTGTCTCTCAAGAAGTGATATTTGATAGAAATATGTTTCATTTTAGAGTGCATCACAGGATTCTTTAAAATATTCACTATACCGGTGTTATCACAATGGATAACCACTGGCTCATCAAAAGTTATTCCAATATCCTTCAGCATTTGCTTCATCCAAACAATTTGAGTGCAGTTAACAGCAAAAGCAACATACTATGATTCCGCAATAGATTGAGCTATACAATCTTGCTTCTTATTTAGCGATCAAACCAACTTTTTCCCATGAAAAAAAAAATGCACCACCACTAGTACTATTTTTGTCATCAATGTTTCCTTCCCAATCAACATCAATATAAGCATGAAGTACAAAACTATCATTCCTATCATACCATAGACCATATTCAATTCTCCCTTTCAGATATCTGAATATCCTTTTCACAGCAGCTAGGTCTGTCTTGTTTGGCTCTGCCTGATATCTAACCACAATTCCAATAGCATTAGCAATATTTAGTCTGGTATGAGTCAGATATTGTAATCCTCCAACCTTTGATCTATACTTGATCTGAAATACACACTGATTCTCATCATCACATGATAGCTTATTACCGGTCACAATGGTTATTCCTACTGGTTTACAGTCTTCCATTCTGTTACCAATAGATTTTGTTCAATATCCTCATGCTCTAATTTTCCCAAAATCACCCCATAATTTTAAAAAGGTGTTGCTCACTTAAAGTTTCAATCCTTTTCATATGCACCCTGTCGGTTGAACTTGAACCTTGAGCTATCCAGGTTCAAGATTCAATGTTCAATAACATCCTTTGGTATGATTTTCCTTTTTGTTTGCAAGCTTAGCGGCATTTCATCCTAGTTCAAGATTCAAAGTTCAATGGACATTCCCTTTTTGCAAAGTGCTTTTCTTTGTTTTCTCCCTTGTCGCTTTTGTTTTTTCTTTATTTCATAATCATGCCAGAGGATAGTCCTTCCACCTTCTCGTTGAACTTAAACCATGAACTCTCGTAGTTCAAGGTTCGAGGTTCAATGTGTGCCTGTAAGTTGCGAAAATGCAAAGTGGTGATTTGACATAAAGGACAGCTGGCGATTGATTATAATTCCCGCACCTGGCGAGGATATTGTAATTAATCGAAATGACACTTAAGTGTAACTTCAGTCTGGGAAAGTACAGTAATCAATGCTTAAGGTGGTGTGAGTTATCAAATGATCATTAGTTGAACCTTGTGTGACATAATTTCACCATTATTGTGAATCTCCCGAGATTTTGTAAACTGTTTTAAGATAAATTGACAAGCTTAGCTTGTTTTGTTCATAATGCTCAAGACATCTCATATAGTCAGCGTGGAAGAAGGTATCCTCTCCTCATCTCAGAGCTTAGTTCATCACATAAAAACCACGTGAGTCTCTCTGTTGGCCTCCATTATTTCAGTTAAAAGCTCTTTAATTTGTCAAAGTTGAATACCTTTGAAGTTGCTGCATCACCTAGTTGTTGTTTTTCCTAGCTTGAGAGCCTAAAATGAAGAATCCAATTCCAAATTTTGGAAATACCTCTCCTTTAATGTGCTCCTTGCCTGATTATGAAGACACCCTAATTAAAACCAGAGCCTTAGAGGACATTATAACCCGAATCAAAGAGCCCATTCCAGGTTCTATGTTAGAAAAAGCCGTTCAGAGTGGTCTGGCTAATGTAGCCGCTTTTCCTATAGTAGCCCCTTGTCCAGAGCTGGTTGTCGAGTGTGCGAAAAGATATAGTTTTGAGAAGTGTATCAACAAGGTTGATGGGAGTCCACTGGTGTACATAAGCAGACATATCGTGCAAAAGGCAATAGAGATTCCAGAAAGGGACCCATATGAAGGGTGGAATATCCCGTCATCTCAGTCAGTTTTCACCACTAAGAGACAAGTATACCGGAATAAAATAGCCCAATACTGGTTTCTCAAAGCTCAAAAAGGAGGGTCTCGGCTCCCAAAGCCGCTCATTGTAGATCATTTGCAGCCCAAAGTAGCTGATCTAGTCATAATGCTAAATAGAATTAAAGGGAACTAGCATGCATACTATTGGCATTACTGGATGTACTTCTATATCCAGGTCACTCTGGGAGGGGAAAAATATATAGAATGGGCTGAAACCATTGCCGATGAAATCAATCATCAGTTGGCAAATTTTCCAATGGGCAGTAGCTTTCATATGTCCTACTTATTCTGCATTTTGGCATGTACCAGAGAATGGAAAGCCCTTTTCCATGAGCAACCTCTCCCAAATATGAAAGTCTATGATTACTACCCTCACCTGCAAAAATAATTTCATGTTGATAGTTTTCTAAAAGTTAATGGAGTTTTCTTTGGAAGGTTGGCATATGAATTGCAAGGGAACACTGAGCAAAGAATGTCAGAAGAGGCAAAAACCTTCGTCAATACTTGTGTAAGTTTCTTCATCTAGTTTAGAAGGTTCACGTATCTCAAAGTGGGTGGTTTCGAAGGAGAACCATTTAAATTTTAGGAATGAATGTTGAATGTTTGCCAGCCATTCTGTAGCAGTTGTTGTTGCATTCATGACTATGATTGTCATTCATGTCAACACAGTGATCTACCAGAGACTTGAAGAGAAGCAGACAGTATTTGGATTAGCGCACGTCGGATATTGCAGTTGGAGCTATGCGATGTTGAGGATATACTCTTTGATATGTTATATGTTTATGGTTAAGAGCGCATATAGTAATTCATTTATTCATGGAAGTTATGAGCATTTTGGTGCAAGCAGTATTCAGGCAGTACTCCTGAGTAGCGGTTTGTGAAAATCGGATGATATCTCCTAATCGGGATAGAATCTGGTTTTGCACAATTAAAGGCAAGTTAAAGACACATTGATAGTGACATCGATGATAGCACAAACTTCGAGGTCGCACGAGTGAAGAATTATTGTAATTGGAAGCCGACAATTTTGTGTAATTTTGATGTAGCATGTGGAAACTTTTATTTTCTAATTGGATGCCGACTCATTTGTAATTACTTGAGTGTGGTATAAAGGAAGGAATGTTTTTCCTTGTTGTAATATGGTTGGATGTGTTGATGTATGCATGAAGTGAAGAAAAGAGCTAATGCAGTTGTGAAAGCGAATTTGTGAAGGAAGACATGCGACGTACAGAGATCTGAAATTCAGATCTGGTGAAGCAGAGAGTGTGGTTTGCCACAGTAAGAAAGGAGGTAACATATATGATATTATTCTGTTGAATAATCTAGAGATCAATTGGACAGTGTGTTCAGTGATCTTGCCATTGAAGCTGCTTGGGCAATGGGTCCTTCTATCTTCCATAACTCTTAATTGGGTTAGAATCTTTTAATAGGGATTCAAAATCTCCTAACAGTGATTCATATGTACTGAATGTATTTCATAAGACTCCTAATAGAGTCCATCCTTTCAGAAGGAATATTCATATTAGTGCATCTTTTGTGGGCATCATTCCCACCGGGGTTTATTCTTTGATCAAGAGGTTCCCTAGTCAACATATCTTGTGTCATTGTGTTATTGTGTATGAATACATTTGTATGGTTGGTAATTATATTGCTTACATGGTTTAATGTTGTTGAAGTTGATAAAAGTTATAATTATCAGATAACTGATTCACCCCCCCCTGTCAGTTATCTTGGTGGACTTTACTTTCTAACATTAAATTACCCAGATACAATTTGGACAATTTAATCATTGCAGAAGTAGCTTGCCAACTGGCGTATGTGCATAAAGACGTTAAGGAAAGGAAGGGTAGACCAAAATCTAGTTTCCCAGTTGAATTGGGGTTTTACACTTGCAAAACATCTTCAGATGCCCTAAATTTAGAGCATGAGTTAAGGAAATTGAATTTGAAGACCTTTGCACTCAGAAAGGATTTTAATAGCATGGGTTACGCTGCTCAACATTTCAGCTTGTCCTCTGAATTTCAACACATTCCTCAAATAGAGGATTACTGGGAGGGTTGTGCAGATGATTTTGGAGTGAGAAGGACTTGGTCTAGGTTTACCCTAGGACAAGTTGTTACCCTAAATGTTCAAATTGACTTCTTGGCAATAGATGAAGATGATGGTGCAGAGGTAATTGATGAGCAGTACAAAACCACAGTTAGGGGTACACCACTCCCTAAAATAGATTGGGGTCCAGATGAGAGAGAGAGCCTAATAATTAAGACTCTCAATGTGAGTAAGAGAACCGAGAAATGGGTTAATAGTAAGAGGCCCCCTGTTTTAAGAAGACATAATCTCAGAAGAGCTGCACATGCTAAAAATATTGTCAAACCCATTGTTACAGCTGACAAAAATATTTCCCTTGCAGGCACTAAAAATAAGAAGCCTCCAGTTGACCCAGTGAAACAAGCTTCCTTTGAAGTTGCTGCAAAGTTGAATTCCTTTGAAGTTGCTGCATCTCTCGGTTGTTGTTTTTCCTAGCTTGAGAGCTTAAAATGAAGAACCCAATTCCAAATTTTTGAAATACCTCTCCTTTAATGTGCTCCTTGCGCGATTGTGAAGACACCCTGATTAAAACCAGAGCCTTAGAGGACATTATGACCCGAATCAAAGAGCCCATTCCAAGTTCTATGTTAGTAAAAGCCATTCAGAGTGGTCTCACTAATGTAGCCACTTTTCCTATAGTAGCCCCTTGTCCAGAGCTGGTTGTCGAGTGTGCGAAAAGATATAGTTTTGAGGAGAAGTGTATCAACAAGGTTGATGGGAGTCCACTGGTGTACATAAGCAGAGATGTCGTGCAAAAGGCCATAGGGATTCCAGAAAGGGACCCATATGAAGGGTGGAATATCCCTTGGTCTCAGTCATTTTTCACCACTAAGAGACAAGTATACCGGAATGAAATAGCCTAATACCGTTTGCTCAAAGCTCAAAAAGCAGGGTCCTAGCTCCCAAAGCTGCTCACTGTAGATCATTTTAAGCCCGAAGTAGCTGATCTAGTCATAATGCTAAATAGAATTAAAGGGAACCAACATGCATACTATTGGCATGACTAGATGTACTTCTATATCCAGGTCACTCTTGGAGGGGAAAAACATATAGACTGGGCTGAAACCATTGCCGATGAAGTCAATCATCAGTTGGCAAATTTTCCAACGGGCAGTAGCTTTCATATGTCCTACTTATTCTCCATTTTTCCTTGTACCAGAGAATGGAAAGCCCTTTTCCATGAGCAACCTCTCCCAAATATGAAAGTCTATGATTACTACCCTCACCTGCAAAAAGAATTTCATGTTGATAGTTTTCTGAAAGTTAATGGAGTTTTCTTTGGAAGGTTGGCATATGAACTACAAGGGAACACTGAGCAAAGAATGTCAGAAGAGGCAAAAACCTTCGTCAATACTTATGGAAGTTTTTTCACCCAGTTTAGAAGGTTCACCTATCTCAGAGTGGGTGGTTTCGAAGGAGAACCATTTAAATTACCTAGATACGCTTTTGACAGTTTAATCATTGCAGAAGTAGCTCGCCTACTGGGATATGTGCATAAAGGGGTTAAGGAATGGAAGGGTAGAGAAAAATCCAGTTTCCCAGTTGAATTGGGGTTTTACACTTGCAAAACATCTTCAGATGCCCTAATCTAGAGCATGAGTTAAGGAAATTGAATTTGAAGACGTTTGCACTCAGAAAGGATTTTGACAGTAGATGTTACGCTGCTCAACATTTCAGCTTGCACTCTGAATTTCCACACATTCCTCAAATAGAGGATTACTGGGAGGGCTGTGCAGATGATTTTGAAGTGAGAAGGACCTGGTCTAGGTTTACCCTAGGACAAGTTGTTACTCTAAATGTTCAAATTGACATCTCAGCAATAGATGAAGATGATGGTGCAGAGGTAATTAATGAGCAGTACGAATCCAGAGTTAGGGGTACACCACTCCCTAAAATAGATTGGGGTATAGATGAGAGAGAGAGCCTAATAATTAAGAATCTCAATGTGATTAAGAGAACCGAGAAATGGGTTAATAGTAAGAGGCCCCCTGTTTTAAGAAGACATAATCCCAGAAGAATTGCACATGCTGAAAATATTGTCAAACCCATTCTTACTGCTGACAAGAATATTTCCCCTCCAGGTACTAAAAATAAGAAGTCTTCAGTTGACCCATTGAAACAAGCTTCCCTTGGCTCCTCACCAGTAAGAAGAAACTTAAGAGGGAGAGTTGGAAAAGAAAGTAACAAGCTGGTTAATGAAAAGGAGGTCATAGATCTTGATCTCATGGACACTCAAATGACAGAGCAAGTTGGTTCGGATAATGTGGAGGGAGACACAATGACCCCAAAGAGAAATCAGTCAAATTCAGGGGAACCTTCGGCGACCATAGTAGGTGACACTTTGTAGACTCCATCTCCCACTCTCAGTTGGTTAGGAAGTTCCATTAACAACAAGAAAAGGAATGTCTTACCGATAACTCTTTCGATAGAAGACATGGTTAGTAAGTGCTTGGGGGCTACAGTGAAGCCTAAGAGAATTAGGATGGAATCAATGATTGATGTAGATGAGAAAACTGGAAGGTGGATAGCAGAAAGGGCAATACCTAAGTCTAATAAACAGGTTTCTGAAGCTTTGGTTGAAGACTTCACTATTGAAAAAATAGACTTAGGGGTGGCAACTAGGGCGGCAGATGCCAAGCACCTGGAATCTTCTACACAAAAGATATTACACAGGACCTTCAAGGATGAGAAGGACAAGAAAGAACTGAAGGCAACCATCTAGAGATTGGCTGAGTTTATTCAAGAAGTACAAGAGCCCAGCCGCATCCATTAGCTCAGGTGCCTCATACATTTGACCCTCGTTCACCTGAAGTCCGTAAAATGCTGGACTAGATCCAAAGGAATAAAATGGTAGTACAAGTTTTTAATAAATGGGTCGTGAGCATGATGCAGTGGGGAGGTGACTATGTCACTCAATTAATTGAGACTCATGGAGTTTTGATGAAAGTCATCTCAAAGTTGTTGGCTGAACTGACAAATTGGAGGAAGGAAAGGAAAAAGTGGATTGGCATAACCGATCAGTTAATAGAGATCGATCATTACGGGGTGACTTAATTCCTTTTGGAGAAGCCAGTTCATGGCTTGAACGAAGAAGTCCTGTATGTTTCCGTGAAAAGTATTGAGTGGAGAAACTCAATTATTAAGGATGGTTGTGATGGCGCAACTCACCTACTCAGTGATCTTAAGCGCCTGATCGACACCATGCAAAAAGATCTCAAATGCCTGAACATTGTTTTGATAGATGAGGAGACTCAGGATGTGAAGAAAGCAGAGAAGATAGTTCAGGAGTTGGAGGCAGGAATAACGGCTATTAGAGATAGCAAAGAGCTCACGACAAACGATCTTACCTCCATAGCTAACACTAAAGCTATGCTAGTTTTCTGTGTAGATCATCTAGAGTCTCATAAATCGAGGCTGAATTAAATCTGGAAGGACAGGAAGGTTCTCGGACAAAGAATTGCCCTGATTACCCTGCCATATCATGCTACAGTTATCAGCGTGTCATTGGCTCATGAGGAGTGGAAGCAGGCACGTGCACCTGGGTCATCATAGAGTTGAATCTAAAGCATCTAGCTCAGCCGAGATTAGTGGTCCTACTCCACACTTTATGGGTCGTTGTTTTTCAGTTTTCCAGTTTACTATTTTTAGCATTTTCTAGTTATCTTAAACAGTTGGTTTCCGAAACTAGGGGAGTTTCAAAGACTATAATATTTTTTATAATTGTAATTAATGGTTATATAGAGCCAGGAAGAAATGATTGAAAGGGATGTTAATTAATTTATTTACGCTTAAGTAATAGCATGGTTGAAGTTGTAGTATTTTCCTTAAGGACTTGAAATAAGTTTTTCCGTCTCAGTGAATGAAAGAAACTTATCAGTATAGATCTGTTGGTTTATATTTTTGAGTGGATCTGTGTTGGGGTATTCTACATTGAATGAAATTTCTTGATTGAATGTCTATGTTTTACTTTGAATCTAAATTTAAAATTGTCTTTTAGATTGGTGTAATGTTTATTCACTGGAGTCTATGAGCTTCAAGTTTATTAGTTGTTATCATTGCACAGTAATTATATCATATTGACGGGAGTTACTATTTCAGCCTCACCAACTTTCTAGTTAAAAGTTTGATATATGCAGAAATGCATTATTCTTTTGCATAAATATTCATTGAAAATAGTCCTGGGAGCTGTACCATAATTCAGAGGGTTAAACACCTAAGTTTAATCCATTTGTTAGTAAAGGGTTAACATTTCATAGTGGGCAATAGAGCGTTAGAAATAAATTATGAAAGAGACAAATTCATTTACTAACACATTCCAAACTTCTTTAGCATTTCTTTGAGATACTTAGTCTGAGAAATAAAGATACCATTCTCATTCTGAATTATTTGCAGTCCAAGAAAGAATTTCATTTCACCTATCATGGACATTTCAAATTCATTTTCGATCTCCTTAGAGAATTTCTTTCATAATTCATCATTTCCTCCAAAGATAATATCGTCAACAAAAACTTCAAGTATCAAAACTCCATCTTCAGTAGCTCTTAACTATAAATTGTTGTCAGCATTACCTTTTCTAAATCCAAGATGAAGTAAGTATATGTCCAACCTTGCATACCAAGCCCTTGGAGCTTGCTTTAGTCCATACAGTGCCTTTTTCAACTTGCATACCATGTCTCTATCTTCAAATAGGGGAAATCCATCTGGTTGTTCTATGTATACTTCTTCTTCAAGATCCCCAATCAAGAATGCATATTTTACATCTATCTAATACACCTTATGTGTAGCACAAGCCAAGAAAAATCTTACTGCCTCTACTCTTGCAACAGGAGAAAACATTTCTTCAAAGTCTATGCCTTCTTGCTGTGAATATCCCTTACATACCAGTCTTGCTTTGTTTCTTACAACAGTTCCTTCTTCATTCATTTTGTTTCTGAGTACCCATTTTTGTTTTTAGGTCTAGGAATGAATTCCCAAGTATTATTCTTCTTTATCTGATCTAACTCTTCCTTTATAGCACTTATCCAAGATTTATCTCTACATGCTTTATCTCTACTCTTTGGTTCAACTTGAGAAATCAAACTAATTTCTTCTCTAGCTTTTGATCTAGTCATTACTCCTTGATTAGTATCACCAATAATTTGATTTTTAGGATGGTTATTCTTTACATACCTTGGAGTCTTAGGAACCTCAATACCCTCACTTATGTCAACATCACAAGACTCTTTTTCATAATTTGCCTCAACAAGTTCTTCTGCAGCAGCAATAGCCTCTTTGATCTTTATAATATGATTACTATCATACATTCTTTCTTGTATCTAAAAATTTCCATCTATCCTTACATTGTTACTTTCAATCATCTTTCTTAATCTCAAATTGAAACATTTGTAAGCCTTTCTCTTGGTAGAGTAACCAAAAAAAATTCCTTCATCACTTCTAGCATCAAACTTTCCTATCTCGTCATCTCTCTTGATATAGCACTTCCTACCAAATATTCTGAAGTATTTTACAATAGGAGTATGATCAAACCATAATTCATAAAGAGTCTTACTTGTACCTTCTCTAATTTGAATTTTGTTCAATGTATATACTGTTGTCCCAACAGCCTCTCTCCAATGTACATCAGATACATTTCCTAAAAGCAACATTGTCCTAGCAACATCAAGTATAGTCATGTTCCTTCACTCTACTATCCCATTCTGATGTGGAGTCCTAGGAGAAGATGTATGTCTCTTTGTTCCATGCTCTTCGCAGTATGAATTCAATAACTCTGAACTAAACTCTCCACCTCTGTCTGACTTTAGACACTTAATCTTTAAACTTGATTCATTCTCTACTTTTGCTTTGAACAACTTGAATTTTTGAAATGCTTCTGATTTTTCTTTCAAATAAGTAACCCACATCATTCTAGAAAAGTCATCAACAAAAAGTATGAAATACCTTTCACCATAGTATGATCTTGTCCTTGTAAGTCCACATAGCTTTGTATGTGTTAGGCCTTTTTTCTGTCATTGCAAAATCTTGTGAAGTTAGCCTGTTCCATGCAATGTTTTTGTTTTGCTATCCTACCGTGCCTGCAATCTCAGTCTTGACTTGCAATGAGAATCCTTAGTGTTTCATGGTGTGCGTGTCCTGCCCCATGCTCTTCAGTGTTGTTGCCTTGCTCTGGTCCAAACTGCATCTCCTAATTCGCAAAACCTAAAAAGTTATTCAAATTCTAAAGTCTGCTGGAAATATTGTCAAAATCTCCCACAGTGTCGAAAACCCACAGTGTTTTCAAAAATCCATGATGTTTTCAATCTTTGACCAATAACCTACGTTGTTTTCGACCCTTTGTCTTCCAGCTTTGTGTGCTTATCTGTTGACGTGTCAGAAACTTTGTGTGTTTTCGATCCTCTTTCACTGAAAACATTGTGTTTTCGACCTTGCACTAGTTCCCTGTTTGCTGGCGTTCCCTCAATTGCGCAAGTCTGACATGGGTGGTGGGTCCAAGCTCTTCCTGATTGGCTATCGCATGGCTGCATGTCAGACTTTTTTGACATGAGATCATGCGACCGCTTGCCACCTAGCCATGCGGGTCCCAGTTTCTATTCACCTGCCTGGCGATTTTCTTTGCTTTAGTGTGCAGGTGCGACAGATGGTGGAGCCCAGTCCTTCAAAGTTCCCTGTCGCTGATTCTCCAAGTCTCCAAGCGGTTAAATCTTCTATCCAGCAACTTGGCGACAGTTAGTCGCGTGATCTCTAAAAGATTCGCGGTTATCTACTAACATCTCATGAACTTGCGAACGGTTAGTCACGTAGTCGCTAAGTACTTGGCGGTTTGTCTCTTCTTATGCTTCTAGCACCGTTAAAGTTCAAACAGGATCGATGGTTGCCGCAAGTTCGCATGGTGAAGATGCACGAGGTTTATTTCTTGCACTTTCGCGACAACCGTCTGATCCTTCGAAAGGGTAAGGCTTCTTTGGCAGTGGTCCCAGAGGCGATGATGTGGCAGCCTGTGATTGGCTGTCGCATGATCGCATAGCCCAATTTTTGGCTATGCGATCATGCGACCACTTGCCACGTCTCCATGGCAGTGTGGTGATGGTTGTGGCAATGGTTTCGGTGATCTAAGTTGGCGGGTTTTCATTCGTCCGCATGATGATGAGCTGGTTTATGTCAAAGGTGCTCACGTTGAAAGCTTTTAATCAAACGGTCGGCGTATGATCTCAAGGAATATTCCAAGCTTTTGAGATCATGCGCCATCCGTTGGATTTTATTCCATTTTTCCAGGTTGCCTATTGTGCTCAGTGGGACCGTCTGCCATGTGGTGCTTAGTTGTTTTGTTCCTATTGGTTGACGTGGATGTGCTCAGAAGTGGGGCCGTTGTTAGAGGGGTTTGTGACAATGATAGATCTAACGGTCGGCGTAAGTTCTCATGCGATTTGTCAGAGCCATGAGATCTTACACCAGCCGTTCATTTCAAAGGCTTAAGGAAAGTGGGTCCCGGGTCAGTATGACTGGGTGTGAACTGCAAATGAAATGGTGACATGTGGCTTCGGGCAGGCCTGGTTCGAGTCTAGTGTTTGGCGGTCTAGATAAAAGGTGGCAGTGCTGATAAGATGTAGTCTTGTTGCGTATTTGCGAGAAGATTTGGAGATTCGCTAGTTTGTCTAGCGATTGTGCGAATGATGGTCGGGAAGTCGCTAAGTTGTTTAGCGAAAGTGCGAAATGTTTAGCAAATTGGCGAAAGTCTTTTGTCGCCAATTCGCTAAGTCTGGTAGGGACACTTTTAGAGGAAGATCATTAAGCCGCGAAGGAGGTTTAATTAGACGGCTGTGTTTTAAAGCTGGTCTCAGTTAGAACGTGGGCCGTTGTTCTCTGCAGGCACCATAGAAGTGGCCGTTGGTATTCAAATTCAAATTTTCTGAGTGTTTGCAACGACAAGGACTGGTTTTAAATGTTTTAGCGACCTGATTGGATTTGTCTGGTGTTGCGGTGTGGTCCAGCGGATATGTGGCTTAATTGTAGAAGTTGATTTGGTACCTGGTGAAGGACTTTCTTGGCTCGAGGTGTATTTGCAGTAAATTTTGTGACCATTTCCAGTAGGTTGGGTGGTTGAGACCCTGACCCTAGCTGTCTGAAGCTTGTTGCATCCAATCTTGAGGATCCCAAGGCAGCTAGTGGTATATGTTGCAGAATTTTGGATTTTGCAAGGGTTCCAAAACATTGTTTCTTTCAGTCCCTAGTTTTTTACTATAATATACTGATAGAAGTCTGATTTGGTGCCTTTTTCTCATCTTGGTGTCATGCCAATTGTATGCTGATCCTAACTGTGTTAAGGAAAACATTCTTGATCCCAATCTTGTATCTTGTGTATGTCTTCTTGCTTGTCTCTGAGCTCATATATGTTAATATCACAAAGTGTGTTAATGTATGGTAAACAAAGAGTATTTTGAATTCATCTCTGAGTTTCTAACAAAGTTAGGATTAAATCCTTTTAGGTGAATTCAGTGAGTTTGTAGCCAAGTGTAGAATTTGATGTCCTTGTGCTTGAGGGAAAGGGGTAATAGGCAAAGCACTTACCCTGGTTTCCATTGTGTTTGACTTAAGGTATTTAGTTGAAGTATACGGTTGGGTGACTCTTAGCCCTGGGATAAGGCACTGGTCCCTTCTCTTGAAGTCATGGTTAACAACCACACAAACATAAACATTCATTTGACAAACCTTTTATAGACTTCTGTTGAGCATTGTGTGCATCATTTTGAGACTCCTTTGAAGAAGTGAGTCAAGGGTACACCTGCCTGAGCATTGAAGCTCAAAGAGTAGAAGGATCCTTTGATCCTTGTCAATTGGCCCTCTTCCTTGTGGACTTTGGAGTGGTGATAAAGTCAGAGTTTCATTTACATTATCCATCAAAGTGTAAATCTGCAAGTTGAAGATCAAAGGGAATAATGCACAACCAACAGTATGCACCAAATCCAACTTTCCTTTTGATGTATATTCTTTTCTTTTGTAACTACTTCTAGTATGTTTTCCCATAACACATTATCTACATAGAGTGTTAGCTGGTGTCACAATTTTCAGCAGATCTCTTACTGCATTAGCCATACTTGCCTTCACAATGTTATCAAAATTAACATGACAAAATCTTCTATTCCATAACCAACTGTCATCTACCTTCGCAACAAAACAAGAGGCTTTAGATGTATTTAATTCAAATACATTACCTCTAGATTTAGTACCGGTTGCAATCAGCTTACCTGCCTTAGTTCTGATAAAACATTTACCATTAACAAAACTTAATTGAAACTCTTTATCCATTAACTATCCAACACTCAACAAGTTATATTTCACTCCATCAACATGCAACACATTATCTGTATTAGTCTTTCTATCCAAAGTAATAGATCTACGCCTATGATAGGTTTAGGAAGACTGTCTCTGAATCTCACAACACCACCATCATACTTCATTAATTTAACAAACTTATTTCCATCTCCAGTCTTATGATGTGAACAACCACTATCTATTATCCATTCAATTTTCTTGTCAACATGAGATACTAAAGCCTTTTCCTCATGCACTGGCTCATCTATAATAGAAACAAATCCAATCTCTTCATAATCTAAAACATCATCATCAGAAATGCCTTCACTAGCATAATAACATTCTTTATCCTTTTTAGACTTGAAAAACTTAGGTTTGTACTTAGGAACTCTTGTAGGACATCTAGATGCAAAATGACCTACCTTATTGCATGAAAAACATTTCAACGGTAACTTGCCTTTAAATTCGCCCTTACCTCTCTTTTCTCTTCTAGCAATCAGTGCAACAAGTTCATCCATCTTTCTTTCCTCTGCCATTATCTATTCCCATTCCTCAACATACTCACCAAGCTCTTCTTTTAGGTCTTCACTGCTTGTGCTCGAAAGTGTGGACATTTTCTTGTGTGCGGATGGATTAAAGGCAGATTCCACTTTAGGTACCGAATCTCCCATTTCAACAGCCTCAAAGGTAGTTAGCTTTGCAATCAACATCTCTCCGCTAAAATTCAGAGTTAAGGGTATAGTCTGTTGAATAGACATAGCCTTGAAATCGTATACAGGTCTCAATGATCTAAGGATATTCACAACAACTTCTTCATCATAAGTGCCTCCACAATTTCTGATTCCAACCACAACTTCTGTAACCCTTTGAACATAAGCCCTAATGCTTTCATCATCCTTCATTTGAGGCTTCTCAATCTTTGTTTTCCAGTTCTGTAGCTTCGCTTGCTTGGCATATTTGTCTCCTTCATATAATGCTTCTAATCTTCTCCAAATATCATATGTCAAATCCAAGTCTTTAACTTCAGTAAACTCACCTTCAAATAGTGTGCTTATCAGTGCTTCCCTTGCGACCATGTTGTATGAGAATACCTTCTTTTCATCATCAGTAGCTGATGGAAAATCACTCCTAGTCTTTATAACCACTTTATTCTTTGTGATCAACCAATAGTCAATGCCCAAACATAGCAAATGAGTTCGCATCTTGTTCTTCCAACTGTCAAAGTTTTCAGGATCAAATTTTGGACCATCCTTCCTATAGAGTGCCATCTCCAAGATCACCTCAAGCTATTAAGCTTTTTCTTTGAGGACCAAAAGCTCTGATACCAATTGTTAGGAATAACAGTCCACAATACAACTGAGAGGGGAAATGAATCAGTTGTATGGAAGATTATTAAACTTTAAACTTTAAGTAGTAGCAATATCAGATCCAATGAACACAATAAGTCCCAATAGAAAAACACAATATTTTTGTGTTGGGGAAACCCTATTAAAGGTAAAAACAACAGTGAGAATTAGCACCCACAAATGATGTACTAAGAGTATAGTATCCTTGTTAGAAGATTTAGCCATATTAGGAGCTTATTAAAACATTACAGTACATAGTCTTTCTCAGAGGACAGACCCTGTTAGGAGTCAAGAAGAAAGGGAGTGCTCACTGCCCAAAGAAGGTTAAATCCACCTTCAGAACTCACTGTTCACAACACAAGTGTATATGAAGAAATACACAATCTTTTGAGCTTTTCAGCAGCAACTATCTTTACTTGATCAGTTCCAATGAAGTCCACCAGTAAACCTCTACTCTACATACAACAAACACAAGCTCGTAGCTTTCACAACCTCTCTATATCACCTTTTCCCATCCATGTCTTTTCCAAAGAAAAGACCTCTCATTTATACCTTATTACAATTCTCATGATCATGATGGCCCATAACCCTTTCCTAATTACAAATAATTACATAAACCCTTGCTAAGATACAGACAGTATCTAAAAAAAGTATACAATGATTACATTACAATATTTAAGGACCAACATCCTTAATTTATTTTTTCCAAGCAAAACACATGCGACATCTCCTAAGTCGGCTTCCAAATAGATCTTCTCCAGAACACACGCCAGAGCTGACGTCGCCAAGCATTCCATACCTTGCGTTGACCAATGAACATTCTTCAATACCTTGTCTATCATCCCTCAAGCTCGCATACCTTGAATCCATATCATCTGGAAGATATACCAGAAACATAGACTAACTCTGTCATTTCTCACTGTATCAGAAAGTGTTTTCAAAATTTTGAGAGATACAAAAGAATCTAAGAATTAGCGTTTCTGCCATCCATGCCAACGGGGGAGACTGTTGGAAATCTAACTATTATTTTTTTCATTGATCTCAAACATCACTAATGTGGACAGTTATACTATCGACAAGCTAAAGGATTTTTCAGATACTTAAGACAATTATCATAATAAGGAAGTTAGTTATCAGAGCCAACATATATCGAATAAAGGAAAACAATGTATTGTAGCCAATAGAAGGAAAATGAGAAAATAGTTTATGGTAAAGATTGAGATTAAGGAACCCTAAGACCTAAGGTCAGGACAATATAGATCAATGGAAAAGAAGTGGATAAAGGTTAAAAGGATGACAGAAGAAGATTAAAGAGAGAGGGTGCAAAAAGAGATACAGGTAAAGAACAAGAAGCGAAGAAGAAAAGAGTTTGAAGATAAAGATAACGAGCATAAGGGATCTGATACGATTTGGAAGAAAGCACAAATAGGTCGACTATCTAATAAGCAATCCTAACAAGTTTCTATAAGGTATCGTAAATCCCTTAACTAGGTAGTCTGTAACAAGACTATTGAAGCTTATTGTATGAACTTTTGGTAAATCCTCTAACAAGGTGAATGTCGTACAAGTAGGATAACATTTCTAAGAAGAATAGTCCTAACAAAACTATAGATGCACTTAATCATGTATCAGTCACTCCTAATAGGGTGAGTCACTCAAAAAGTGCCACTTTGTACCCTTAACTAACAAACTCTTTTAGCTACAGTGAAGAGTTGTAGGTACAATCGCCACCGCAATTTTTTCCTCTAACCAACCATTTTTGCCAGACAAAAAATCTATTTTGTAGGCAATTTGGCTGAGTTAGATACTTAGATGTTGTCATTATGGCAACATATGATCTACATGAAGATCACATATGATAGAGAGCAAGTATGTCAGAGCGCAAAGCAAAATTGTCTAAGTATGAGATAGTGTTTTTCCAGTGTACCCGGAGACAATTTTGATCAGCGATGATGATTGGAGTAAGTTCAACGCTTGCGCACTTGAACATAGATACTATGATGACTATAGAAGACTCACCTGAGAGCACAAGTCAATACGGCATGTACGGAATAAGTTATGATGGTTTTACCTAAGACAGTGTTAAGCCGACATGACAATATATGAAAATAGAATTGGTAAAGAGTTAAGGGATTATTTTGTTTATAAAAATAATGTCTTAACAATATAAAGGGATGACATCCTATATGTTAACCCTTGGGTAAATATGTATTTTGTATAATTCTTTTGTTAAGCCGACTGTAAGAGTTATTAGTCTTAATAACTTGTATAAATATGAGGCATTTGTAAATGTGAAATATACATGCAATTGTAATGATATAGATGGTATAGTGAACATATAGCGAAGAGATATTAATGTGAAGTTGTGAAAGAAAGCAAGCAGTATAAGGTTATGTACCTTGCCATATTTTGTAATCAGTAATCATTGTACATTACTTGTTTGGGCAATGGGCTCATCTAGTAATCGTATTTTGTACTACCAACTCTAAGCAGGGTTGAGGCTTCTAACAAGGCCTAAAGTCCCTTAATTAGGACTGAGACACTATATGCATGTAATAGGCTCCTAACAGGGTCAACATCCTTAACATGATACTTTTGATTAGTGGATCTTTCTGGGTACCATCCCCACCGGGGTTTTCCCTTGGCCAAGGTTTCCTCGAGAACAAATAATGTGTTATGAGTTCATTTGCTTTACTATTATACATATTCTTTAGTTTACTATGTTATGCATGTATCAAGTTAATCTGTTATATCAATAATTGGGCAAAAGTAAAAGTTTGTAGAATATTGATTCACCCCCCTCTCTCAGTATTCCCTATTTCTAACAATTGGTATCAGAGCCTAGTTACTCGGAAAAGAATCATTCAAGGAAAGCCTAGTAGCTTGAGTAAGATCTCTATGGATATGGATCAGCTACAGAAGAATCTTGACGAAGCTCTTGAACAGATTGATATGCCTACTGAGGAAAGAGACACTCTGAAAGGAAAATATGATATGCAAAGAACCTCATTGAGAAACTGAAAAACAAGTTGGAAGATCTGAAATCAGAAAAAGAATCGACAATTCGAATTGAAGATTATGATGACAACTTGGAAAAATCAAATGAGATCCTTAAACATGAACTGAAGTTAGTACATCTGAAGTTGAATTTGAAAGACGAAAATAGCAAGAACGAGCCAAATCTGAAATCTGAGAATGAAAATCTGAAATTTGAGAAAGAAGATCTGAAATCTAAGCTTTGTGAAGTGACATCTGAATTTGAGAAAACCAAATTGCAGTATGATGAACTTGAGAAGTACAATACAATTGTGAAAGGTGAACTGACTCAATCTAAGAAACAACTTGAGAGATTATATTCAACAAGTGAGAAGATTGATGAACAATTGTCTTATCAAAAGTAATTCTATGATAAAACTGGTCTTGGATTTAACTCATCTAAAGAGAGTAAAGAGAGCAAGGAACCAGATCTGAAAGTTTCTGAAAGCATAGAAGAAAAGAAGTCTGATGAAGTTGACAAATTTGAAGATACACCTCAAGAAGAAGAACCACCTAAACAAGAAGAGTCACCTAAAGGTACGCAAAGAGAATTTAAAGGTAGACGTTTTGCTTGTAATACTTTTGGTCATATGAAGAAAGATTGTACTGGTAAGAAATTTAAACCTCTTAATGGTTATTGTTATAATTGTCATGGTTTTGGACATAGAGCTATTGAATGTAGAAAACCTAAATTTGCTGAAAACAATAATAGTAGTAGAATGTTTAGAAATACTAACCATGCAGATAAGATACCTACTGAAGATGTGAACAAAAGAAATGGAGTAGTATGTTATAAATGCAACAAAGTAGGACACATTGCCATAAATTGAAAATCACAAATCAACCAGTCAAGACCAAGATATCAAAACAATGGAATAGTTTGTCAAATATGTAACATGATTGGACATACAACAACCTTTTGAAGAATGAATAATAGGGTTTCTCATCCTAACCCTAACCCTAGAAGTCATGCAAGGAGAAATGAAAATGCAAGTAATAGTCAAAGACGATGTTGTAGTAATTCAGAAGAAGTAAAGTTTGCTAAAGCCACAGATCAAGGAGACATATTCAACACTGAAGGTAATCAGAAAGGTGAAGTATCTAATGGTAAGAGTGAATCTCTACCTAACCCATCTCAAAGTACTTAATTCATGAAAAATACAGTAGAATAGGAACTTAGGATAGTATAGAAGTTAGTATAGGATGAATTGAGTCTTCCGCAGTTAATGCAAGGTAGTATATGATGTATTGATGCTATGGTTAAGAGCGCATAGGATAATATTGTGTTATGCAAGATCGCAAGAAGTTTTAAGTTTTGCAAGTAAGCAGAAACAACTTTTTGGAAAGAAGCGGCAAAAGAATTGAATGCAATGTCAGATTTTGTTAGATTGAAAGGTTAAAAGGTTATGATCGGTATTATTTGATCATTAACATAAATACAAGTGCTAAGGAGATCAAAGAGAAGTAATTGAAAGCAGTTTGCAAGGATTTGGTGAAGGATTTTTGTGTTGAATCTATGCAAGCCCTAAATCGCAGAATCAAGGTATTTTACTAAGAAGATCTATAAATCGGCTAAAGAATTTGCAATAGTCATGGATGTTTCATTGATTCATAATGTAAGAGATAAGAATAGACCTAAGATCAAAAGGGAACCAGTAGAACCCTTGGAGGAAGATCCTAAATTAGCTTTATCATCCGTACCAGATGGATTTCTACACTTAGCAAATGTTACAAGTTATTTGGGATGCAAGCTTGAAACCCTTAGTGATAGTGATTTTACCAAAGAATATGAAAAGCTTTACAATCAAGATATGTCATTGAAAGTAGCATTTGCACACTTGAAAGATAATGAGATCATAAAGTATTCCTTACAGTATGAGTTTGATAATAAAGAATGCACTAAGATAATCCTGTTCAAAATTCACAATGGAAGGTTTTGCTAAGATGACAGAGTGATAGATATCACAGCTGACCTAATTCATGAAGTAACTGGTTTATCTAAAACTAGAGTCATTCCATTAAATGAGAAGAACATGAGAAAAATAGTATTAGACAACACAAAATCATCTTACAATGGCAGAGGCATAGTGATTAGCAAGATACAATAGGATGATGTTAGATATTTGTGCAAGATCCTTACAGTTAAGTTTTGTGCTAACTCTAGAGAAGATGACATGGCAGCAGGAATGATACATGTAGCCTACTTAATGTGTGTTCACAAAGTTCAAGTTGACATGTGTGAAATTTTGAGAATTCAATTATTTGAGAACTTGGAGAAGATAAAGAAGACCAAGAACTCCCAGTTTAGATTCTCGTCATTCACATCTTATTGACAAGATCAATGAGACTGCAGTATTGGTAATCAAAACATTTCAGAATTTAATGAAAAATAGATCAAGGATTCCAAAGTCCTTAGTTGAGAAATATAAGAATGAGATATGTTTCATGGTTGATACTGACTTTACATTCATTGAAGCAGTAGAGCCTAGAGTAGAATTCATAGACCCTCTTGGATATGAAATTACCAAAGCTGAAACAGAAGAGTATATGAGTAGATTGCTTAAGGGCAAGTTGGATATTCACAGTAATAGATTTGGAACTTTTGAGGAGAACTTCAACACCGTAAAGTCTATCTTAGAAGAGAAACAGTCTAAGAAGAGAGTAGATAGTATAATAAAGAAGATTCTGAAGGACACAGGGATGACAGAACAAGAATTTGTAATTGCTAAGCAGACAGCAGCAGCCATCAGAGATATAGGACAAAAGGAAATTTTGTCAGTTCCACCCCTTTCATCAGTTGCAGAACAGCCAGCAAACATTCAAATTAAGGTAAAACTGGAGGAAGTTGAGAAAGATCAAGAAGCTAGGAAATCCAAAAGATCATCCCCATCTACACCTGGTAAAAGAATAAAAGAAATTGATATTGGACCAAGCAAAAGGCAGAAAACATTAGTACCACCAGTTCAGACGAAGATAGAAGAAATAAAAGATGATGAAGATACCACAGTGAAAAAGAAAACATGGAAACCTAAGATTGAAAAAGTGAATGAACAAATCATAAAAGATGGAGACTTCTCTAAGATGAACAAGTATTATGACCTTTATGACTATTCATATAAAAGGAATCTTATAAATGCAGTTGTGAAACACATGATACAATCTAATAAGAAGTTTGACACAATTTAGGGCAAGATACCTGATGATTTGTATGAGAAATTAGTGAACAAGAATAAAAGAGCAACAGAACAAGACAATAAGATCACAGAAAATCTTGTAAGAAAATTATGTGATGTTAAAGATGAAGAACATTTCAAGGAGATCATGAAAGAACTGAACACCCATCTGAGAACAAAGAAAAGAACCATTCAGATTATGGGAGGAAATTATGAAGAGATCAACAGAGAAACAGAGCAAGCAATAGTCAAAGTAATGACATCTAGTGTTGAAAGACACTCTAGTGCAGCAGGACAAACAGAGCAAGATAAGGAAGCTGAACATCAGAGAATTCCCTCTCCACCAGCTATAAACATTGAAGATGAGTCAATGTATGTGGAAGGAACTAAAATTACTTTAGATAGTGATGATAACCCTTTCAAGAATTTTGAAAACATTGTTGACAATTCGGCTTTTGAAGAGCAGGACAGTGCCAGAGAAGAAGAGAACAGAGATTCAAGGATTGAAGAAGAAAAGGTAACAGACAAGAAAGTAGAAGCTCCTAGCCAAGCAGAAATCAGTCTTACACTTGAGACTGCAAAGAAATCACAGTTTGGATCTATATTTGAAAGTTTTGGAAAAGAAGTTGATTATGATGATCAGATGGAATTGATCACATCTCTGAACAAGATAATTGGGAAGAATAAGAAAGTGAAAAGCATTGAAGGATCACTAAAAGAACTAACAGAGAAGTTGCAAGGCATTGTGACTACACAGATAACAGAGGCAGACCCTCTTGAAAGAGCTAGGAAAATTATGAATGTAATTGATGATGAGTTTACTAACTTATCTGACATAGCTAAAGTGAAGGCTCAAGTAGCCTATGAGGCCAAATTACTTCTAGACATAAGCAAGAATATCATGAATGACATTAACAACCTGGATATCTATATAAAAGACTTGAGAAGGAACTTGGACAGAGGTAAAACTTTGTACATTCAGTGTTCAAAATATGAGAATATTGTATCAGAAGAAATTTAGAAGATTAAATACAAAGAAGTAGAGATTCAAATAGAGGTAAATCTTCTAGCTAGCCCCAATGTGAAGATATTGGACATTGAGAAGAAAATCAGCAGTATTAACGATGAAATAAGGATTCTATTTCATCACAAGGACGGGAAATGGAAAAGATTCGCTCTTCTAAGAGAACATATTTCCATTAAGTTAAGCATTTTTGAAGGACAAATGGAAGAATGTCTTTCATCAAAGACATCTTTTCAGAAGTTTAGTTTTGCAAACCTTCAAGCCTGTGAAATAGCATCTTATGGATTGTGTGCACTACTCACTATTGGAGACACCATTAAGAAGGCATGGGAGAAGGAGATAGACAGCATCAAGATAAATTTTGCAGATTGTGTTGCAAGCCTACCGGCTCTGCAATATTAAATCAAGGTATACACATTTTTTTAGCACAATTTTGGCACATTTTTTGTCATTGTTATCAAAGGGAGAGATATTTAGCAGAAAATTGTTAAATATGATAAGAATGTATATTCTTAGGGGGAGTATAGGATATAGCTAAGATATATGGAGTTATAGGGACAACGGATATATATTTTTGTTATGGCCACAATTTTGAGTTTTTGAAGTGTTATGACTTAGCCAATTTTCTCATATGTTGTGACCAATGACAAAGGGCGAGATTGTTGGAAATTTGGCTGAGTTAGATACTTAGATGTTGTCATTATGGAAACATATGATCTACATGAAGATCGCATATGATAGAGAGCAAGTACGTCAGAGCGCAAAGCAAAATTGTCTAAGTATGAGACAGTGTTTTTCCAGTGTATCCGGAGACAGTTTTGATTAGCAATGACGATTGGAGTAAGTTCAGTGCTTGCCCACTTGAACATAGATACTATGATGACTATAGAAGACTCACATGAGAGTGCAAGTCAGTACAACATGTACGGAATAACTTATGATAGTTTTACCTAAGACAATGTTAAGCCGACAGGACAATATATGAAGACAGAATTGGTAAAGAGGTGAGGGATTATTTTGTTTATCAAAATAATGTCTTAACAATATAAAGGGATGACATCGTATATGTCAACCCTTGGGTAAATATGTATTTTGTATAATTCTTTTGTTAAGCCGACTGTAAGAGTTATTAGCCTTAATAACTTGTATAAATATGAGGCATTTGTAAATCCGAAATATACAAGCAATTGTAATGATATAGATGGTATAGTGAACATATAGCAAAGAGATATTCATGTGAAGTTGTGAAAGCAAGCAAACAGTATAAGGTTATGTACCTTGCCATATATTGTAATCAGTAATCATTGTACATTACTTGTTTGGGCAGTGGACTCATCTAGTAATCATATTTTGTACTACCAACTCTTCGCAGGGTTGAGGCTTCTAACAAGGCCTAATGTCCCTTAATCAGGACTAAGACACTATATGCATGTAATAGGCTCCTAACAGGGTCAACATCCTTAATAGAATACTTTTGATTAGTGGATCTTTGTGGGTACCATCCCCACTGGGGTTTTCCCTTGGCCAAGGTTTCCTCGACAACAAATAATGTGTTATGAGTTCATTTGTTTTACTGTTATGCACATTCTTTTGTTTACTATGTTATGCATGTATCAAGTTAATCTGTTATATCCATAATTGGGCAAAAGTAAAAGTTTGTAGAATACTGATTCACCCCCCCCCCCCTCTCAGTATTCCCTATTTCTAACATATTTTTTATGGGTTTGTGGATCATTTCATGAGTTTACTATTATTTACTTTATATTTTTTCAATTACAACATATTGGTAACATAGAAAAGACTATCCGCAAATTCAAAATGAAACTATAAGATGATGATTTAAAGTATGAATTGATACGAATCTATTAGTATTGATTCATCCCCCCGTCTCAGTTTCTAATCTTTCCAATCAACAATGGAACCCACAATTATCTTTGCAGAAATCATAAATACCTGCTTAAGGATAATAGTAAAAAATAGAATGTACTTTCCATTAAAGTCAAATCCCTAGAGCTCACTACTCATATTTGTTGATGTCAGTTTTGTACCACAACATAACATATAGCAATTGAATACTTGATTTAGCATACCAAACACTCAACCCTCTCTTGAAAAGTAATTACTCATGAAGAACATGAGAAAACTCCAAGGTTCCTTACACTTGTGGATACTAACTCAGTTATATTAATGTGATTTGTTGGTTAATCACGTAGGAGGGATTACGTTGTTCATTCAAAGATAACCTGGTGGTACTTCGCTTGCTTGACTTGTTCTTTTCTCCTTGATCACTTTCACTTTCAACTACTCCTACCATTAACTACTTACTACTCTACTACTACTCCTATGAATGAAGAAATTAGCAAATGGATAGGGATCCAACCAAATGAAAGCTTGCCTATGGTGCTACCTCCATTGGTGCAATGATTCAAAGGGATACTCTTAGGATTTTCACACTAACTACTATCTTCCAACCCAACTTAAAGTACAAGCAAAAAGATGAAATGCAAGTAGAACTTCGGAGCAATTGCACAAGATTAACACACAAGGCTTCCTAACAAGCTCCTAGGATGCTAGTGGCCTAGTATATAGATCCCTATCAAACATTCACTAACATCGCCATACAACTAGCCATCTACTTCTACTCTAACAACATGAAATGAAATCCTACTTTAATTTGAGCGATGAGAAGAAACATGCAATACACCAAAATGATCATGTATATCCACCATGCAAACCACAACAATGAATAGAGAACAATTTTGATAGTATTTTAGAAACAATTCTCCAACATAACTTTCCTTACAAATGAGCACAAATGGCCTTATATAGAGGCTCAAAATTACAATGAGTGGCCAACATTAAGAGACAAAAAATCAAGGGCCAAGATTAAACTTTAAAAACCCTAATTAGGGTAACCATCTTTCAACCAATTACATGAGGGCACCAACTTTGTGGGCCAATGAAAAAATTACAATAATCTGTCAACCAATGAGAACATAGGACACTTGGCATGATTTAATTGCATGCACATGAAATTGCCACCTCATCAACCTTATCTTATAAATTTATTTAATCCTTGACATGAGGTGAAGCCTTGGATGCTTGAGCTCGCCCTTAGAAACTTTCTCATCACCACTTCAACTTGCTTGTACTTGATATCCTGACCTTGAAACGATGAGGTCTCTATCCACTTGGGGTAATCTTGCCTTGGCCTCGGTGGCTTGCCTGGATGTGAACCTCTTTGCAATATGAGAGCCTTGCTCTTGGCCACCACCTTGAAATCGAATTTGACCTCTTTCAACCTTTCATCTCGCCTTCCTCCTTCATTATCCTTTCCTTAACCTTCCTTGTCTTCCCTAACCTTCCTACTCGAAGTTGGTTTGCATGCACCGCCCCTCTGCTTCAATAATCTTGGGTTCTAGGGCACTTGCCTCGGCCATACCTCCTACAAGGCCCACAATGCACCCATTACTTGAATTGAAATAATCCTTAAGTTAATCAATTGCCGCCTAGCTAGTTAGTGAGTTGGTTCCTTCACCGCCTAATTAAGCTATGTGGAGTTCATCTTCCATTTTAAGTTATGTGAATTATTCATTAAGTCCATTTCTAATAGATAATTACAACTTAGTTTGTGTGTTGATCAATCTTATCATCCAAGTTATGATTTCTTTGTTTGTATCAATTTGTAGTCCATTCTTATCGTTCCTCTTAATGTGATTGAATCTAATTACTAGTTGTCTTTGTTTGATTTGAAATGAAAGAAAACGACTAGCCAAGGAAAGAAAACACATAACACCACTCTATAGAGCTCACCACCGAGGGTAGACTCCTAAACATGGAGGGCCAACCATATAAAAAAGTCCAAGTCCAAGTTCCTATTACATTGGTGTAATGTTCCAACACCTACCTCTTGACCTTTAGAAATTGCCTACTTAGCCTACTACAAAAAAATGCATGACCCTCTTGGGTGCTAGACCCCTCTCACATCTAACCAAGATAGCTTGCACGAATAGTCAAGCCTTGCCTAGCCTCAAATATCTTCAAATCTCTTCCAACCTGCAATGAAACTTGCTTCCTTGCTTGCACCTGCAATGAAAATATGGAATGGAGGGTGGGGGTGAAGCGGATGTAAGTGAAAGATGGAGATGCAGGATGGACCTATGAAAATGTGGTGGCAACCTGTCTTCTTATCCTTCTTGGCCAAGGGGGAGGAGCTCTCCATCAAATTGTCTCTCAACTGTATCATATTCACTGTGCCAATACTGGTGTCCCTCTTTTGCTTCAATTTTGAGAAGAAGGTGGTCTTGGGCCCGATGTCTTCCTTGTCTTACTTGGTATGCATTGCCCTTTGGTTCTTGCTTGCACTAGCATCCGCCATCCTAACCCTTATTTCTGCCTCTTCTTTCTACAATGAGATGGGACTAAACTTATCTTTACCCCTCCAATCCTAGGGATGGAACTCCCACTTATTTATGCCTCTTCAATTCCTATCACACTACACTTATCTCTTCCTCTTCACCTAGGGATGGGACTACCACTTATTTCTACCTCTTCGAAAATTTATGAGATGGACTACACTTATATCTCCCAACTTCGTTCCTAGGGGTGGTACTACCACTTATATCTCCTTTCTCCTAATCCTAGATGGAAACTACACTTATATCTCGCAACTTCGAGCCCTAGATGAAATGATGAAGTGATGGATGGATGATGCAAACAAGAAAATAGAGAAAATGTACCAAGCAAGAACAAGGAGAAAATCTTCCTTTTAAACCAGCCTTCACCCTCAAGCATGAAGATCCTCCTCTACACCAACAAATTCCCCTCTAAAGAAGAAGAAGACAACACCAAAATGCACTCTTCCACCAAAAGAAGGAAATCACCCCTTGCTAAATGCACTCCTCCTTACAAAGTTTTGGTCTTTCTGCTCCAAGAGCTCCTCCTTGGCTACCAAGAGACACGTGAGAAATGAATGAGAAAATGAGGAGACAAGCCCTCCCTTTATACTAAATTTTTTGCCTCTTCATATAGAGCCGACCTACATTAGAGGGAAAATAAAATTAATTAAATTTCCAAACATATAACCCAAATTAAATGCATTAAATCACATAGCCTTGGGTATTTAATTTTAATTTAAAATTGGGCCACCCTATTGCAAAAATGAAAATTTGTGCAATAGCATGTTAATTTTTTTTTTTAAATGAAACTGGGCCACTCCAAAAAAATGATCCATATGGGGCCCCTAAACATTGAAATTAACCAAGCCATGGCCCAAAAAAAAAATTAATTCACTTACCGCAAAAAAAAAATCAATTGAGGGAAAGGGCAGATTTAAATTAAGAGAGCCACTTGCATTGAATTGTGCAAAATTATGGGTTTAAATTAGCCAAATCCGAAATTATCATAGGCCCTAAAATTGAAATTTTGAAAAACGGTCATTTAGGCCTCTAATATATCTTTAAACCTTCCCCATTGTGGACCCAATAACTTTCCTTGAATTTCACACCTCCTAGGCCTGAAAATACATTGAATTTAAAACACAAAGGGCCCAAATTAAATTTCTAAATTACAAACACTCAGCCCAAAAATATGATTTTAAAGCATTTAATCATGACAACCAAAATTAATTTTTTTATTTTGCAACCCAAAAATCATTTTGCAATTTAATTTCCATTTGGCAATTTAATTTTTTTATTTTGGCAATTTATTATCTCCATTTGGCAATCAAATTCAAATTTGGCAATTAAATTCAAATTTTTCATTTTATTTCATTTTCACCACCAAAAATTTATAAGATTTTCCAAAAATAACTAAGTCCACAATTAAATTTTGGAAAATGTTCAAGTTATGCAATTATATCAATTTTCCAAAATTCATCCAAGTCTAAAAAATATTGCATATTTATCATCTCAAAACCCCAGGGTTACTCCAAAACTCGCTAAGGCATCCGAATACCCAGATCTAGGAAAATTGCCAAGGCCCGCTCAAAAAATTGGGGAGTCCCCAAATTCTTTGGGGCAATGGTGTGAAAACCTCACAACATCTAGCATCAACCTAAAGAAATGTTCCTAAACATTTCAAGAATAAAGTAACTTAGAACAAAAACTCTTAGGATGACCCATACGAGATTCCACTTAAGGACAAGCACTCAACAAGGGAAACAATTCTCAAGTTGAACCTAAGTACCCCGACCATAAGTTATTCATGTGCGTGCAAAAGATTTATTCCCCGCTCAACAAGAACTTGATAATCTCTCAGCTCCATCGAACTCAACCATTATCATATCCTTACTTGAAAAGGATCCTGGATAGAGCCCCGCTGCCAGTCAGGCGTCTATAGCCCCGATGGAGTTATCGATGTGGCCCCACAATCACAGTTCTACCTTTAGTGACCACTTAGTAGCACTAGTAGAGATGATTACACGCCCTTTAAAGACAAATTTAATCTTTATTTTCACTTTGATATTGCCTTTCATCTTGCACTTATTTTCATTTTTCCTTTTTTCTCATGATATTTCTTTCTCTTTTCAATCTTTTGTTTGGCTTACTGGTAATGAAGCCCGCGGAGGTTTTGGAAGACCACAGTGGTGCTGAAGCAGGTGTATGATTTTCACTAAGTCCATTTTCACTTCGAAACACCAAGAACTCGGAGCAATTAAGTGTGAGTAAAATGTTGTAACCATGTCAGAGGTAACTCAAGAGCCACTATCGAGTTTGACCCAAATTTAGTACAATTCCTACCATAGACCAACGACCAGGCACAACCTTCAATCCCTTGAACTTTGTCAAATGTATTAAGGAAATGAACAAGACGGAGCCTAGGTTCTGACACCAAAAGTGTAAAAATCTACACACCTCGTCCGTGAGTGATAACATGGAACCCCTTTGCAGTTGCAAAGCTCCAACTGAGAGAAGCTAAAAGATCTCAAGTCAAATGACTTGATGCAAATTAAACTTGAGCTCCCTCAAACACCTAAACTAACCAAATGAAAGGAAACTTACTCTAACCCACTAGAAAGAAACCTACTCTAAACGACTGAAAGGAAACTTAATCTAAGCCAAACATGAAAGCAAACTAAACTACTCTCCTGAACCAAATGGTCCAAGATAAACCTACCCTAACTATGTACAAGACTCTAAACGAACAACACTAACCGATCTAATATATACACTGGATCTCGCATGGTTTCTCAAGATGTTCAAAAGTAACAAGGTTTGGGTGATAGTTCTCAATCTCGCAAATTCATCCTTGTACTCTAAAAAAAAATTTGTTACCTCCAACTCAAACTCAAGAAAATTATCATGAAAAATCAACAATTGAGGCAACTCATAGGGTCCATGATCAATCCAAATACAAGTTGTTTTTCCAAAATTTCCATAATCAAAATAAAAACTTTTATACCTTTCATCCTTAAGAGCAGGGAAAGAAACAACCTGGTGTGCTTCATGTGGTAACTCTTGTTCAAACCTCAATTGACCATCCACAGCTTCAGGAGGTCGCAACTAGTGATGAATCTTCCCTCTAACATCTACATCTAACTCATTGGTAGTCAAGGCAGGATCAAACTTGGAATCAAGCTCATGAAATATCATCTTTGAGGGCTTGTCCTTGTGAAACATGAACCATGCATCCTTGTGAATCTCCTAAAGTATATCCTTAAAAATCAAGGATTCCTTGATATTCTCCCCATCAAACACCTCTCCAAGTTGCTCGAACACAATACCCAACTGTAGCATCAACCCAAACTGTTCCTTGTTTTCCTTTTCCATGGGAGCAACTTGATCACCACTTAACAATCCTTGCATATCCTCACCACTAGGAGCTTCATCATCTAGCATGTAATCTCCATTTGAACTCTCTTTAGGAACATCTTGCAATTCTTTATATAGACTCTCACCAAACATAGCACCTTCAAGACTGATAGGAGAACCATCATACATCTTTGTGAGTTGCATGTCAACTTCCATTTCAAGTCGTAAAATTTATGGAGGTCGAAGTTGATGGCGAATTATGTCACTTGCAACAACTTGTCTGTCTTGGGATTCCTTTGTCAATGAATCCATTCGTATTTTTTCCATAAGATCCTTAAGCATCCCCCCAAAGAATATGGTGGTTATGATGTCCTGGAATGCTTTATCAAACTTTTCCTCATATCTTGATTCACTTGTAGTAACTTGCAATTCCTTGTTCAACTTGTCCACTTGATTGCTTCTTTCATGAAGGGTGCTAGAGATTTCTTCCAACTCTTCCTCAAGAATTTGACCTTGTAGCATGAGGGAAAGTTCATGAAGGATCACCTCTTCAAACTTGTTATGGTCTTCTTCTAGCTCCTCAAGGTGTGGATCTTTGTTTGATATGCTTCCTCTTCTTTGGATGAATTCAATTGCTTCCTTAATTTCTTTGTCAACTTCTTCCTCTTGAGGAGTAAAGTGTGAAGGCTCATCTTCCACATGAATGTCTTGGTCATTAGGTTCAACCACGGCATCCTCTCACAAGTTGTTTTCTTCTTTGTTGGATGGGGACACAATATGCTCATCTTTTGGTTTCCAACCTAAGTAATCAATGCAATCTTTGTTGCCTTCCTTCAATGCCAAACTCATTTGTTCAAGGCATGCACTCCAAATTTCATCTATATTCGGTTGCTCACAGTCAAACCATCCCATCTCTTGCTTAGCCTGCTTTATGATATCCCGACATGGTTGACAAGTATATTTTGAATGTCTCACATCGTGTAGTCTACACCAACCAGAGAGCAACATATCTTCCACATATAGTTCCTCCTCACTTAGTCACTTCTTGATCATTTCCTTGAAACTATTTACAAACATGTTGACTCTATCATTTTGTTCGGCAAATGGAATTAGTTTGAGGACATCCCGAAAGGACATATTCCTTTGCAATACCAACTCCACTCTTGACACAAATATCAAACAATTAAGCTCATCATGTGTGGTTGTCCCATGAATCCTGCACACATAAGCTGATGCCAATTCAAACAAATTTTGCAGATACAATTGTGCATTCAAAGTCTCCCGAAATCAAGCAATGTCAATTGGATGAATGTCTTGACCATGAAACTACTGTCCATCCATTGAGAAGTCTTCTCCTATTTTATTTTTTTCATTTTCTAATTTTTTTGATTTTTTGAACTTTTGAAGAAATCCCTCATATCTCAAATATAACATGAAAGCTCATTATTGTTGATAGTCCATGAATGAACATCGTTCGGCCCTCCTTCTAGTGCCAAATAATGTTAGCGTGATGATGGAGGCTTCTCCCGTCACCAATGCTCAAATTTTCCAACCTTTCTCTAGAATGAATTTCAATTAAACCCTCCTAGCGCCAAATAATGTTGATGTCAGTTTTGTACCACTACATAACATATAGCAATTGAATACTTGATTTAGCATACCAAACACTCAACCGTCTCTTGAAAAGTAATTACTCATGAAGAACATGAGAAAACTCCAAGGTTTCTTACACTTGTGGATACTAACTCAGTTATATTAATGTGATTTGCTGGTTAATCACGTAGGCGGGCTTACGTTGTTCATTCAAAGATAACTTGGTGGTACTTTGCTGGCTTGACTTGTTCTTTTCTCCTTGATCACTTTCACTTTCAACTACTACTACCATTAACTACTTACTGCTCTACTACTACTCCTATGAATGAAGAAATTAGCAAATGGACGAGGATCCAACCAAATGAAAGTTTGCCTACGGTGCTACCTCCATTGGTGCAATGATTCAAAGGGATACTCTTAGGATTTTCACACTAACACCTATCTTCAAACCCAACTTGAAGTACAAGCAGAAAGATGAAATACAAGTAGAACTTGGCAGCAATTGGACTAGATTACCACACAAGGCTTCCGAACAAGCCGCTAGGATGCTAGTGGCCTAGTATATAGATCCCTATCAAACATTCACTAACATCACCATACAACTAGCCATCTACTTCTACTCTAACAACATGAAATGAAATCCTAATTTAATTTGAGAGATGAGAAGAAACATGCAATACACCAAAATGATCATGTATATCTACCATGCAAACCACGACAATGTGTTGGTGTAATTATTTATTTCTAATTACACTTTACTTAATCTTACTTAGGTTAATGCATTGCATAGTAATTTGTGATTGAGACACCAGGAGTGTGCACATCTATTAACCACATGGTGTAGGAGAAATTCCACTTTTGGTGTGATAGTTGTCTTCACATACCTCGTTGTGTGTGAGATCCACCTTTTGTGCTCTTATCACATTATCATCCTAATCCAATGCACATACTTTATTGCATATTGGAGGATGATCCACATTTGGTGGACATGTGATTCAACCTAGCATAGGTGATAGCTTATCAGCTCTTTATCATTCTCTCATATTGCCTTTCCTATATAAAGAGGCCTATTACGTAACTATTATTCAATCATTGAAGGTGAATTCATTGGATCTATTCAATCCATTATTGCATTCATATTTTCTCTCTTCTGCTTTTCTTCAACCTCTAGATCCTTGATTCAATATTTGCTATTTGCAAATTCTTACATGGTATCAGAGCCATTGGAGTGTTTTTGATTAGCCGATTTGAAGCGATCTTGTTGTAAGCTTTGAAGGTCCAAATCTCAGATATGGCAACCAGCATGCGATAGAGGCATCTTGGAGGCTGTTTTGGTTAAAATCGACTATAAACTCGCCCATATTCGGTGAAAGTCAAATCCGAGGCAAAATGTTTTTGCAAATCAGACCGTACGGCCCGACCTACCTCTGTAGTATGATTTTTCAAAAAAAAAAAAAGGATTTATCTCTGTAAATTTTTCAAAAAAAATTTTCATTTCTGCAAACAACTGGGCCTGGTACATGCCCTTTATTACTGCATATATCAGAGAATATCCTGTCTGTCACAAAGACAAGACAGTGCGTACGTCATCATTGCCTCGGCAAATCAGATTCGTGCACAAGACCCGCGCTCAACCCTTTCGGCGAGCCCAAGCCCTGCCCACGGTGGGCTTTTCACTTCATATTATATTGCGGGCATTTGAAGTTATAAAGGACTTAAATGTCCTTCGCGTGAGGCATGTGGGATTAAAAATCCCACCCACGCCCATCCTCCCAAGTGGCTTCCCCCTGCTCATCCGGTGCTACTCCTCCAGCCACTCCTCCCTTTCGCACCGCCTGAGCGGACTGTTACTCCCGCTCCACTCCGACCAAACACCTCCGCAGCCGGGAAACTCACTCAGCGGCTCCTCTGCGATCCTCCACGATCTGCCTCCAAACCGCGGCCACCTCCAAACCACGCAGCACCACTTGGAAGACTGTCGAGATTTACTGCCGGTCTCATCCGCAGCCCCTCTCCGCTGGGGACACTTGCCATCGTGACGCCGCCTCTGCCCAGTCAACGCCGAGCAGGCCAGCCACGCGGACCCTGCAGACCTTGGTCACAGACACCCCAGCACGAGAGCACTATGCCCTCCAATCACAAACGGACACCTGGCGTCCCTACCACATCACTTCAAACACACCTCCATCCGTACATTATGGACTTGTACGAACAACCACCTTAGCAGACACATCAGCCCGTGTAGCACATCTTTTTTTTGACGTCACCTTTTGACTGGCCTAAATTTGACAGTCGTTTAGCTATCACAGCAGGGCGAAATTGGGTCTTTTTGACAGTCGTATGACCATCAAATTTAGCCCATCATTCTTCTGATGTCGTCAGGGTTCAAAAATTCTCAGCCTTCACCAAATGCATTTTGGATTTTGCTATCCAACTTTGAGAGGTCATAACTTGGTCATCCGGGCTCCAAATCGGCTGCAATTTTTTTGAAATTGGGTAGAATTTCCTGAACTTTCCAATGGCGGTGTTGATTTTGTATTTTAGTGGCAGATTTGTCAGAAATTGCAGATCTTGTTGACTATTCTTGTCTATTCCTAATTTTTGCAACTTCCAAGGCTTCGTTTGGGCACATATGGTAACATTTTGAGGTGAAATTTTTTTTTGAAAGTACATGATATTTTGTCTACTTTCCAGATCTGCAATCAGATTTGAGTATTTTTTGTAGACATATCACTTTCAGCAATAGGTCATTTTGGGGCTATAAATGCACTTGGTTAATCCTTGGATTTTCGTTTTCTGATTTGCATCAATCATTTGAAGAAGTTATTAGTAGTTATCAGTCATTATTTGGTGTCAATATGGATAATTCAAAGGTTAAAATCCTCACTCCATATAACTACCATGAATGCAAAGTATCTTTAAGTGATCATTTCTTCAGTCTTGGATTGTTTAGAATGACTCTTGGGTAGGATCAAGAACCTCAAATAGGTGCTGTAGAAAGGCGAAAATGGTTTGATCGAAGGGATAAAGCACTTGGCTATCTTAGCTCATCTATCTCTCACGACTTGCACTTTCATATTGCATCTTGCACACATCCTCATGATGCTTGGCTCACATTGGAAGGACTCTTTGGTAAACCTAATAGGATGAGGAAATTCAAATTAGAGAATGATCTCAAAGGTCTTAATCCTAGGGATTTTGACAATATTCAAGATTTTTTCTCTAAGTTCAATACTGTTAGATTGGAGCTCTCTTCATGTGGCATTGTTAAAGGGGATGAACAATTGATCTTTTCTATTCTTTCCAAGCTTGGTCCTGATTATTCTATCTTTGTTTCTACATTCTATGCTACTATGGATGCTCTTGGTAGTGCATACAAATTGCCCTCTCTTGATGAATTTGCATCACAGCTCACAAGGGAACAAGCAAAGTTGGCACACATGGGTCAGTTAAAGCCTTCCACACATCAAGCATTGATTGCAAGTGAGTCTACATCAAAGGCTTCTAATGGAAAAGGAAAGAAACACAATAAGGATCCTAAGCCTCATGACAAAGGTAATGAATCTTTTTCACCAAAAAGTACTGAATCCAAGTCCTCTTCAAGAGAGGAATCATCTAGAAGAAAGAGAGATAAATGTGCATATTGTCAAAAGTTAGGACATGATGAGCATAAGTGTTTTCAAAAGAAGATTGATGAGCTAACTCACATTATTCAGTAACACAACATTAAGTTGCCCTCATCAGTGTCTGCTCCTTCTACACATTTGGTAGCTTCTACATCTCCATCATCATCCAAAGATAAAGGTAAAGGACAAGCACTCATGGCTTCCATACATCCTGAGCAAGGTAAATGGCTTCTTGATTCAGGTGCATCACATCATATGGCATCTTCTATGGATATGTTTTCTTCTATTGAGCCTTGTAATTCTCCTAATATTTTGATGGGTAACAACACATTCATGAGAGTTTGTGGGAAAGGTTCTATTCCTATGAGAGAAGGGACATTTAATGATGTTCTTTGTGTACCATCCTTGACCACTAATCTTCTTTCTATTTACCAAATTACACATGGGGCACAAGGTAAAATTGTTGAGTTCACTCCTGATTATGTCTACATTAGGGACATGGAGACTAGAGATGTCATAGCTATGGGAGTTGTTGATCATACATCACGCTTGTATTCTTTTTCTAATTTTGTTGATAATGATGATGATATTCATGATGTACCCATCCCTTTGCCAAGGGATAATTATGAGGAGAACTTTGGGCACTTGAATCATTTTGTTGTTGAGACAAAGTGTTGATCTTCCTACTCCTCCACTTCCTGCTTCTTCAGACATGGGCTCTACTATTCAGCAGGATGATCATAGTGTTTCAGATCTTGCAGAGTGTGATGACTATTTGGATGCATCTTCAGCATTTGTTGATTCTCATGATGCAGATTTGGAAGACATACATGAGGGGGTCTCTCTTTCCCTTGATGATAGTTTTATCATAGATGGGGACACTTCTTCACCTTCTTTGGAGATTGGTGTACTTGATTCTTCTCCTTCTTCACTTGATTTGTCACATGAAGTGATAGATTCTATGAGCTTGTAGATTCCTAATTAGTCTTCAGAGATTCATGCATGGAGACCTTCATCTTCTTCCTCATTCCATTTGCACATGGATTGGCTTCTTCATCATTTGATGTATCTATTTCTTCCTAAGGAGAGACGTGTTTCTAATAAGCATTGGTTGAACTATTGTTTGCAGGTACTCTTCATCAACATGGGAGCTTCTACATTATGGAGGGGATATCATGTCTCCAACTATCCTTCTTATGGGGGGATACATCTTTGTATATACATGATGTATGTAGTTCTTGGGGGGTCTTGAGCACTCCATCCATGCATCTCGTTTTCTTCTCTCTTTTTGGGGGAGGGTTTTTCCCATGAGGTTTTCCCACTTTCTCCACTTTATGAGAGTTATCCATTTCATGTATTGCATTTTGTACATGGGTACCTAACATGGCCTAGTTGCCGGGACCCATATTGCATTGTGAGTTTAAGTGCATTCCCCTAAGTTTCACTTAAGGGGGGGTGTTGGTGTAATTAATTATTCCTAATTACACTTTATTTAATCTTACTTAGGTTAATGCATTGCATAGTAATTTGTGATTGAGACACCTAGGAGTGTGCACAACTATTAAGCACATGTAGGAGAAATTCCATTTTTCGTGTGATAGTTGTCTTCACATACCTCGTTGTGTGTGAGATCCACCTTTTGTGCTCTTATCACATTATCATCCTAAAATAATGCACATACTTTATTGCATATTGGAGAATGATCCACATTTGGTGGACATGTGATTACACCTAGCATAGGTGATAGCTTATCAGCTCCTTATCATTCTCTCATACTGCCTTTCCTATATAAGGAGGCCTATTATGTAAATATTATTCAATCATTGAAGGTGAATTCATTGGATCTATTCAATCCATTATTGCATTCATATTTTCTCTCTTGTGCTTTTCTTCAACCTCTAGATCCTTGGTTCAATATTTGCTATTTGCAAATTCTTACACAATGAATAGAAAACATTTTTGATAGTATTTTGGCAAAAATTCTCCAACATAACTCTCCTTACAAATGAGAATAAATGGCCTTATATAGAGGCTCAAAATTACGAGTGGCCAAGATTAAGAGACAAAAAATCAAGGGCCAAGATTAAACCTTACAAACCCTAATTAGGGTTACCCTCTTTCAACCAATTACATGAGGGCACCAACTTTGTGGGCCAATGAAAAAATTACAATAATCTGTCAACCAATGAGAACATAGGACACTTGGCATGATTTAATTGCATGCACATGAAATTGCCACCTCATCAACCTTATCTTATAAATTCATTTAATCCTTGAGATGAGGTGAAGCCTTGGATACTTGAGCTCACCCTTAGAAACTTTCTCATCACCACTTCAACTTGCTTGTACTTGATGTACTGACCTCGAAAGGGTGAGGTCTCTATGCACTTGGGGTAATCTTGGCTTGGCCTCGATGGCTTTCCTGGATGTGAACCTCTTTGCAATTTGAGAGCCTTGCTCTTAGCCACCACCTTGAAATCGAACTTGACCTCTTTCAACCTTTCGTCTCGCCTTCCTCCTTCATTACCCTTTCCTTCCTTAACCTTCCTCGTCTTCCCTAACCTTCCTACTCAAATTTGATTTGCATGCACCGCCCCTCTGATTCAATACTCTTGGGTTCTGGGGCACCTACCTCAGCCATACCTGCTACAAGGCCCACAATGCACCCATTACTTGATTTGAAATAATACTTAAGTTCATCAATTGTTGCCTAGCTAGTTAGTGAGTTGGTTACTTCACCGCCTAATTAAGCTATGTGGAGTTCATCTTACATCCAAAATTATGTGAATTGTTCATTATGTCCATTTCTAATAGATAATTACAACTTAGTTTGTGTGTTGATCAATCTTATCATCCAAGTTATGATTGCTTTGTTTGTATCAATTTGTAGTCTATCCTTATCTTTCCTCTTAATGTGATTGAATCTAATTACTAGTTGTCTTTGTTTGATTTGCAATGAAAAAAAACAACTAGCCAAGGAAAGAAAACACATAACTCCACTCCACGGAGCTCACCACCGAGGGCAGACTCCTAAACATGGAGGGCCAACCATATAAAAAAGTCCAAGGCCAAGTTCATATTACATTGGTGTAATGTTCCAACACCTACCTCTTTACCTTTAAAACTTGACTACTTAGTCTAGTACAACAAAATGCATGACCCTCTTGGGTTCTAGATCCCTCTCAAATCTAACCAAGCTAGCTTGCAGGAATAGCCAAGCCTGCCTAGCCTCAAAGATCTTCAAATCTCTTCCAACCTGCAATGAAACCTGCTTCCTTGCTTGCACCTGCAATGAAAATATGGAATAGAGGGTGGGGGTGAAGCGGATACAAGTGAAAGATGGAGCTATGAAAATGTGGTGGCAACCTATCTTCTTATCCTTATTGGCCAAGGGGGATGAGCTCTCCATCAACTTGTCTCTAAACTATATCATGTTCACTGTGCCAAAGCTGGTCTCCCTCTCTTGCTTCAATTTCGAGAAGGTGGTCTTGTGCCTCAGGTATTCCTTGTCTTACTTGGTATGCATTTCCCTTTGGTTCTTGCTTGCGCTAGCATCTGCCATCCTAACCCTTATTTCTGCCTCTTCTTTCTACAATGAGATGGGACTACACTTATCTCTGCCCCTCTAATCCTAAGGATGGAACTGCCACTTATTTCTGCCTCTTCAATTCCTATCACACTACACTTATCTCTGCCTCTTCACCTAGCGATGGGACTACCACTTATTTTTGCCTCTTCGAAAACTTATGAGATGGACTACACTTATATATCCTAACTTCGTTCCTAGGGGTGGGACTACCACTTATATCTCCTTTTTCCAAATCCTAGATGAAAACTACACTTATATCTTGCAACTTCAGGCCCTAGATGAAATGATGAAGTGATGGATGGATGATGCAAGCAAGAAAATAGGAAAAATGTACCAAGCAAGAACAAGGAGAAAATCTGCCTTTAAGACCAGCCTTCACCCTCAAGCGTGAAGATCCTCCTCTACACCCACAAATTCCCCTCCAAAGAAGAAGAAGACAACACCAAAATGCACTCTTCCACCAAAAGAAGAAAATCACCCCTTGCTAAATGCACTCCTCCTTGCAAAGTTTCGCTCTTTCTGCTCCAAGAGCTCCTCTTTGGCTGCCAAGAGACAAGTGAGAAATGAATGAGAAAATGAGGAGAAAAGCCCTCCCTTTATACTAAATTTTTTGCCTCTTCAAATAGGGCCGACCTGCATTGGAGGGAAAATAAAATTAATTAAATTGCCAAACATATAACCCAAATTAAATGCATTAAATCACACAGCCTTGGGTATTTAATTTTAATTTAAAAATGGGCCAGCCTATTGCAAAAATGAAAATCTGTTCAATAGCATGTTAATTTTTTTTTTAAATGAAATTGGGCCACTCCAAAAAAACAATCCATATGGGACCCCTAAACATTGAAATTAACCAAGCCATGGCCCCAAAAAAAAATTAATTCACTTACGCTTAAAAAAATCAATTTAAGGAAAGGGCAGATTTAAATTAAGAGAGCCACTTGCATTAAATTGTGCAAAATTATGGGTTTAAATTAGCCAAATCCGAAATTATCATAGGCCCTAAAATTGAATTTTGAAAAAGGGTCATTTAGGCTTCCAATATAGCTTTAAACCTTCCCCATTGTGGACCCAATAACTTACCTTGAGTTTCACACCTCTTAGGCTTTAAAATACATTGAATTTAACACACAAAGGAGCCCAAATTAAATTTCTAAATTACAAACACTCAGCCCAAAAATATGATTTTAATGCATTTAATCATGACAAACAAAATTAATTTTTCTATTTTGCAACCCAAAAATCATTTTGCAATTTAATTTCCAGTTGGCAATTTAATTTTTTTATTTTTGCAATTTATTATCTCCATTTGGCAATCAAATTCAAATCTGGCAATTAAATTCAAATTTTTCATTTAATTTCATTTTCACCACCAAAAATTTACAAGATTTTCCAAAAATAATTAAGTCCACAATTAAATTTTTGAAAATGTTCAAGTTATGCAATTATATCAATTTTTCAAAATTCATCCAAGTCTAAAAAATATTGCAAATTTGTCATCTCAAAACCCCAGGGTTACTCCAAAACTCGCTAAGGCATCCGAATACCTGGATCTAGGAAAATTGCCAAGGCCCGCTCAAAAAATTGGAAGGTCCCCAAATTCTTTGGGGCGAAGGTGTGAAAACCTCACAACAATATTACAATACATATAGAGGCTCACTGCCATGCAAAAATATTTGTACCGCAATCCAAAATTATGAACTCAAAGATAGAATCAATTATGCCTATGCAATTTCATTCAACTACAACACATATACATCAACCTAAGCTCTACTGTCAAGTGCTCTGCATTTGCTAAATTTCAACACATCATTTCTATCTTTTAATTGCATAATCTCCTGTTACCATCTCTTACATAAATCATCACAAAGACTTAGGCTTATATACTCAATAGAAAAACAAAATAAGTTAACCCGCCAGGTCCAAGAACATAAATAAAAGATGTGGTATGTTGGTTGAATCAACTATCAAATCTTAATGTTAACCTCAACCTTAATATGGATAACATCCACCATGTCAGCTCTACCAAATATAATTAACAAACTGTTTGGATCATTGATTTGTTAGGATCATTTATTGATCTAACAAGTATCACTGCTCCTCATGCTTCACTATCAACCTGATACTAAGATCTTCATAACTTATGCCTTATAGCAATATAATATAAATCCTTATAGTCATGGATCCCACGAAATTTTAAATTTGGTTTTATAAAAATTGGAATTGGAATTCGAAATAGACATAAGTTTAATTTGATCTATAGAAGCTCCTCCTAGCTGCACAATGAAAAATACTTCTATATTGATGCTATATACTATTCATATTCTTCCATACTTATCTAATTTTCTATTCTGACCTTTGGAAAATCGAAAAACTAATAAATGGCCATAAGAGATGACTGTAGTTGCCATCAATGACAATATAAAAATCATCAAATATAGTGTCGCTTGCCAAAAATCTCCCCATTTCGCATTGATGGAAAAACTTTGTGAAAAATGACTAAGTGCCTAACCAAATCCAAACAACAAAAAAGATAGATCTCTCTCCAAAAATTGCACTACCCCTGAGCTGAATAACTCATTTTTCAAAAATATCTCTCCCCCTTTGACATCAATGAAAAAGGCTAGGATCTCTTTACAAAAATCATTTACCAAAATCATATATCATATGCTATGTACATAGGTATGCAAAATATACTTACAAAAGTTTGAAAATATTTGAGAAATTTCTCCTCAGAGCTATAAAGTTTACATCCCAACTCTTCTTGATGGTTTTTATAATCTCAATATGTCCAGCAAGAGCATATGCCAATCTTTCTACCTCAACCAATTCTGGTGCATCGGGATATTCAAAGGTTCCAACTGCTTCCTTCAAGCCTCTTAATAGAATATCCTTCTTAGGAACTATGACATTCATTAGTTCATCGATACTTCCCTTGATTGTGTTCCTTTTAGTGACAACAGCTCTGATTTTTTTATTTAGTTTTGTCACTTGAGATGCATCCACCGAAGCGAACTCCTTCAAAGAATCAAATCCTTGTTACATCTCAAATAGCTTAGCTTCACTCTTATTAAGTATTTTATAAATATCTACCACATGCTTGGAATAATCAACACAAGATTGATACACTTTACATCCTGTAGTAAATGCATCCTTCAATTGCTTAATAACAATTCCCCAAAAATTCCTATCCTTAGCTATTATAATATTTTGATCACTGAATCTAGTGGCATTAAATTCATTTTGGACTTTAGTCATAGCATATTTCTCTAAGGTGTCAAAGTTAGTGTTAAAAGAGTCCTCTAAAACTTCTACATGACTATATGTAGATTCACTAGGATGAAGTTTATCAACTTGCATTATCTTACTAAAAACATTTATTACCCTGAATAAAAGGTTGTTTTCATTCTCACTGGTCTTCAAGATCTATTCTCTTGCCTTCGCATGAGAAACTATAAAAGTCCCATCAACTAATCTTCACTAAAAGTGTCCAATTCAAATAGACTTTGTATCTTCATGTATCATCTTAAAATGGAAGCACTTCCATGTTAAGAACGTTTAGCCCTCCGAGTAAGTGGTTTGGGGTCATGTTGAACGTCTTGAATGGGTACTCGACTTGCATTTGGCTTTTTCCCCTATTCTGCCCTATTTTCCACTTCTTCCCGACATAATTCTCACATCCTGAATTGCAAACTTGAGATTCTTGACCTCAAGGTCAACTTCTTAGGTCCAAGTCGACCTCAACCCTGACCTAGGTCAAGGTCGATCTCGACCTTCACCCTAGGGTCCGGGATCCTCGGGGTTAGGTTCCAGTTTCGAGGTTTCATCAAAATTATATCTTCCCTTGTCGGGGCCACTATTTCTCAAGTTATGTGTCAAATTCTCAAATTAATATTTGAGGTGGACCTTTCTCGAGATTTGTATAGGATTCTTAATTTATTATTGGAGATTAGCCGTTCTCAAGTTTTGTGCCTAATGCTCAAATTAACTTTGCAGTTGGCCTTACCTCGAATTTTGTGACAAGACTCTTAAATAATTATTTTTATTTCTATATTAAAGGTGGTCCCCTTCTAGAGTTTTGTGTCAAGTCTTAAATTTAATTTCCTCTCCATGTGCACCTCTTTAGAGTTTTGTGCCATGGGCCCTTAATTATTGTTTTCTATGTGGCCTCTCTATAAGTGTGTCCCTAGATCACTATAAAAGGGAGCCTTCCTCTCTCATTTTCTCCATCCATTATCAAGAGCAAGATCTCTGCATCAAGTTTTGGAATCAAGCATCCATCTCCAAGCATTCAAGCCTTCAAGCATTCAAGCATTCAATTGATCAAGGAGATCCATTAGTAGCCATTGAAGGATTCAAGCTCTATGGAGCCCTCTTGTTGAAGATTCATCCATTCAAGCCTCTTCCTAATCCAAGATCCATTCAAGATTGGTCTTAAAGATCTAAAGTCAATTGATTTGAGACATCCTACATTCAATTCTACATTCATTTGGAGCATACATACTTGTGGATTCAAGGATTTAAATCCTCCACAAGGGTTTCAACATAAGCAAGGTAAATTGTTTCATTTACTTTGTTTATTCCAGCAATTTCAATTCAATTTCAAGGTTAATTCCTAAATTGGGGTTTAACTAAGGCAAACCCCTCCCCCAACAACCAAAACCATTTTTCTTGCAGGTTCAGGTGCGGGACGGCAAATTAAAGTGCAAATCTGATACCCTTTTCATCAAACTTTCCGTCGGAGTTTTGTAGGTCAAGGTCAACTTTTTGGGTCAAGGTCAACTTTTTCTACCTAGGTCAAGGTCAACCTTTCATCAAATCAAAAAAGATTTTTGGGTTTTGTAGATCTCGTAGTTTCCGTTCAAAGTACAGTAATCAATAGTTTCTGAAACTGTTTGACAGGGTTTTCAGCCGATTCCTTTTCAGAGGTAAGTACCTTTATTTCTTCATTTCAACATTAGCATTTCCAGATTTACATTCCATCCCCTTAGAATTTATATATATGTGTAAAATATTAGTTTTGGGGTCTCTTTTGTGTGTAAACCATTGTTCTAGGACCTCATCCATATTTTATTTTACATTTTGGTGAACCCGATGCACTTACCCCTTTCTTTTATGGAAATAGATGCCCTATTGTGTTAGATTTCCCTTTGTATTGTCTTGTGTGTTCACCTTCACCATACATTTTGGTGAACCCTTTTACGACAACTCTTTCTTTTTGGTGTTAGATTTTTATTTTGCGTTAGATCTTACAATAAGAGTAGATTTCTTTAATGTTCTTGCATTTATATTTCAAAAATACAAAAAAATTGCAAAATTTCTTCATAAATACAAAAACATCTACATTGCTTTGTGGAACTAGATGCCCTATTCTATTTATAAATTTCATTTGAATGCATTTGGATATATCTAGATTTATTTGTTATCATGTTGCATAAGTTATTTCAAATGTTTTCCAAAACTTTTGGGATTACACAACATCCTCCTCTTACCTTACCATTGCATGGTGTTACACCTAGAAAGATTTCATTTAGTGCATGTGATGTTGCTTTGTTCTTTTTTGAATTACCTTATCAGGATATATTAGAGCAAGAAGATGACCTTAATCTATATCTCCATCATCTTTCTCTTTACGGAGATGAGTTCAGGATTGATGTTAATTATTCTCCTAATATATGTCCTTTCTATGAGCCTACTTTAGAATATAATTTACCTTCTTCCCCCTCTAGGGATCAAGCTTTAGTGAATTATGCTAACCCTACAATGTGCGTTAATGATAGGGATGATAATCCTCCTACTTGGCATGAACCTTAGGATGGGGATGTTGATTTTTTTCTTCCTCATGAAACCATTGTGAATGATCCTTTGGATAAAGACATTGATTTGTCCCCTCCTCATGAAGAAGCTTTGATACAAGAGGGAAATTTATTTATACATGATGACAACTCTTTTTCTAAAATACACTCGCCTTATGCAGACATTTTAGCGAAAGAAGATGATATTATAGATGCTTTACCTCCATTCGGGATTCCTTCTAGTGATGAGGCATTAGAGGAGAATGATATGAATTCCCTTAATGCTCTCTCTTTTAGTGATGATCTTATGGAGAATCAAGATCTTACCTCATCTCCTCCTAGGATGTCTTCTTTGCTTCCTTCTTGTGAATCTATTTGTAGTGTTGAGACAACTAACATGGTTTGTCCAAAACCCTTGTTGACTGTCAAAGGTTGTCCTTGCATTACTATCAAAGGTAAATATATGGAGTCTTTAGAGTCTTTCAATGATCAAGATTCCATAGCTCATACCTATCGTAGAAGGAATAACCTTCAACCTAATCTGGTGGTTTCTACTTCTTTACCACCTTCTCAACCCATTCTTCCTCCACCCCGTCTCCCTAGCAAGGAGTATGATTTGATAAACCAATTAAAAAATACCCCTGCCAAGATTTCTTTATGGGAGCTTCTTCAAAATTCACCTACCTACTATGAAGCCTTGCAAAAAGCTCTAGCAACTCTTCCTACTCCACCTCCTAATCAAGAGAACATCAATAACTTCTTACAATGCATGCATCCTACCCTGGGTACTCCTGACATTGTATTTACTCAAAAGGATTTACCTTCTAAAGAAGTTCAGAATCAATATGATGCTCTTATGGTTGTTGTTACTATCAATAAGAGTATCATTCGTAGGACCTTGATTGATAATGGATCTGGGCTTAATGTTTGTAGCATGGACATGCTCAAAGCAATTAAAGCTAACCTTTCGACTATTCAACCTGACAATGTTCCTATATGTGGCTTTGATAACATTGCTAAGAACGCTTTAGGAATCATTACCTTACCTATAAAAGTAGGTCCGGTCATCCTGAATACACCTATTCATGTTATGCCTGGACCTCTCAATTATAACCTTCTTTTGGGTAGACCTTGGTTGCATCTGATGCATGCTATCCCTTCCACCCTTCACCGTAAAGTCAAGTTTATACATAACAACATGATGTATACACTTCATGCAGATGATGCACCTAATCCTTGTTTGAATATTCAAACCTACAATACTCCTATTCCTAATAGTAATCCTTCTTCCTCTAATACTCTTCCTGGTAATGTTTGGGAACTTTGGATTTTAATCCTACCTTTATTGGAGAGCATAAGGTTTCTGATCTAGATTTTATGAAGCACCAAAGAGAGTTTCAATAGTAGTCCATAATACAATTGAGAGGGGGAGTGAATCAGTTGTATGATAGAATATTAATCATTAAACTTTGAATAGCAGCAATATCAAATCTAATGAACACAATGAATGGGGGTGAATCAGTTGTATGATAGAATATTAGCAATATCAAATCTAATGAACACAATGAATGCCAACACAATAACACAGTATTTTGGTCTTGGGGAAACCTTGTTAAAGGTAAAAACCCCGGTGCGAATTAGCACCCACAAATAATGAACTGAGAGTATAGTATCCTTCTTAGAAAAAGTAATAGATAAAAATATATATGGTAAACATATTTTTATATCTATGTGCAGAGGGTGAGTTTGAGAACATTGAATTGTAATATATAAAAATGTGGTAGATGTGATGTTTGTATATAGGATTGGGGAAGATAAGATCCTCTTCAAAACCACCAATTCCCAAAGGAAAGATCCAAATACATCAACCAAAAGAAAATGGACAATGCGTAAATGATTCAATCGATGAAGAATATGAAGAAAGGAGAAAACATTATATTTCTTTATGGAAAGGAAGTATTGAAATCCTAATTGAATTTTAAGACAAATACTAACCAGAAAATATGATAGATCTGGAAAGTGTTGTTTTTTGGTATCTGTACACAGTTTCAGAAATTTCTACAACTAGATCTGGCTTGGAAACAGAGAGACAGAGAAAACCCAAATACCTTCTGCTTTTCTGGGAAAGGTCGACCTTGACCCAAATACAAGGGTACAATCTTACCCCGGGGCACAATCTTACCCCTTTAAGTCAACCTTGACCAGCGTTGTTCTGATGAAAATTCTGTTCGAAGATCCTGAAAGGTTACTCAAATCCGCACTGTAATTTACTGTTTCACACTTGTTCCTGCAAGAAAAATAGTTTTGTTTGTTGGGGGGGGAGGGGTTTTCCTTGGTCAAACCCCAATTTAGGAATTAACCTTGAAATTGAATTTAAATTGCCGTCATAAACAAAGAAAATGGAACAATTCACCTTGCTTATGTTGAAATCCTTGCGGAGGATTCGAATTCTTGAATCCATAAGTATTGATGCTCCAAACGAATGTAGAATTGTGTGTAGCATGTCTCAAATCAATTTCATTAGATCTTCTAAACCAATCTTCAATGGATCTGGGAATAGGAAGAAACTTGAATGGAAATGGATGGAGAAATCTTCAACAAAGGGGCTCCATAGAGATTGAATCCTTCAATGCCTACCAATGGCTCTCCTTGATGAATTGGATCTTGAATGCTTAAATGCTTGAAGATGAATGAATGCTTGAATGCTTTCTTTCTCCTTCTTGCTTTCTTGATAATTGCTGGGTCATGTAGTTGCTTTTGTGAATAATGGATGTGAAAATGAGAGAAAAAGACTTGCTTTTATACAAGTCTAGGGCACAAACTTCTAGAGAGGCCTTCATAAGAGAATTAAATTCCCATTTAAACCTTTACTCTTGGAAGTGGACCTAATATAAATATCATTTAAGAGTTTACATTTCAAAGCTTGAAACAACTGACCTCGAAACGGGAAAGTAAACCTTCTGAAACCCAACATCTAGAAACTTCTGGAAATTGAAATTTGGACCCAAAGTCAAGGTCGAGGTCGACTCTGACCTAGGTCAGGGTCGAGGTCGACCTTGACCTTGAGGTCAAGAACCTCAAATTCTCAGGATCACGAGCTAGAAACAGGCTGGAAAAAGGTGGAAAGAGAAGAACAGGGGGAAAAATCCAGATCCAAGTCAAAGACCCATTCAAGGCATTTGACATAACCCTAGACCACTTACCCGGAGGGCTAAACCGGTCCTAAATATAAGTGATTCCATTTTCTAACGATATATTTAGCCCCCACTTTAGCAAGATTATGGACTCGATGCAAACTCTTGGTAAAGCAGATCACAATGAAAAAGACAATCTTATTGAAATCAAAGGGACAAAGGAATCCTCAAGCCCCCAGGGACTCAAGTCTTCGTCAACTCCAAGATTACAATAAGACAGACATCTCTAGAAAAAGAGAGTTGTGATTATCTCACCTAATGAGAACTTATGTCCCATTGTGAACCATACAAGGAAACAGCGCAAGTGGAAAGATGGAGTTGAACCGCCTAGTGAATGTGGCTACTCACTAGTTAACCCATCAAAGATTCACCCTTAGGAATATTATATTCTCAAAGAGCAAAGCCAAAAACAAAAGAGATCCAGTCTTAAGGACACCTCCGACCTTAAGGGATCAAAATTTTGAGATTTGAAACTAAAGGGATCAAGAGATCCTATAAGATAAAACTCCATGCTTTAAGGATTAGTCACTAATCCATAAAGGGAGAAAAGAGCTTTGAAAAATATATGTATATTGAAAGTGTGTATGTGCAAAAAGTGAGCATAGCATATTCCCCCACATTAAAGTCAATTCTAACACTTTAACAGGAGCAATGGCTTGAATAGAAATATAAAGAACTCCATTGATTACGTTTCCACTACAAAATTCCCCCAATCGAAGACAAATCAAGGGAAATACCAAATAAACATACAAAGAACACAGAAGGGATCTACCTGCTCTGGGGTCAGTATGATCATAAGATAATATTTATATATGATATTATTGCAAATGAATTGACATCATTCCCCAAAGAAAGTAGAACTACAATCACAATGGAGGAAAGAAAACATAAGAGTTACGAAGAAGAGTCTTTTTGGACCACAACATGGAGACCAAAAAGATTCAGTGCTACTAAGTCCCAAATCCAAGCAGACTACACAAGAAAATGTTTTACAAACAATAGAACAAGCACAACATAACATGAAAACAACATATAGAAGAATAGAGATACATATAAAGGAATAGTACAATAGGTTTGATTCCTTTATCACCTTGCACCAACAAAGTAACAAGGGTTGTATCAAAGAATCTAACAAACATTTAGAAAGCACATTATGGGAGAAGTACAGTACAACAGGTAAACACACAAAAAGCTACCATGAAGGACAAGCCAATCAAGCACGTCGCCTACTCTCCCCATTGTCTTCTATATCATTTCGCAAAGGTGGGAAACCTGTAAGAGGGACTTTATCCAACACAGTAAGAATGATAGCCAATTCCAAACAAGGATCCTCTTGAGAATCATAATGTTCAATACTAGGTGTAATTATCAATTGTGCTGAAAGTATATTAGGTAAATCAATATCAATATCAATATCAATAGTCTCATATAAATTTTCAGCATCATTGGTATCATCAAGAGTATCTTCTTCATCTAGATTAATTGAAATAGAATCTAAGATACGAATAGAATCATCATAATCATTCATCTTAACATCACTATTAACATTAACTTATTCTAACACATAGGGCATAGGCTGGTTAAATGAAGGTAAAGAACTATGAAGAACAGAGGTACGGGCCTTAGTTTGAGCTCAATGCTTCTTACAATGTTTATTAGCTGATCGATTACATTTTGTCTTGTTTGAAATATGTTGAGAGCTAGGAGGGACAACCATAGGGTCTTGTCTGTCTTGTTTGAAATATGTTGAGAACTAGCAGGGAAAACCATAAGGTCGACCTTGACCCCGAGGTCATGAACCTCAAATTCTCAAGATCAGGTGCCAGAAATAGGCTGGAAAAAGGTGGAAAGAGAAGCAAAAGAACAGGAAAAAGCCAGATCCAAGTCAAAGACACATTCAAGGCATTTGACATGACCCTAGACCACTTACCCGGAAGGCTAAACTAGTCCTAAATGGAAGTTATTCCATTTTCCCACGATACAGAAGATTTAGCCCTATTAGGAGCTTATTGAAAATTTACAGTACACGGTCCTTGTTAGAGGACAAACCCTGTTAGGAGTCAAGAAAAGAAAGGGGGGCTCACATCCCAGGCTCACTATCCAAAGAAGGTTAAATCCACCTTCAAAACTCATTGTTCGCAACAAGTGTATATGAAGAAATACACAATCTCTTGAACTGTCAAACAACAACCATCCTTGCTTGATCAGTTCCAGAGAAGTTCACCACTAATCCTCTACTCTACATCCAGCAGACACAAGCTCGTAGCTTTCACAATCTTGTTTACATAACATATATTCTCAGCATATCTTTTCCAAAGAAAAGATCTTACATATATACCCTATTACATTCTACATGATCAGGTCCGGCAATTACGCTTTCCTAATTAAATTTACATAAACTCTTGCTAAGATACACACGGTACCTGAAACAAGTATACAATGATTCCATTACAACAATTAAGGACCGACATCCTTAATTTACATTTTCCAAACAAAATGCATGCTACACCTCTGAAGTCAGCTCTCAAATAAGTCTTCTCCAAATCACACACCAAAGCTGACGTCATCCAGCATTTTGTACCTTGCACTGACCAATGGACATCCTTTAGTACCTTGTCTTCCCCAAAACATTTGTAACTCATCCAACATACAACATTGCATAATGAAATATTGGATATAAGATCACAACTTGTACTCTCATCTGTCTTTGCATGTTCTGAAACATCCGTACAGTGTCCATACACTGTCACAATCAGCCTGTACTCTTCACAAAAACATATGTTGACAACAGTGACAAACCACAAATGATAACAGTATGAGTGCCCATTCAGTAACGTAGTGATTAAACATATAAAATGTATTAATCACCACCCCATGCATTAGTAATATCCAAGAATCTCTCCCTTTGGCATTGATGTCAACATATGGGAAAATCATCCCAAAGTTATATCAATCCAAAGTTCTGCAACCAAATAGTACTCTCACAGTATTCCTTCATACAATATCCCCATATAGTAGGGATTTTCTAATAGCGACACTCCCCCTTTAACAATAATGGCAAAGGGTGCCATGAGTCATCAACTATTCTTCAACACCTTCCTTCCACGATCACTCCCCCTGAGGAGTAGATCCCTACATCCAGTCCAGAATATGATAAGGCTCTGAAAACCCCCGGACTGATGCATCCCTGTATCAATTATTTCTAACTGGGAGGGGCCTAAACCGCAAACATACCTCTCATTTATTCAAAGGTATCTTTTAGCAATGGTTTTGTAAAGATGTCTGCAATTTGTTCCTTTGTACTAATATACTCTAACTTTATTTCCTTCTCTACCACCTTGTCTATCAAGAAGTGATATTTGATAGAAATATGTTTAGTTTTAGAGTACATCACTGGATTCTTTGACATATTCACTGTACTGGTGTTACAAAAACCCCTTCTTCATTCATTTTGTTTCTGAAAACCCATTTAGTTCCTATCACATTTTTGTTCTTAGGTCTAGGAACCAATTCCCAAGTGTTGTTCTTCCTTATCTGATCTAATTCTTCCTTCATAGCATTTATCCAGAATTCATCTTTTCAAGCTTCATCTATAGTCTTTGGTTCAACTTGTGAAATTAAACAAATTTCTTCTCTAGCCCTTGATCTAGTCATTACTCCTTGATTAGTATTACCAATAATTTGATTTTCATGATGATTACTCTTTACATACCTTGGAGTTTTAGGAACCTTAGTAGCCTCATTTGTGTCATCATCACAAGTCACATTTTTGCATTCAGCCACAACAATTTCTTCTTCTTCTATTGCAGCAACCTCTTAGATCTTTGTATTCTGATTACAATCATATATTCTCTCTTGTATGTGAAACCTTTCATCTACCTTTACATTGTGACTTTCAATCATCTTCCTTAATCTCAGATTGAAACCCTTGTAAGCCTTTCTCTTAGTAGAGTAACCAAGGAAAAAAATTTATTGCTTCTAGCATCAAACTTCTCTATCTCATCATCTCTCTTGATATAGCACTTACTACCAAATATTCTGAAATATTTTACAGTAGGAGCATGATTAAACCCTAATTCATAAGGAGTCTTACTTGTACCTTCTCTAATTTGAATTTTGTTCAATGTGTACACCGTTGTCCCAACAACCTCTCTCTAATGCATGTGAGATACATTTCCTTCGAGCAACATTGTCCTAGCAGCATCAAGTATAGTCCTGTTTCTTCGCTCTGCTATCCCATTCTATTGTGGAGTCCTAGTTGTAGATGTTTGTCTCCGTATTCCTTTCTCATCATAGTATGAATTGAATAGGTTTGAAGTAAACTCTCCACCTTTGTCTGGCCTCAAATATTTTATCTTTAAACCTGATTCATTCTCTACTTTTTCTCTGAATATGTTGAATTTATCAAATGAATCTGATTTCTCTTTCAAATAAGTAACCCACATCATTCTAGAAAAGTTATCAACAAAAAGTATAAAATACCTTTCACCATAGTATGATTTTGTCCTTGTAGGTCCACATAGGTCTGTATCTACCAGATCCAACTTTCCCTTTGACGTATATGCATTGCTTATATAACTGCTTCTAGTATGTTTTCCCATAACACATTCTCTGCATACAGTGTTAGATGGTTTCACAATTTTCGATAGATCTCTTACTGCATTAGTCAAACTTGCCTTCACAATGTTATCAAAATTAACATGACAAAATCCTATGTACCATAATCAACTATCATATACCTTTGCAACAAAACAAGAGGCTCCAAATGTATTTAATTTAAATACATTACCTCTAGATTTAGTACCAGTACCAATCAAATTTCCTTCCTTACTTCTGATAAAACATTTACCATTACTGAATTGTAGTTGAAACTCTTTGTCCATCAACTATCCAACACTCGATAAGTTATGCTTAAGTCCATCAACAAGTAATACATTATCAGTATTAGTATTTCCATCCAGAGTAACAGATCCTACTCCTATGATAGGTTTAGGAAGATTTAACTCCAAACCTTACAACACCAACATCATACCTTACTAATTTAACAAACTTATTTTTGTCCCCAATCATATGATGTGAACAACCACTGTCTATAATCCATTCAATTTTCTGATCAACATGTGACACTAAAGCCTTTTCCTCATGTACTGGTTCATCTCTTATAGGAACAAATCCAATCTCCTCATAATCTAAGTCATCATCATCAGAAATACCTTCACTAGCATAATAACATTCCTTGTCCTTCTTAGACTTGAAAAACCTAGGCTTGTACTTAGGAACTCTTGTAGGACATCTAGATGCAAAATGACCAACCTTATTGCATGAAAAACATTTCAAAGGTAATTTGCCTTCAAATTTAACCTTACCTCTCTTTTCTCTTCTAGCGATCAGTGCAATAAGTTCATCCATCTTTCTTTCTTCATCCATTATCTGTTCCCATTCCTCGGCATATTCTCCAAGCTCTTCTTTTAGACTCTCACTGCTGGTGTTCATAAGTGTAGACATTGTCTTCTTGTGTGCAGATGCCTTAAATGCAGATTCAACTTTAGCTACAGAGTCTCCCATTTCTGCAGCTTCAAAAGTAGTTAGTTTTGCAATCAACATCTCTCTGCTAAAGTTCGGAGTCAACGGTATAGTCTCTTGAATAGATAGAGCCTTAAATTTGTAAGCAAGAGTCAATGATCTAAGGATCTTTGCAATGACTTCTTCTTCATCATAAGTGCCTCCACAGTTTCTGATTCCGACCACAACTTATGTAACCCTTTGAATATAAGCCCTAATGCTTTCATTTCTTGGATTTCAAGCTTTCCTTCCTAGAATTTGTATGAGTCTTCATTCTCGGGAATATATGAAAGATTAGTGGCAATTATTCTAGTTAGAGTGAAAAAAATTTCACACTATCATGTCTACTTGGTCTCTAAGACAATAGACAAGGTCGACAATAACTCAATTAATAACTAGTACGTAACTAGTGGCGGTTTTCCACGACCACTTGCTCCAATCATAAGTCACTTAGAGTGGTTTTTCTAGGTGGAATTATAACTCTTCCATATGTAGATTATTTTCTATTGGGTAGATGTTTTGTGGGTCGGGCTCTCAACTAGTGGTCATAGTGGTTTGCTGGCCAAATTTTAGTCGTCATGGTGATGACCCAACTCTTCTAAATTGCTTCCCAAGATGGATTTGGAAATATTTGTTAGGAATAATAGTCCACAATACAACTGAGAGGCAGGGATGAATCAGTTGTATGGAAAATTATTAAATTTTAAACTTTAAGTAGCAGGAATATCAAATCCAATGAACACAATGAATGCCAGCACAATAACACTATTTTGGTATCGGGGAAACCCTATTAAAAGTAAAAACTCCGATGGGAATTAGCACCCACAAATGATGTACTGAGAGTATAGTTATCCTTGTTAGAAGATATAGCCATGTTAGGAGCTTATTGAAACATTACAGTACCTAGTCCTTTTTAGAGGACAAACCCTGTTAGGAGTCAAGAACAAAAGGGAAGGCTCACTGCCCAAAGAAGGTTAAATCAACCTTCATAACTCACTGTTCGCAACACAAGTGTATGTGAAGAAATACATAATCTTTTGAACTGTTTGGCAGCAACTATCTTTGCTTGATCAGTTCCAATGAAGTCCACCAACAAACCTTTGCTCTACATACAATAGACACAAGCTCGCAGCTTTTAAAATCTCTCTATATCATCTACTTCTCATCCATGTCTTTTCTAAAGAAAAGACCTTTCATTTATACCTTATTACAATTCTCATGAATAGGTCGGCCCATAAGGATTTCCTAATTACAAATAATTACATAAACCCTTGCTAAGATACACACGGTATCTAGATCAACTATACAATGATTACATTACAACAATTAAGGACCAACATTCTTAATTCAAGTTTGACATCCATCATAAACGCTACATCTCTATAGTCGGCTTCCATTTAGATCACCTTCCAGAACACACGCCACAGCTGATGTCATCCTGCCTTCTATACCTTGCATAGTTCATAGAACATTCTTCAATACTCTATCTTTCATCTTTGAAGTTTCCATGTACTGATTCCATATCGCCTATAAGGTATACACAAAACACAAAGACTAACTCTGTCATTTCTCACTGTCACAGTCAGTGAACAGTCTTCACCAAAACATATGTAACTCATCCAATATGAAACATTACATGATGCAATCTTGGATATAAGATCACAACACCCTCTTGAACTCTCATCTAACTTTGCAATATCTGAAACATCCGTACAGTGTCCATACGCTGTGATAACCAGTCTGATCTCCTCACAAAAACATATGTTGACATCAGTGACAAAACATAAATGACAATAGTATGAGTGACCATTCAGTAACGTAGTGATCGGTTTCCTTTGTTCACCAGTGTTGGTCGGTTATCTCTCTAGCGCTTGGTTTCCTTGCTTACCGAGTTGTTTGTTTTGGATTTCTTTTGAGGCTGACTTGTGCATTTAATTTGGGCCGTGGATTTAATGTTGGTATCCATCATTGGGAAGCATGTGGACCTAGATCTGGTCATTCCTTCCTTTGATTGTGGATCTAAAGGCTGACTTGTTTCGGTTGCCTCTTGTATAAATGTAGTTGTTTAGTTAGAGTTTTGGGGAGTCAGTTTTGGATAGAACATAGGAGATAGAAAAATAGAGATTGTTGGTAGATCCTCGCATGTTTCAAGACTTCTGTACTTGATTGTAATATCTGGTTGAAACTAGGAAGGCCTTACAGCCCGACATGTATGAATCAATTTGAAGATAATATATGAAATTCTGCATTCGCTCTCTCACTATTGTATGTTTGTTTCTTCCACGTGTTGTTGAGCAAGGTGGTTCAAGTTAGGGTGTGCCATTGTTGGCCCCTCCTGCCCTACTCTTGCATCATATTACATTTTTGCCTTTAGGTCTAGGAACCAATTCCCAAGTGTTATTTTTCTTTATCTGATCTAATTCTTCCTTCATAGCATTTATCCAAGATTCATCTCTACAAGATTCATCTATAGTCTTAGGTTCAACTTGAGAAGTCAAACAAATTTCTTCTCTAGCCTTTAATCTAGTCATTACTCCTTGATTTGTATTACTAATAATTTGCTTATCAGGATGATTCATCTTTACATACCTCAGAGTCTTAGGAACCTTAGTAGCCTCGTTTGTATCATCATCACAAGTCTCATTTTTGCATTCAATCTCAACAAGTTCTTCTTCTGTAGCAGCATTCTTTTTGATCTGTGTATCTTGATTACAATCATACATTCTTTCTTCTATCTAAAACCTTTCATCTATCTTCACATTGTTACTTTCAATCATCTTCCTTAATCTCAAATTAAAATATTTATAAGCCTTTCTCTGAGTAGAATAACCAAGGAAAATTCCTGCATCACTTCTAGCATCAAACTTCCCTATCTCATCATCTCTCTTGATATAGCACTTACCACCAAATATTCTAAAATATTTTACAGTAGGAGTATGATCAAACCACAATTAATAAGAAGTCTTACTTGTACCTTATCTAATCTGAACTTTGTTTAATGTGTACATCGTTATCCCAACAACCTCTCTCCAATGAACATGAGATATCTTTCATTCAAGCAGAATCAAGTATGGTCCTATTTCTTCGCTCTGTTATCCTGTTCTGTTGTGGAGCCCTAGGAGCAGATGTTTGTCTGGGAGCAAATGTTTGTCTGTGTATTCCATGCTCTTCATAGTATGACTTAACTAAGTCTGAAGTAAACTCTCCACCTCTTCTAATCTCCAATATTTTATCTTTCAACCTGATTCATTCTCTACTTTTTCTCTAAATAACATGAATTTATCAAATGCTTCTGATTTCTCTTTCAAATAAGTGACCCACATCATTCTAGAAAAGTCATCAACAAAAACTATAAAATACCTTTCACCATAGTATGATCTTATCCTTGTAGGTCCACATAGGTCTGTATGTACTAGATCCAACTTTCCTTTTGATGTATATGCTTTACTTTTATAACTTCTTCTAGTCTGTTTTCCCATAACACATTCTCTGCATACAGTGTTAGATGGTTTCATAATCTTTGGTAGATCTCTTACTGCATTAGTCAAACTTGGCTTCACAATGTTATCAAAATTAACATGAAAAAATCTTCTATACCATAACCAACTGTCATCTACCTTCCCAACAAAGCAAGAGGCTCCAAATGTATTTGTATTTAATTCAAATCCATTACCTCTAGATTTAGTACTGGTTGCAATCAGCTTTCCTAACTTACTTCTGATAAAACATTTACCATCATTGAATTGTAACTGGAACTCTTTGTCCTTCAAATGTCCAACACTCAACAAGTTATTCTTAAGTCCATCAACAAGTAGTACATTGTCAATATTAGTTTTTCCATCCAGAGTAATAGATCCTACTCTTATGATAGGTTTAAGAACATTGTCTCCGAATCTTATAACACCACCATCATAAATCACTAATTTAATAAACTTGTTTTTGTATCCAGTCATGTGATGTGAACAACCACTATCTATAATATATTCAGATTTCTTATCAACATGTGATACTAAAGCCTTTTCCTTATATACAGGTTCATCTTTAATAGCAACAAATCGAATCTCTTCATAATCTAAATCATCATCATCAAAAATACCCTCACTAGCATAATAACATTCCTTATCCTTTGAATACTTAGACGTGAAAAACTTAGGCTTGTACTTAGGAACTCTTGTAGGACATCTAGATACAAAATGACCTACCTTATTGCATGAAAAACATTTCAAAGGTAACTTTCCTTCAAACTTAGCCTTACCTCTCTTTTCTCTTCTAGCAATCAGTGCAACAAGTTCATCCATCTTTCTTTCCTTTGCTTGTATCTGTTCCCATTCCTTAGCATATTCACCAAGCTCTTCTTTTAGGTTCTCACTATTGTGAAATTTGATTGATTAGAGATGACCACAATATTACTATCTTCAATGTATATGGAAGAACTATGCCATTATGATTGATTGTTATACAAATACAAATGAATGGTCTATATATATAAAGAAGATTGCCCACATACGGACATGTCCATATGTGTAGTTTCCACATAGGCACATGTCTCTACGTGAGGTGACTATTCCAAGGGTTGCCATTGGTTATGGTTAACACAGCCCATCGTTACAACTGTTCGCATTATACAAATCATGTTTTATCATGCTTTGTCTTACACATAACAGTGTGCACAATGCTATTGTGCTACTGTGATGTAATCACAGTCACATGATAGGCATCGTGCTAACTGTGATAACATCACAGTCGCACTATAGGCATCGCACATTAGATAATACTTTGTACTACCGGTCTGTACACATACCTTGCATGTTTCCGATATCATGACATCGATATATATATATATATATATATATATATATATATATATATATATATATATACAGAGAGAGAGAGAGAGTAACCGAATTGTCATTAATTGAATACCACGAAAGCTATAGTTCAACACACACTGCTGGTGCTTGGAAGTGCAAACATTATCCTTTTGTGTGCAGATGCTTTGAATGCAAATTCAACTTTAGGTACAGAATCTCCCATTTTAGTAGCTTCAAAGGTAGTTAGCTTTGTTATCAACATCTCTCTGCTAAAGTTTGGAGTCAAAGGTATAGTTTCTTGTATAGATATACCCTTAGTCTTGTAAATAAGTGTCAATGATCTAAGGATCTTCGCAATGACTTCTTCATCATAACCGCCTCCACAGTTTCTGATTCCAACCACAACCTTTGTAACCCTTTGAACATAAGCCCTAATGCTTTCATCATCCTTCATTTGTAGCTTCTCCATTTTTGGTTTCCAGTTTTGTAACTTTTCTTGCTTGGTATACTTGTCTCCTTCATATAGTGCTTCTAATCTTTTCCAAATTTGGTGTGCTGAATCCAAGACTTTACTTCAGTAAATTCTCCTTCAGAGAGTGCGTTGATCAGTGCTTCACTTGCGACCATGTTGTATCAGAATACCTTCTTTTTATCATCAGTAGCTGATGGCAAGTCATTCTCAGTCTTCATAGCTACCTTATTCTTTGTAATCAACCAATAGTCAATGCCCAAACATAGAAAATGAGTTCGCATCTTATTCTTCTAACTGTCAAAGTTTTCAGGAACAAATTTTGGACTATCCTTCCTATAGAGCGCCATCTCCAAGATCACCTCAAGCTGTTAAGCTTTCTCTATAAGGTCCAGTAGCACTGATACCAATTGTTAGGAATAACAAACCACAATACAACTAAGAGGGGGGGGTAAATCAGTTTTATGACAAAATATTAAACTTTAAACTTTGAATAGAAACAATATCAAATCCAATGAACACAATGAATGCCAAAATAATAACACAATATTTTGGTGTCGGGGAAACCCTATTAAAGCTAAAAACTATAGTGGGAATTAGCACCCACAAATGATGTACTGAGAGTATAGTATCCTTGTTATACGATCTAGCCCTCTTAGGAGCTTATTGAAACATTACAGTGCACAGTCCTTGTTAGAGGATACACCTTGTTAGGAGTCAAGAAAGAAGGGTGGGCTCACTGCCGAGCCTCACTGCCCAAAGAAGGTTAAATCCACCTTCAAAACTCACTATTTGTAACACAAGTGTACATGAGGAAATACACGATCCTTGTGAACTGTCTGACAACAACTGTCTTTGCTTGATCAGTTCCAATGAAGTACATACAACTCTCTGCTCTACATCTAGCAGGTACAAGCTCGCAACTTTCACAATCTTCTTTTACATCACATACATCTCATCCATATCTTTTCCAAAGAAAAGATCTTACATATATACCCTATTATATTCTACATGATCAAGTCGGGCAATTAGGCTTTTCCAATATACAAACAATTACATAAACCCTTGCTAAGATACACAGAATATCTAAAACAAGTATACAATGATTACATTATAACAATTAAGGACCGACATTCTTAATTTACATTCGCCAAACAAAATGCACGCTACGTCTTTGAAGTCAGCTCCCAAATGATTCTTCTCCAGAACACATGCGACAGTTGACGTCATCCTACTTCCCGTGACTTGCATTGACCAATGAACATTCTTCAGTACCTTGTCTATTCCCTTAAGCTCACATAAACTGAATCCATACCTTCTATAAGATATACCACAAACACAAAGATTAACTCTATCAACTTTCACTATCATAGTCCAGTAACTAGTCTTCACTAAAACATTTGTAACTCATCCAATATAAAACATTACATGATGCGATCTTGGATATAAGATCAAAACATCTTCCTGAGCTCTCATTTGACTTCACACGTCCTGAAACATCCGTACATTATTCGTACACTATAGTAACCATCTTGTTCTCTGCACACACACACACACACACACACACAGATATATATATATATATATATATATATATATGTTGACATCAGTGACAAAACAATAATTACAACAGCAGCAGCTCGAGCATCACTCAACGTAGTGATTAAACATATTAAATGTATAAACTATTTCCCCAATGCATTAGCAATATATATATATATATATATAGAGAGAGAGAGAGAGAGAGAGAGTGAAGAGTCATGCTACGTAGAGTCATGACCCTACGTAACATGATAACCAATTAATACTTATCGTACTTTGTTAATATTAAGACCCGATAAAAATTATGTTATGTCCCGATAACAATTATGTATCCTATTGTGGATACGGTAATATACAATGCAATGCATATTATCGTATCCATTATAAGATGCACAACACAATTAATAATATGAAATAGTGATTTGATTCTTTGTTATTGTAAATATACTATCTTATACCCATCCTTCGTAGTGTAACATCCTACCTTGAATCCTTTCTATATAATTTCATCACTCTCTTGTTTGAATAAAATAAATCTATCATTTGGAATATCTTTGACTATAGCAATATCTGCATCTAGTAAATTGTAGCCTTCAAAGTTTCTCCATTTCCATTTGTGGCCAAGTTTTTGATCTATAAACACAATATAATCTCTAACATTTAATCCTCAATTAAATTTACCAGCTTTTTTAATTCTATCCATCTCCATCAGATTATTAATAATGGGGTAGCCTCCCCAAGGATCCTGCCAAAAAAGGGCTTTGTTTCCATCTTTTATATTCCATGATAAGTGATTTAGGATAATATCACAGCATTTGGATATAAAATTCAAAATGTGAGAACCTCTAGGGTAACTTGAAGTCCTTATAATCTCATCATTTTTTGAGCTCAACATGTATTTACCTCTTACTATTTTGACCCATTTGAAATGTGGCTCTTTGAGGATTTTCCAAAATAAATTTTCCCCTAATGCTTTGTTCTTTCATAATTGTTTCTTGATACTCGTTCCTCCATAATCAATAGGATGGCATATACTTCCAGAAATCACAACATACTTTATCTTAATAGTTGTTCCTTTTAAAAATAATTTCCTTACTTTCTTTACCAAATCCATGTATGCTTTGCTACGTAGAGAAATGCCAGACATTAAATAGATAGAAATTGCAGACCAAGTTTCTTTTAACATTACTATTATGCCTTCCCAATAAGGCCATTTAGATTTCCAAGATTCCATTTTCCTACCTAGTTTTTCTCCTATTAATTTCCAAGCTAAAGTAGATCTTAATGATTTTTCCACTGGAATCCCTGAATATGGACATGGAATCTTCCATTCGTTAATGCCCAACAATCCTAGAATTTGATTTTTCACTCTAGCCTTAACATGAGAGAAAAAGATTTGAGATTTATCCTAATTTACTACTTGTCTTGAAGCCTTGGCATACATTCTAAATGCCCTCTTTACAAATAAAGCTTCACTTCTGCTGTCTTTCCCAAATAAAACTATATCATCTACAAATTTTTGATGAGTTATTGGTTGGACTGAGCAAGTAACTTTCACTCCTTTCAAGATGTCATTTCGTTGAAGACTACATAACTTCCTTCCAAGGGCTTCAACCATTATAATAAAGAGAAATGAAGACAATGGATCTCCTTTCCTTATTCTTCTTGAGCTTTCAAAGAAGCCATATGAATTGTGATTAATGAGAATAGAGAATCTTGGAGTGGAGATGCAATAAAATACCAGATCTATCCAAGTTTTGCAAACCCAAAATCCTTCCATACATTGAGAAAATAATTTAATTATACAGTTTTTTTCTATTATTGATAATAAAGATTTTTAATTTATCAATTTTGAGATAAGATCGATAGATAGTTTCATTATTTTTTAATAAAATTAACTAAAACATTAAAGAATATAATATCATATTCATAAGGAGGAAATATTCTACCTTCGCTTTTAGGGATCGAATATGCTCTATCGACATTTTCTCCTGCAATACTCATACAGCATGATCTCCATAAGATAAAATAATTTTGATTAAATATAATGTAAGACATAATAAAAATTTCTCTCTCAATATAATTTGTATTAAAGGAGAAAATGTTCAAAGAAGTGTGCATGGAATACTAATATAAGAACAACTAATTTTGATAAGAAGTAAATGTGTGACTAAAACTATATTCATGAAAACTTATGAAATTTACAAGTTGGACTATCATTTACCTTTTTTGAGTGTATTTTCCTAACCCCCAATTTAATTTTCCTCTCAAGATGTTGCAAGTTCTTGAAATTTAACAATTCCAAATCTTCACCAATCATATGTCTATATCACAAAATATTTCTCATTACTTAAAAAGATAAAAGAATATTTACAATTTAAAATATATAAAAGGAAAACCAATAATTCAAAATTCTTACCTGTACGTTTTTTCTAATTGTATCATTCTTTTTTGTAAATTCTTCAATTCCAAATCCAATACCTATTTATAAGTAAAATATTAATAATAACTACTAATTAACATCTCTTTCAAAAAAAATGCATAAATGTATTAAATCCATTCTCCTAAATAGATTAGAAAAGTATAAATGATGTAAAATTTATATTAAAATATTTTATACATACACTTGATATTTTTATTCTTATGTTTCTATTGTACAAAGTATGTAACAAACTCGATAGAAAAAAATATATATTTGGTATGCCTAACAATGAGAGATGAACCCAGGGAGAATGTTGAGTGCCCATAAAAACTAACACATTCCGTAAAATAATTTCTTTGTGAAATGCTTGACAAAATAAAATCCTTTTCATAAAATAATTTTCCCAAATACATTAGATTTACAACATGTATCTTATAAATAATCATATTTTGTATGGGTTGTGTGGGGCAATGATTGTTTGCTTAAAAATAAAAAATAATTCTCCAATATTTATGATTTTGGTTAAAGTTTTTGTTGTCTTTTGAATTAATAAAAATTAAATGTACTATTCATAAAAAAAAATTATAATTTCATAAGAAATACAATTAATTGAGATCTATATAGCTGGTAATAATTTCAACAAGCTTGGAACTTTAAATAAATAAACATTAATTTAACCTTGAGATATTTACCATCTGTATTCAAATTTATAACAATGTAATAAAATAATGTTTAAGTTAGTATTTTATTTTCTAAATATAAAATTAGCAAAGGGGAGGCTGGAAATAAAATAATAATTCTAATCTATAGATTTTTAATATATTTTTAAAATGATTGTAAATTAAAATTACATCTGATGATTACTCAAGAATAAAATTTCATGTAAATAATGCAATCATGAAGGATAAAAAAATTAAATTCTACTTAAGAGATTGATTGCCCTACAATTCCTCATCTTAGATACTACATGTACCATCATTTAAATAAGTAATTAAATTTATCCATATTGGCTATCAAATAGCTTATGATACTAAAATTTCAAACAAATCTTCATAAGATGAATTCCATTAAGACAAACCAAGACGAAATAAATTTAACAAAATTTTTGCATGCCTGGTGAAGCGAAGAGAGATATCAAAAGATTTCATGCATAGATTTTTTGCTTGGATATTCGTCACATCATAATATTTTTTAGATGAGTAGAAAATTTTCTTTTAACATTTATTACGCGATATTCTCTTTTTTCATTATTACTGGAGATGAAGGATTGATAGTGTGCGATAGTGGATTACTGATGCAAGGGAAGATGGGGAGAGGGGCCAAAGGCACACCCTAACCAAATCCACCTTTTAGAGATCACATGCAAAAGCAACAAACACACAAGTGAGAGAGAGAATGTGAGAAGGATAATTAGTCCTCCAACATGTGAGAATTTGAAACAATCTTCTATGTCCTAGCTTCTATTTCTGATGTCCTAAAACTACAAACAAAGATTACATCATATACAAGAGGCTACCTAACAAGTCGGCCTTTAGATCCACTATCAATAGAAGGAAAGACCAGATCTAGGTCCACAAGCTTTTCAATGATAGATACCAACATTAAATCCACGACCATAATTAATTGCAAGAGTCGCCCTCAATAGGAAACTAAAACAAACAACTCAATAAGCAAGGATAACCGAGCACCAGACAAGCATCACCGAGCGCCAGGGAAATTCACCGAGCACCAGAGAGATAACCAACCAACCTCGGTAAACAAAGGAAACTCAGAAAAACCGAAACAACTCGGTCAAGGAAGGAACCGAGCAACACAGGAAAACACAAACATGTTTTTGGTGATACAGGATTGCCAAGGACCCGAGATGCTCCTGCATCAGACACCTAGGGTTATTTGAAAATAATTCTCTGAATCATGAAACAAGTACGATATGAGATGAATCCAACTCAGATTGTGAAATCCGTGAACTCTCTTCAATCGGTCTATTCTTCCACTTTAGCATATATTCCATATACTATTTTCCTCTTGTACTTATGCCAATTCTTTGCTCCAAATTCTTCTCAACGTTTTCTATCTATTTCTTAGCATAATCATTTGGTACTGTCATTTCTTCATCTGACTCATGATACTCATACAAATCAGCAATGTTGAAAATAGGTCATATATCCATGTCATTAGGAAACTCAATCTCATAAGCATTTCCACTGTCAAATCTCTTCAAAATCTTACAAGGACCAAACTTCTTCATTTTTAGCTTCCCATATGTTCCAATAGGAAATCTGCCTTTCTTCAAATGAACCTTTAATTCATCACCAACTACAAAAGTCTTATGTCTTCTTCATCTATCAACTCTATCTTTGTAATTCTGATTAATTTTCTCTAGCCTATATTTCACATCTTCATGCAATGTCTTCATGTACTCAGCAAACTTTACTCCTTCAACACTTCTCTTTCTTTCATCAGCAATATCCCTCAAATCTGATATACCTCTCGGTTGTATGTCACTTACAATCTCAAAAGGTGTTTTTCTAGTACTCCTATTCATTGAATTATTGTATGCAAACTTTGTTTGTGCCAACACAGAATTCCAATTACTCGGTGTGTCTCCAACTCAACATCGCAAAAGATTTCCCAAGATTCTATTCCAAACTTATGTTTGTCCATCGGTCTGTGGGTGAAATGTAGAACTATATTTCAACTCGGTGCTAAACTTTCTCCAAAGGGTCTTCCAAAAGTATCTAACAAATTTACTGTCTCGGTCAGAGATACTACTCGGTAATCCATCCAATCTGACAATTTCCTTAAAGAAAAGATCTGCTATATGTATTGCATCTGATGTCTTTCTACAAGGTATAAAATGTGTCATTTTAGAAAACCTATCCACAACAACAAATATAGAATCATTACCTCTTACTGTCTTTGATAAGCCAAGAACAAAATCCATATCGATATCAGTCCAAGGTTTCTCAGTAACAGAAATCGGTGTATACAATCCAATATTCTGACTTACTCCTTTTGCAACTTGACAAATTCAATAACTTTTCACAAATTTCTGAACATCTTTATACAATTGTGGCCAAAAGTATTTCTCCTTAAGCAAATTCAATGTCTTGTCAACACCAAAGTGTCCAACCAAACCACTGCTATGTTTCTCCTTTATCAAATTTTTTCTCATTGATCCTCTCGGTATACACAACTCAATACCTTTAAATAGCATACCTTCTTGAATGAAATATTCTTGCCATTTAATACTCGGTTGATGTTGAATAGGTGCTATGCACTTTCTCCACCGCTCAGAAAAATCAGGATCAAATTCATAAGAACCTCTCATGTCATCAAATCAAAGAACTTCAATTTTCATCTGGGTCATCAAAGATCTTCTTCTACTCAATGCATCAAAAACTCGGTTAGTGACTCCACTCTTATGCTTTATCACAAATGTATAACTCTGCAAATACTCAACCCATTTCATATGTCTCTGATTCAACTTATTCTAACTACTCAAATACTATAAAGCTTTATGATCGGTCTACAATACAAATTACTTCAGTATCAAATAATGTCTCAATTTCTTTAGTGCTTGAACAATAGCATAGAATTCTTGATCATACACAGAGTATTTCCCTTTTGCATTATTCAACTTTTCACTAAAGAAAACAACAAGTTTACCTTCTTGACTCAACACAACTCCTATTGCACTTCCACTTGCATCACATTCCACTCGAAATACCTTATTGAAATCAGGCAATGCCAAAACAGGCAATTCAGCAACCTTTTGCTTCAGAGTCTCAAAACTTTTATCAGCTCCAAGTGTCCACTTGAATTCTCTTTTATCACCTCTCATAGTCTTAGTCATAACATTACAAATTGAACTGAAATTCCTAATGAACTTTTGGTAAAAACTTTCCAAACCATGAAATGATCTTACATCACTAGCATTCTCAGGTGTAGGCCAATTCAAAATAGCTTCAACCTTTTCAGGATCCATCTTCAAACCATCAACTGAAATCACAAGTCCCAAATACATAATCTCCTCTTTCATGAATGAACACTTTTTCATATTTATCAACAAATTTTCTTCTTTCAACCTCTGCAATACCTGTTTAACATGTAACAAATGTTCTTCTCTGGTCTTACTGAATATCAAAATATATTCTAGGTATACAATCACAAATTTACCCAAGAATTTCTTCAAAACTTCATTCATCAACCTCATAAAAGTACTCAATGCATTAGTTAAACCAAAAGGCATAACCAACCACTCATACAAACCTTCTTTTGTCTTGAAAGTAGTCTTCCAATCATCACCTTCTCTGATTCTCATCTGATGATACCCACTTTTCAAATTATTTTTTGTAAAATACTTTGCTCCAGTCAAACTGTCCATCATATCTCTATTCTTCTTAGGTGTCCATACAACATGTACTGCACAAGGACTCAAACTTTCTCTGATCAAACCTTTCAGCAACAATTCTTGAATCTATCGGTTCAATTCTTGATTCTCGGTAGGTGTCAACCTATGTGGTGTCTTATTCGGTAAACTAACTGCAAGGATTAGATCCATGCAATGATCAATACTTCTCTTCAGTGGCAAACCATCAGTTACATTATCAGAAATGATTTTACTGTACTCAGTGAGTAACTTATCAATCTCCTCAGGGATGCTATCCTCTGGTTTCTTACTCGGTTTATTAGGAATCACAACAAAACATACAATATTCTTCTTCAAATCCTTAACAAACTTTCTTCCTTCCATCAAGCAAACTTTTATAGTTGTGCAAACATTACTAACAGGTTCTTCAATCAAAGATAACAAGATTTGTCTTCTTCATTAACACAAATAGTATGTTTATGCAATCTCCCATCATATATAGCATGTCTATCATATTGCCAAGGTCTACCCAACAAAATATGACAACAATCCATAGGCATGATATCACATAACACCTTATCATAGTCCTTTCCAATTTTCAAATTCACATAACATTGTTCACTTACCAAGAGTGTATGCTCATCTTTGATCCATGAAATCTAATAAGGCTTCGGATGTTGCAACCTTTTCAACTGCAACTTTGTAACCATTTCCTCAGATGCCAAGTTCTCTAAGCTACCACTGTCAATGATTACCTTCCAAACTTCATTAGAAACTTTACATCTGGTCTTGAAAAAACTTTTCCTTACCGGATCTTCCTTATTATTTTCACTTCAAAGTACTCTCCTTACCATCAAGTTCTTTTCCTTCTAAGGTTCATTTGGTGACTCTTCTTGCACCAAAGTATTTCTACTATTATCGATCTTCTTACTTGCATGTGTACACTCAAATGATCTATGTCCTTCTCCATAATTGTAACACGTTCCTCAAAAACCACCTCTATTACAACCACCTCAGTAGTTACTGCGTTTTGCCTCTACATGAACTTTCACCTTTCCACTCGGTCTTGCCTTTATCCATATTTGTACTTTCAGGTTCAGATCTACTACTTTCACCATTAGATCTACCTCTTCCTCTAGGGAATCTACCACCTCTACCTCTTTGTCTTTGCTCATGGTTCGTATTCAATTTCTCTTCAACTTTCAATGCAAATTGATAAGCCTCTTCAATGTTCTCCAATTTGACCAGACTGATTTCTTCTTGGATGGAAACTCTCAATCCATTAAGATACATAGAAATTCTTTCCACATCATCTTCATCATGTCCAAATCTCATATCTAATCTATAGAATCCATCAGTATATTCTTTTATCGAGCTATCTTTTTGCCTCAAACTTTGCATTCACCTAACTAGGTTAATCTGATAATCACAAGGTAAAAACTTTCCTTTCAATTTATTCACCATCTTATTCCATACCTTAATTTTGTCTTTGCCTTTCCTCTTTCTGTCCAACTACAAATGTTTCCACGACAAGGATGGATGACTTTTCAACTTTGTGCTTGCAATTTTAACCTTCTTTTCCTCAGGTACATTTTCATATTCAAAATACTTTTCCATCTCGGTGATCTAGTCCACCAATTCATCAGAATCCAATTTTCCACTATACTCAGGAGGATTAAAGTGTGGTGTAGACTTCAGGTTTGTCAAAGCCTTCAACAATATTTCCTCACCTTGATCCATCCATGGTGCAGGTTCTACATCAACTTGTTCTTCCTCAGTTTCATCATCACTAACATCTTTAAGAGGTCTTCCTCTTCTCTAGGCTGTTTCAACAACTTCTAATCTAGCAGCAAGTTGTCTCAATATGTCTGCCAATCCTGGATCTACATCTTGCCTCCCACGAACAATCTTGAAACCCTCTACAATTGCACGTCAAATTGCAATCTTCTACCCCACAACAAATCAACTAGGGTCTGGACAAGAAGGAATCCTCAAACCTAGATTCACAAACCTAGATCCTGATCTCACCTCACTCTGATACCACCTGACGCAAGGGTTCATGGGAGAGGGGCCAAAAGCACACACTAACCAAATCCACCTTGCAGAGATCACAAGTGGAAGCAACAAACACACATGTGAGAGAGAGATTGTAGATATCTTTCATATATTTACTTCAATTGATTCATACATGTTGGGCTATAAGGCCTTCCCGGTTTAGGCCAGACATTACAATCAAGTACAGAAGTCCTCCAACTTGCGAGGATCTGAAACAATCTTCTATCTCCTAGCTTCTATCTCTGATGTCCTAAAACTACAAACAAAGATTACATTATATACAAGAGGCTACCGAACAAGTCAGCCTTCAGATCCACCATGAACGCAACGAACAACCAGATCTAGGTCCACACACTTCTCAATGATAGATACCAGCATTAAATCCGTGACCATAATTAACTACAAGAGTCGGCCTCAACAGGGAACTAAAACAAACAACTTGGTAAGCAAGGATAACCAAGCGCCAAACAAGCATCACCGAGCGCCAAGGAAATTCATCAAGCGCCAGAGAGATGACCGACCAACACCGGTAAACAAAGGAAACCAAGCAACACAGGAAAACACAAACATGTTTTTGCTGATACAAGACTGCCCAGGACTCGAGATGCTCCTACATCAATTCCCTACATAAGAGAAGAAACCCAAGGGATTTGTTTCCAGGTTTCTTTGTTAGGTATGTCTACTGAAAAAACTTTAGATGCGGTTCATCAATTTTCAAAATTTTCATTCACACTTAGAGTTGTTTCTTGATTGGGTTGCAACCCAAATAAAATGTTGTATACTTGTTTTGTATTCTGATATTTCTGATCATAGTTTATCCCTCATTTGGTTTTCTATGTAAATCTAGTATTCTCTTGTTCAATTGTGTTGATTGCTTTGGTCTTTCAATGTTATATTAATAATTATGCATGAAGACAAACTTTTAACATAAGAGATAGTAAAATATTGAAAGGTTTTATCATATTCCTGATTCAATCCTTTTGTCACTAATATTGTGGGTTCAATGATTTGTATTTGAGCAATGTTCCTTAGAAAAATATCTATTAACTTGATAAATATAGAGGATGTTTCATGAGAACTTTGACTCATACAAGGTGCCTAGGTTTAATGGAACAAACTACAATTTCTGATATTTTAAGTAAGAAATTTCACCTAGGATATTTAGGTTTTTGGGCTTGGCAATAAGTGAAAGATGTTTACACTACTACTACTCCACCAATGAATCCAACAGAGATCAAGACATATGAGAACAATGACAAGGATAAGAATTCCATTTTGAGTGGATAATAGAGTCTAAACTTATGAGGACTACATCTCAATATTTCTTAGCATCGACGGGAATATTGGACCATATACAAAGGAGACACAAAAGTTAGACAAACTGTTGTAGATATAAAGAGGGAAATTTGAAAACCTAAGGATATCAAAACACTAAGATATCATTGGTTATCTTTTTTAGGGAGAGGAAATGATCAACAACGTCAAAGGTCTGGGTGAAAATTTGAAAGAATCTACACTTGTACAAAATATAATTAGATCACTTCCAAAGTCTAGTAGTTCTAAAGTATCTTACATTTAGGAAGCTAGAGATCTACATAACTTTCTGATGGATCATTTTTTTGGAGCGCTTCTTTCTTTTGAGATGAAAATAATTTGGTAGAGAAGGTCCTACAAGAGAAGCAACCTGAATAGCTAATGAATGGCAGAATAACCATGAATTTAGCCTAAGAAAAAAATTGATGAGTACGGAAAAACCTATATGATGGGATTAAAAAGGGACACTAGAAAATAAAAAGAAATATACTCTTTAATTATTTTAATTATGGAAAGATTTATCATCATGCTTTTAAATGTCACTTAAGAGAAACAGGTAATGTTCACAACACTCCTAGGAGAAACAATTCAAAAAAGGCATTTTTAGGCCAAATAATATAGCTATTCATTATAAGGTGAGGAACCTAATACACCTGGTCATAAAAGAGAGGAATCTATTTTTATGGTCTTGAATGTTAGAAGAAATGTTGCATATCATTTGAAAAATATGTGGTAAAAAGGGCTCTAAAAAACTCTAAGATATATTATAGTTTGCAAACTAATTGTAACATTGAAAGATATATGTTCACTCCTTTTCATCCAAACAGGAGACAAATTCCTATTTAATTGATAGTGGGTGTTTCAACCATATGAATGGTAATAATAGAAAGTTCACCAATCTTTTGGTAATGATGCTTTTGCAGGAATTTTTGGAAAAGGAAAAATATGTATTGATGGGGAACACAAGACCAAAGATTTTATGTATGTTAAGGGTTTGAATCCAAATCTTCTTAGCGTAGGATGAATTTGTAGCAAGGGATAGAATATCACATTTCTTGATAATTATTGTGAAATCAAACATAAAATATATAAAATTGAATAGAAAAAGGATCTATGATTCAAGGCAACATATATCATCTAAGTCAATATAAGGGTGGGATATTTCTTTTAACATAAAGAAATAATAGTTGGACAGAGCATAGGAGAATGAGACTAATGTAGGAGAATCTTGGGTTCTTGGTGATATGACTTCATCTAGGAGGAATTTCCATGTGGGTTGATAGAGTTCCTTGTTTTCGGCAGTTTTCAGACATTTTGTCTGTGGTCGATCTATGGAGATCTTCGGCATATTTGATGAAAAGGGTTTGTTCCTTGTTGTTAGTGGAGACTATGTCTATGACTACTCTTTAGGTGGTGTGGATTGTGAGATCTGGCATGTTCTTGATTGACTAGTTGTGTTCTTCATGTTACCGGTTCAATTGTGTTCACTAGTTGATTGTTGAGGATTGTGGTGGAAGTTTTCGATCGATGGAACTGAATGGTGTGGATCTCTAGGTGGACCTATGTGTGGTTGACTCGGTAGTCTAATCGTGCCTGATGAAATATTTAAATATTATGACTATTTAGGATCTAAGCTAACCTGGTCTAATATATTTGTCTTGGGATATGTAATGTCTTGAATGTCGACCCATGGTGGCTAGTAGGTATAAATTTAGGGTTGCAATTATAATAGGGGTAGCATAGGAGAGTGCTAAGCTAGAAAAGAGGTGAGAAAGGATACCTCTAATGTTTGATAGATCAAAATGAGGATCTGATTCTTGTTTTCATTGTATATGGCCCTAATCAAGAAGGCCTTAAAGCCTAGCATGTTGAAGTCAATTTGATGTAATTGGATGTTACCTGATAATAAAGATGGCATTGTTTGGTAACATATTTTTGTGTTTCTTTGTTGTTTTTGTTGTGTTGACTCTTACTCCAAGATTGGACATCTCGTTTGAAGACTTTTCTAGTCATGGCTGCATCAAGTGGTATGAGAGCTAGTTCAATCTTGCAGTGGCATAAATCTTGGTTTTCAAACTTGCAAATTTGTGTGTAGATCTGACTTGTGTGAGCGAAAGGCTCACACAAGGTGGTCAAAAGGGATTTGATGTTGGAAGATTGAGTTTTTGTAATGATATGAGTACTCTCTGTTACTGCTCTCTGATCTTCCTTTGCTCAAAACCATGATCACAATAATAATCAACAACTAACTTCATCATCATCATCTTAAATAAGAGCAATGCCCAATAAATGTTTATAATTCAACTTTCAATATTCCCACTCAAATACATATTTCCTAAACACATATCTCGATTTTGTAAAACATTCTCTAGCACCACCTCGATCCATCATGAGATATGCATGTAATATTCCCAAGAACATTCAAAGTCCTTTTGACTATCCCAAATATCTTATGGAATCTTCCCTCCTTGTTTTCCTCGAGCATATAAGTGACAGCTCATAAAATCCTTATTGTCTAAGACATGTTACCATAACAACTATACACACAACCATATCCATACCGGTCACCGATCAAATATCTACCACTAATAGCTTAAGAACTTAAGCTCTCTAGCCTATAACCTATTTTTTCACTGGAATACTTGTACACTAATTGTCCAGATAAGTTTTGCTCCCAACCATAAAGTTTTATGAGTACATCCATGCTATGTCTAAAACTGCTCTACTTAATTCCTTCTCAAACATTACTGCTACCAAAATCTCCATCTGTAGCAGTTCTTCCTGTATCCCGCTTATTGTACTTAGTTGATTCCTTCTTATCGAGTCAACACTGACCTTACCAATTGTCCTAGTTATTTGGTATTACTATATCTGCATCAATGACAACCAAAATCATAACTAACTATGACCCCTCACCAAAATACATCATAATTCTAGGAGTTATTTGGTCACATCTTGTTGTATTTCTCTGTTCTTTCTGATGTGTTAACTCTTGCTGCAAGATTGGACATCTCCTTTGGAGACTTCTCCGGTCTTGGCTATATCAAAGACAAACCAAATTTGCTAGCATTGTGAAGATCAACACTACACGCACGGTGAGAGATATGCCAAATATTGTCAAGTCTAAATGTACACTATGTAAGAAACATCAATTTGGAGAGCAAATGAAGAAAAAATTCAAGACCAAGGAGCACGCTTCCTAAGAAATTTACAGCTAATTTATATTGATCTATGTAAACCTACCAAAATAAGGAGACTCCAATGTATTAAGTACTTAATGTTCCTCATTAATAATTTTTCTCGAATGATATGGGTTACATTTCAAAAAGATAAATCAAAAGCCTTTGATTGATTTAAGGTCTTTAACTCAAATATTGGGAATAAAATAAATGTAGTGCTCTTCCTATTTTCTTTCTCCATCCTATTATTCTAGATGGGTATATATTATTTGACCATGTCAAACAATGATGCGAAAATTCCATTAACAATTAACATAAACATAAGAGAGAAAGATAACACAAAATATTTTTAAGAATTTCAATTTTTCTTTATTATTCTTCCAACTACTTTGCTTCTATAATATGAGAAAATACTACTTTAAGTACAAATCTGAAATTACCTTTTTTGGCAGTTTTTTCATAAAAACTATTTTTTTGCCATTTTTGGTAATTTCTAAAACAACTAGAACAAAGCTGAATTTTTCCATGAAGCTTCCCAAAACTAATATTAAGATGAATTGCCAACTAACCTTAAAAATTAGAAACATGATTTCAAAGTTATTTAAATTTAATTTTTGTAAATAACTTTTAAAAAAACTAAATCTTAAAAAGCCACTAAATGCTCCTATATCATTCTCCTATGGTTGAAACAAATGCAACTCCGAAAAGTTTTTTTTTTAATACATGCTTCTTTTTTGGATCTAATCCTTCCCATTGTACCAGATATCTATTTTATGGACCCAAAGAAAATAAAATTGAAGTCCTCTTCAATACAAGTCCCCCCTTCATGGTCTTCCAATTCTTTGGCAATTTGTCCATCTTTGCAACTAGCCCTGGATTCTTCTTCCTCTTCTTTTTCTTAACCCTTCTCCTATTCAACACCCTCTCATCTTTTATGTTCCAAAATTCCATTTCTTGTGCATATACCTCAGTAGCATCATCATTTATGTCTTCATCATATAATATAACATCATATTTTTTATTACCATAATTTGCATAATACTCTTGCAAATCAGCATATACGTCATTAAGAAACAAATCAACATCTTCACTAGCAACCTTATTATCAATAGGAATTTCCACTTGTTCAATTTGAACATCAAATTCAAATAATTTAAAATAACAGGAAGACTCATTTGCAACTATGTTTACCTTGTCTTCCTCAAATCTTGATGTCAAAACAGTTATAGGTATACTCACCATTTCATTTTCTACCTCTTCCTCTATTTTTTCGTCTTTTCTTTCATTTTCCTCTTTTGAATAATATATTTAACAGACCACATGATCTTCTTCTTAAGTATTGGTAGGTGTCATTTTTGCATTTCTAGGGAAAATCTTGTCGCCAATTCTTTTAAGGCTTGATCCATCCTTTGTACGTCCTTAAAATATTCTAGACTTGCCTTGTCATCTTTCCTCTTCTTCAAACTTGTATCTTTCCTCTTCTATTGTATTTCTTGTTTCTTCTTTAGTGATCCCTCACTCTGCAAGCACCTCTTCAACAAATCCATCTCTTCAACCAAGTCGCTTTAACCTTGGTTCCACTTTGTCTTTGCCTCACGTAGGTCTTTTCTCTTCTATACCTAGTCTTTTGGCAAACAGGTTCTCTTTTAAACCTGTGCAAACACAAACACAAACACGAAACTCTCTTCTCCAAACTTTTTGGGCTGTGATAATAGATAATGCAATGAAAATTCCTTTAAAAATTAAGAGAAATGTAAGAGAGCAAAATAACACAGATGATGCAGCCAAAATTCCTTTAACAATTAACATAAATATTAGATAGAAAAACATAGAATATTTTCAGAATTACAATCCTTCTTTAATAGTCTTCCAACTACTTTTCTGCTACAATGAGAGAAAACACTAGTTTAAGTACAAATCAGAAATTACCTTTTTCAGCAATTTTTTCATTACAACTATTTTGTCATTTTTGGTAATTTTTAAAACAACTCCTAAAAAGATTTTTTTTCTGTGAAGCTTCTTAAAACTAAGATAAGGTGAACTTCCAACTAACCTTTGAAATTGGAAACAAGATTTCAAAATTATTTAAAATAATTTTTTCTAAAAAAACTAAAAAAATTATTCAAATCTTAAAAAGCCACTAAAAGTGCCTCCATCATTCTCCTTTGGTTGAAACAAATGAAGCTCCTACAAGTTTTTTTTGAATATATGCTTCTTTTTTGGATCTAATCCTTCTGAATATACTAGATATCTATTTTATTAACCCGAAGAAAGGAAAATTGAAGTCCTCTTGAATGCAAGTCCCCTCCTTCTTGGTCTTCCATATCTTTGGCAATTTGTCCTTCATCTTTGCAACTAGCTATGTCTTATGTTGGATTATGGAGAGGGGGGCTGAATCAGTAATCCCTGATCCCAAATACCTTAATAACTTTTCTCTTCTTAACTCAGTAGCAGCTCGATAATACACAATTCAATATTTACCAACAACAGTAAATAAACTATAACAATTAGTAAATCACTCACACAAATCATTCACAACATGTAACACTGATATTTAACATGGAAACCCAGCTTTGGGAAAAACAATTGTGGGAATTGTCATCCACTAAGAAAATACTCTTATGAAGTACAACAAGTTAAGAGCCAATTTTGTTAAAGACTACAATACACACTATTAGGTGTGACTCAGTCAAGGAATTTACCTCAGATCTGTTAGGATCTTCACCCTACTAAGAGTGGTCTTGTTAGAGGGCTTCAAACACTCTTTAGAATGTCACCTTTTTCAAGGATTTTATAATAAGACTGTTAGGTCTAATTTGTGAAAGATATTTCTCTCTTACAAATGCTAGTAAGCAACAATAAATAAAATGACATGTAGATGTGTAACTATCTTTTCTCAATCAGATCCTTGTGCGATCTTCTGTCTTCACTTCAATTCTTCATTATCCACTTGCATAAACACTTCATCAAATCTTTTGTTTCAAACTCGGAATCTCTTTGCTCGTTCTTCACTGCAATAGTTGGTAACCATTCAACTATTTAATTTTTCAACTATGTTTTCATGCAAGTTTATCCTTTATATAGACAACTTTTGCCTATTAATCTCATCTATTACATTTTTATTTGATCAATCTTAACCGTCCAATTCATTAAAGCTTGAATATGAATCTCGGTAACACATTTTCTTTTCACCTATGAACTTGTTCCATCTCTTTTTCCACTTATATCTTGTTGTAGATCTTCACCTTGAATTTTCATGTACATAGATCTCTTGTAACTAACTTTCTTCATTATCATGGTCATCTAGCTCATCATAGCTAATAATTAAATGTTGATTCAATCCTTATTTAAAATATGTTCCTTGCTCGGTGTTCTTCATTTGAATTTTGGTTAACTTCTCTTGGTGCCTTTAGTTCTTTTTTCTTTATCGAGTGACCTTTCATTTACCTTTACCTTACCAAGTGACTTTTCTTACTAGATAGCTAAAACAACTTAACTTACTGAATTGTAAACTCTTCATCACCATGGTTTATCGACTTAACATAATCATATGTTAGGTATAAAAAAATTATATCAACATAATCCAATCATTGTCTGATCTTTATCAGTTTCCCAATTAAGTTCATCAACTTCACAATATCTCATTTCCTCTTCTCCTTAACTCATTCACCTTATATCATTACCGAATGATATAGAAACATAATATTAACCATAAATCAATTGCTTACATCAATGACAAGACAATAACTAATCTAACATTTCTACTAACATGAATTCCACTTATCTTGCTTGGTATTCATCATCAGCTCCATCAGATAGTCAATCTTCAACATTATTATAAGTTATAGTAATAATCTCCCTCTTTGGCATTGATGGCAACACTAACAAATTTAGTGTTTAATTGATGATGGTATCCTTCGGTATCCTCCACTCTCATTCATATTTTGTACTCCCTCCATCTAGTATTTTCTTGATCTTCCTTCTGTAATTTGTCTCTTTCTGTCAGTAGCATTCGCCTGTACTATCTCTGTTTGACAATAATTTCAATTATGATTCTATCAACTTTATTCATCAGTACTTCAACAACATTTATATAAGTCATCTCCCTCATGCTCTATTCTCCCTCTTTTAGTAAACTTCTCCTTCTTACATTAATTGACTTATTCATCTCCCTGCTTCATATATTCATCTCTCTTTGATAAGCAATCATCAATGATATTCTCCCCCTTTGACAATAATGCCAAAAAAACATAAACTTTTCAGATTATACCTCTAGTGTGTAGATTTTCCATTGCAGTCATAAACATCCTTTGCAGCTTCAAGCTTCACCTAAAGAGTAAACACTAGCATCAACTCACAACATAGATATTCGAATGACTTCCTCAATTGATGCAGCATGCATCTTTCCTTAATGAACATTGGATACGGAAGAACCCCTAACTTATTTCAGAGATACTTAAAATCATCCTTCGGTAGTGGTTGTGAAAATATATCAGCTATATGTTCTTTAGATTTCACATACTCCAATGTCACATGCCTATCTTGTACTTTCTCTCTCAAGTGGTGATACTTAATAGATATATGTTTTTTGTTTGAATGCATGACAGGCTTCTTTGATATGCTTATAGCATTGATATTATCACAATAAATTATAATTGAACCAGTAATTTATTCATGCATACCTTCCAGTAGTTGTTTGATCCAGACAATATTAGAACAATTCATAGCCATAGCAATACATTCAGCTTCGACAGTAGATTGTGAACTACAACTATGTTTCTTTCTTAACCATGTCACTAGCCTTTCTCCTAAAAAGAACGATTCACCACTAGTGTTTTTTTTGTCATGAATATTTTGAGCCCAGTTAGCATCAGTATATACATTGCTATCAAAATCTCCTCTTTTTGTGTATAGCAGACTGAAATCTTTAGTCTCTTTCAAATATCTAAATATCCTTTTCTCTGCAGACAAATGTGTCTCCTTCAGGTTTGCAGAAAACCTTCCAACTATACCAACAAAATGTACAATATCAGGTCTATTATGGACAACATATTGTAGTTTAACAATCAAAGATTGGTAAAGTGTCTCATTCACTTCATTTGTGTCATCTTCAATACTATTTATTAGGACCAAATTCAACTCCTCTTGAATGCTTGGCCTCAACCTATTAATGTAACAAGCAACTTCTCCTTATAGACTTCTACATGGCCTATTCTGATGAGGATTCAATAGAATTCCTCCGTATACTCCTGAAAAAATCTTCCTGCTTGCTTCAAACCTTACATTTTATTCATTAGATCAATCTCATAATCAACAGGAATGAACTGTCGCTTCAATTTATCCACCATCTGATCCCATCTTGTGATTTTCTCCTTTCCTCTTCTATTTTGCTCCGATTGAATCTCTTACCACCAAATCTTCGGATGACCCTTCAATCTGGCCTTCACAAACTTGACTCCATCAAGATCCTTGATATCTTCATACTCAAAAGATTCTTCTAATTCATTGATCCAGTCGATCAATTCCTCTGGGTTAAGATTTTCTAAAAATATACGAACCTCAATCTTAGGTCTTTTCCTGATCTTGGAAATGGCCTAAAAAACCCTTTCTTCCTCTTTGTTCAGAATTTTGCCTTCTCCTTCCTGATCAAAATTTACTTCTTCAACTTCATCTTACTTTCATCTCTAACTATTAGATTCATTCCTCTGTGAATCTCTTCTTGCAATGCTCGCACTTTTCTCTACAGAGCTCTAACCTTAGATGGCACACCACCAGCTGTTCTACCACGTTCCCTTCGTGGAGGCATTTTCGCGCTTATCATTGAAACCCTAAACTACGATCCGTGTGAAAATTGCCTCACAGTCGGAGATCTGTCTACACACTCAAGAACTCCCCCTCTGATACTACTTGATGAAGGGGTCTCCTCTTAATACCACAAACATATAAAAAAAATAGAGAAACAACAACAATTTGCAAGAATAGAAAATGGGCTTCTTATTATCTCCACAAGTGTCGAATTAAAAATTTCAGAGTTACAATATGCAAAGCCACATGGGCATCTTTCTTATAATATTTTGTAGGACAAAGCCTCAAATTATTATTCAAAACCACTAAGAACTGCCTTAGACAACAATATGGGGCTTCCTTATATAAGCAATTTCCACCGCCCGAGAAGGTTCTACAAATTTTAGCCCTCAAGGCCGACCAACCCTAGAATTATTTTATTTTTCATTTTATTACATTAGAGTCGGCTCAAAATAACTTTCTAAACTCAAAAAGAAATTTTGGGGGAAATTCATTTTCTTTCATTTCATGTGACCCAACTTCTGGAGACCATAAGTCATTGCCTGTTGACCCGATTGGCTATTATGACCCCATTTTGGCAAGACTGTGAAGTATTCTAAAATATGTAACTTGCACAAGCTCTATTCAGCCAAAGTTTCTACCTCATTTGAGGCCTCTAAAGCCTTCAAAACTGTGTTCAAAGTTTCTGTACCCTGTTGCCAATAGCAAAAATTTTCTATATCTTCAAAACTAGACTTGATCTAGCAATGGAACTTTACTGGCAGGCTGATATGACCAAAATGAACCTTCGAGGAAGAAAATAAACCATTCTGAACTCAAACGAAAAACTTACTAAAAATAGTAAATTTCCAAAAATAGAAGCTTTGCACAAGATAGCCCTTATTAAAAAGAAACGAGAAATATTTTTGGATGATGCAAGATTGCTCTTACACCTAGGATGCTCCTACATCAAAAATAAGGTACTGCTCTCCATAATAACTTTGTCAGGTTTGCATAACTTTGGTAGTCCTCTGACGCTACTCTTCTTGTTTACTTTGATCAAGTTATCAAAATTGACATGACATAATCTCTTATGTCGTAGCCATATATCTTTAGTTTTAACAAAGAAGCAACTCTTTGCATCAATATCAAGATAAAATAAATTGCCTCATGATTATCCACCAGTTCCAATTAGATCTCCATCAACACCATAGATCTTAACTTTTCTGTTATGAAATTCAAGTCGGTGACCAGTATTGTTCAGTTGTGCAACACTCAGTAGATTATAGTTTAGTCCTTTAACCCAATATTCATCATTACATTACATCTTCTCATTATGACGATGGATCCCTTACCTTTCACTGGATATGAAACATCATTATCAAATCTGACTAATCTTCTATCATACTCTTCTAGGTTATCAAACTTGACAATGTCACCAGTCATATGATGTGAATATCGACTATCAATAATCCAAGTGTCTGATTTACTTACATCAAAAACAAGTTCTTTCTCATCTTCATATTTTACCTCATCTGATTTTTCCTTTAGAATAACATAGAAAACTTCATATCCTTCATCGCTATCATCAAATTCATCATCAATTACACCTTCCTCAGCTAGGTAGCAAGACTTCTTACGTTTATCCTTAAAATCTCTGAATCTTTGGTGTCGCATATCTATTTTGTCATTCTTACCATTATTATCAGGAGATCTACATGCAATATGTCCAATCTTATTACAATTGAAGCATTTCAATGGTAACTTGTCTTTATACTTTCCTTTGCCTCTCGGTAGTCAGTTAGCCAGTAGCGTTTCCAATTCTTCCTACTATGTTTCTTCATACAGAATACTATCATACTCACTTCCATATGAATTTGTATGATTTTCCTTTTTTGTTCTTGATGGTCCAATGCTCCCAAATGTGTTGTTAGGAATGAATGCAAAGTATTTTGGCAGTCATTCTGTAGCAGTTGTTGTTGCATTCATGACTTGGATTGTCATTGATGTCAACACAGTGATATTCTGGATATCAGCAGGAAGCAGGTACAATTTTGTTTTGCACACATGTTGTATTGCAGATTGGCTTTTGCGCAGTTGATGGTATTTTCTTTGGTGTATTATTAACCTATGGTTAACAACGCAAAAAGAAATTCATTCATTCATGAGAGTTATGAGCATTTTGGTGAAAGCAGTGTTTAGACTATTTTTGTGAAGCAATTTTTGAAAATCGGAGGATATCTCTTAGCTGGGATGGAATCTGATTTTGCGCAATTAAAGGGATGTTAAAGACTCATTAATGATGACGTTGTTCACAGTGCAAACTTTGAAGATATGTTTGGAGAAAGTTACAGTATCTGGAAGCTGATAGTTTTATGTGAATTTTGTGTGTAGCATGTAGAAATTATTATTTTGTAATTGAGGACCGACTCATTTGTAATTATTTGAGTTTGGTATATAAGAAGGAATGTTTTCCTTGTTTCAATATGTATTGTGAAGGTTGAGATGCGAATATATGCATGAAGTGAAGAAAAGAGCTAATTCAGTGATGAAGGAAGACTTATGAGTACAGAGATCTAGAATTGTGATCTTGTGTAGCAGAGAGTGCGGTTTTGGCACAGTGTGAAAGAGGTAATATATTTCATATTATTCTGTTGAATAATTCTAAGATCTTTTGGACAGTGGGTTCAGAGATCTTGCCTTGAAGCTGTTTGGGCAGTGGGTCCTTCTGTCTTCCATAAACTCTTAACCGGGTTAGAATCTTTTAACAGGGATTCAAAATCTCCTAACAGGGATTTATATGTACTGAATGTATTTCATAAGACTCCTAACAGGGTCCATCCTCTAACAAGGAACTTTCATATTAGTGCATCATTTTGTGGGCATCATTCCCACCGGGGTTTACTCTTTTCAAGAGGTTCCCTAGTCAACATATCTTGTGTCATTGTGCATTTGTGTATGGTTATCTTTCTATGGTTGATTACTACATTAATTATATTATTTAAAGTAGTTCAATGGTTAAATTATCAGATAACTGATTCAACCCCCCCCCCTCCTAGTTATCTTGGGGATCTTTACTTTCTAACATGTGTTGAAGACTGTTTCAATGGTCGCTAGACTATTATCATAATTGTTAAGCTCAAATGCAGTCAGCTTACCGATTAGGACTTCAAGAGTAACAATATTGCTCAGTATGGATCTCAATTCCTGAATTGCAAATACTCTAATAGCATACTTATAAGAAAAAGTTCTCAAGATTTTACTTACCACTTCTTCATTGGTCAAGGTTCAACCAAAACCTCTGATGGCACTAACAACTTCATTGATTCTGCTGCTATATTGTGTGATGTTCTCTTCATCTTTCATCCTCATTTCATCATACTTTCCTCTCAAACTATCAACCTGATCTTTTTGTACATGTTGATCTCCTCAATAGATAAGTGTGAAGTGATCCTACATCTCTTTTGAATTTAACACAATCTTTAACATCATTGAATTTAGCATCAGAGAGGGAAGAAGCAATCTATATCATAACGGAGTTGAGTTCCTGCTTTTCTCTGATCTATTCAACTGTCAAAGGTTTGGTAGGAGGTGGAGTGTAATCAATATCCAGTGGATTCAGTATAGATTCTCCAATTCCAAATAGATATAATCTCATTCCGCTTTGCCATGTTGAGAAACTTTCTTGGTTCGACTTAGGTACTTCTCTCCTATACATCTTCGGATCTTTTACTCAAGTCTTTTAAACTTATCTCTTCAGAGTACTTAGGTTTGATACTAATTGTTCAATTACGAAGATGTGGGGTGAATCAGTAATCCTTGATCCCAAATACCCTAATAACATTTCTATGATTAACTCGATAGCATCTCGGTAATACATAATTCACTATTTAACAACAACAGTAAATAAACTATAACAATCAATAAATCATTCACAACATGTAACATCAATATTTAATGTGGAAACCCAGCTTTGGGAAAAACCACTATGGGAATTGTCACCCACTAAGAAAATACTATTCTAAAGTATGTCCGGTTAAGAGCCAATTTGGTTAAAGATTACAATACACACTATTAGGTGTGACTTCATCAAGGGAATTACTTTAGATCTGTTACAATATTAACCCTATTGGGAGTGGCCTTGTTATAGGGATTCAAACACTCTTTAGAATGTCATCCTTTTCAAGTATTTTACAGTAAGACTGTTAGGTCTACTCTGTTAAGAGATTTATCTGTTACAAATGCTATCAAGAAACAATAACTAAAATAACTTGCAGAATTTCAAATATCTTTGCTCAGTCAAATCTTTCTGTGCTTTTCTGTCATGACTTCAATTCTTCATTATCCACTGACATCAACACTTCATCAAATCCTTCTTTTCACACTCAGAATCTCTATGTTCTTTCTACACTGCAATAATCGTTAACCCTTCAACTATTCAACTTCCTAGCTATTTGTCCATACAAGATCATCCTTTATATAGACAAATTTTCCCACTTAATCTCATCTTTTAGGCTAACATCTTGACTTCAATTCTTCATTATCCACTGACATCAACACTTCATCAAATCCTTCTTTCCACACTCAGAATCTCTATGTTCCTTTTACACTGCAATAATCGTTAACCCATACAAGATCATCCTTTGTATAGACAACTTTTCCCTCTTAATCTCATCTATTACGTTTCTCTTTGATCAATCTTAACCATCCAATTCATTATACCTTGAATTTGAATCTTGGTAACATGTTTTCTTTTCACCTAGGAACTTGAACTTTTCTAATAACTTGTTCCATCCCTTTTGCCGCTTAGATCTTGTTGTAGATGTTCACCTTAAACTTTCATGTCTCTAGATCTCTGTAATTTACTTTCATCATCATCCAACTCAACATAGCTAATCATTAAATGTCAATTGAATCCTTATTTAATATTTATTCCTCTCTTAGTGTTCTTCATTTGAATTTCGGTTAACTTCGCTCATTGGCTTGATTTCCTTTTGCTTTATCAAGTGACCTTTCATTTAACTTTACCTTACCGAGTGACTTTTCTTGATCAGTAGCCAAAACAACTTAAACTTACCGAATTGTCAAATCTTTATCACCATGCTTTACTAACTGAAACATAATCATATGTTAGGTAGAAAATAGTTATATAAAAAGAATCCAATCATTGTCCAATTTGTATTAGTTGTCCAATTAAGTTCTTCAACTTCACAATATCTCATTTCTTCTTCTCCTTAACTCATTCACCTTATATAATTACCGAATGATATGACAACATAATATAAACCAAAAATCAATTGCTTGGCATCAATGACAAGACAATAACTGATCTAACATTTCTACTAACATGAATTCCTCTTATCTTGGTCGATCTTGATCATTAGCTCCATCAGATAATCAATCTTCAACATCACTATCAATTATAGTAATAGGTTCTTCCTCTTCTTTTTCTTAACCCTTCTCCTATTCAACACCCTCTCAACTTTTAGGTTCTAAAATTCTATTCATTGTGCATATACCTCAGTAGGAACATCATTTATGCCTTCATATAATATAACATCACATTTTCTATTACCACAATTTGCATAATAGTCTTACAAATCAGCATATACCTCATTAACAAACAAATCAACATCTTCACTAGCAACCTTATTATCAAGAAACATTTCCACTTCCTCGGTTTGAACACCAGAATTAAAAAATAAAAAATGATACGGAGACTCATCTACAACTATATTTACCTTGTCTTCTTCATTTATTGTTGTCAAAATAGTCATAGGTATACTCACCATGTCATTTTCTACCTCTTCCTGTATTTTTTTGTCTTTTCTTTCATTTTCCTCTTTTGAATAATCTCTCTAACAGACCACGTAATCTTCTTCTTAAGTACTTGTAGGTGTCATTTTTGTATTTCTAGGGAAAATCTTGTCACCAAATCTTTTAAGCCTTGATCCAACCTTTGTACCTCCTTAAAATATTCTAAACTTGCCTTGTCATCTTCCTTCTTCTTCACACTTGTGTATTTTCTCTTATCTTGTCTTTCTTGTTTCTTTTTCAGTGAATCCTCACTCTGCAAGCTACTCTTATATAAATCCATCTCTTCAAGAAAGTATCTTTAACCTTGCTTCCACTTTGTCTTTGGCTAACCTAGGTCCTTTCTCTTTTCTACCTAGTCTTTTGGCATCAAGCTTCCCTTTTCAACTTGCACAAACACCAAACTCTTCATCCAGACCTTATGTGCTCTAATATCAGATGATGCAATGAAAATTCCTTTAGCAATTAACATAAATATTAGAGAGAAAAAAATATATAATATTTTCAGAATTAGAATCCTTATTTAATATTCTTCCACTACTTTGTTGCTACAATGAGAGAAACCACTAATTTAAGTACAAATCCAAAATTACCTTTTTGGCAATTTTTTCATAAAAACCTATTTTTTGCCATTTTTGGTAATGTTTAAAACAACTCCTAAAAAGCTATTTTTTTCCATGAAGCTTCCTAAAACTAAGATAAGATGAACTACTAACTAACCTTCGAAATTGGAAGTAAGATTTTGAAGTTATTAAAAAAAGCAACTTTTCTAAAAAACTAAAAGAAAAAGACAAAAATCTTAAAAAGCCACTAAAGCTCTTGCATCATAATTTATATCAATCTATGTAAACCTACCAGAATAACGAGATTCCAAGGTGTTAATTACTTAGTGTTATTAATAATTTTACTTGAATGGTATGGGTTAAATTTCAAAAAGATAAATTAGAAGCCTTTGATTAATTTAAGGTCTTTAACTCAATGGTTGGGAATAAAATAAATGTAGTCCTACTCATGTTTTCTTTCTCCATCATATTATTCTCGATGAGTATACATTATTTGACCATGTCAAATTGTGGCTTGTTGGTATTCTCTTAATTTTATAGATTATGTTGTTAGATTAGCATGTTGTTTGTTATGATCCAAGGCGTATTTGATGTATGGTTACCATATGATTTCTTAAAAGTTATTCCTTGACGTTGGCATTTTTATGATATGTGGCTAATGTTATATTCTTTTGTTTGGGTGATGGTACTGCTAGCGTAAATAGTGGATTTTACTTGTATTCTCATTAATTATTGTACTTGTATAACAATGCTATGATCATGTCTTAATACATTTGCATGCATAGATGGTATCATTATCTTACGACATTGTTGGTGCATGCATATGTACTATGATGTGGTATATTTCATTCAATGTATTTTGGTATAATGGATTCAACTTTTTATGCTATGATCATATCTTGTGAGTAACCTATTCTGTGATTTTATCATGTGTTCATCCATATTTTTGTTAGAAATAGGAAATACTGAGAGCGGGGAGTGAATCAGTATTTCACAAAAAATTTCTTTTGCCCACTTATGGATATAACAGATTACTTTAGTGCATACAAAGATTATCAAGCTGATTAACAAACATAGCAGTAAATAGAAAGAACTCATAACACATCATATGTTCTCAAGGAAACCCTGGCCAAGGGAAAACCCCAATGGGGATGGTACCCACAAAGATCACTAATCAAAAGTATCCTGTTAGGGATATTGGATCCTGTTAGGAGTCAATTTATAATATATAGTAGATCTATCCTGGTTAAAGGACTTTAGGCCTTGTTAGAAGCCTTAACCCTGTTAGGAGTTAGATTACAAAACCTGATCACCAGCTGAGCTCATGCCCAAACAGGTAATACAAAAATGTTTCTGACTGTAATATCATACAGCTTACAACTTCGCATCAATAGATTTTGCTGCTATCACAATATACAACTATCGCAAGTTATCTTTTCTTTCTTTTTACATCTCACATGCATATTTCATTACATTTCAAGTATGCCTAATATATGAGTTATTAAAGCTAATAACTTTACATGGTCGACATCCAAAATCTTTATCCAAGAGTAAACATCTAGGATGTCATCCCTTCATAATGTTAAGTCATTATTTTGACAAGCAAAAATAATCCCTTAACTCTTTTGTTAAAACTGTCTCCAAAACTGCTCTGTCTGCAAAAACTGTCTTCGGTAAACTTTTAATAACTTTGTCCGTACTGCTCCAAACTTTATACGCACTGAGATGGGGTATCCTCATACTCTATAGAAGCTTCAATTAACTGCGCAAACAAAAATATTGCTCCAGTGGACGTCACCAACTAAATCTTCATCGGGTGCTCTATCAGGATCACTGTATTCAAACTTAGACAATTTCTTCCTTCAACTTTCCATACTTGCATTCCAGATTCTGCACTCTCAATAGAGATCATATGTTGCCATAATGACAACACCTATGCATCCACATTAGCCAAATTGCCAACAATCTCCCCCTTTGTCATTGGTGGCAACATATGGGAAAATTGGCTAAGTGTGCAAACAAAACTTCAAAAAAAAAAAACACTTATACAAAATTTATGGCCAAAAGTTTATACAATATGTATACAATATCATACTCCATAGAATAGCTCCCCCTATGAGTATTCTTCCTCAACATATATTCAATTTTATGCTATCTCTCCCCCTTTGACAACAATGACAAAGATAGGGTGTACAAAAATTTCAAAAACTTTATACCTTATTATCAGTTATTGCAAAGCTGGTAGGCTTGCAACACAATCACCAAACTCTAACTTCCAAGATTCAAAATCTTTCTCCCTGATCTTCCTGATGGATTTAGCAACATTGAGTAGAGTACTGAATCCGTATGCTACTGTCTGACAAGCTTGCAGGGAATTGAAACTAAACTTCTGAAATGATGTCTTTGCTGAAAGACACTGCTCAATTTGATCTTCAACAATTAATATCTTGATTGAGACATGCTCACTCAAGATGTTAATCCTGATCATCTTTTTGTTCTTCTCCTCTGCTATCATTCTGATTTCATCTTTCAATTTCCTTATGTTCTTCTCTACATAACTTATCTTGACATTAGGGCTCGTCAAGGTGTTTGTCTCAGCTGTAATAGCATCTAACTTCTCTCTGATCTTCTTATCCTCTTCAACTGTTAGGATTTCTGATTAAGTGCATTGTATGTACAAATTCTTTCCTGTCTCAAAATGTCTCCTCAAATTCTTTATACATACATCTAAACTACCAATATCATTTCGAATATTTACACTCAAAGTTTGTTGCATTTCTGCTTCAAAGTCTTCCTGAACTTTTATCTAGCAATATCCTTCAAGTTAGAAAATTCAGAGTCAAAAGAATTTATTACTGATTGAGCTTTCTCAAGTGGATCTGATTCAGATACCTTAGTGTTGATCACACTCTCAAGTTTCTCTGTCAAAACTATAACTTTTCCTTCAAGGTCTTTCACCTTCTTATTCTTTCCAATAATTTTATTCAGAGATGTCATGAACTCAAGCTGATCATCATCTTCAACTTCTTTTCCAAGGTCTTCAAACATTGAACCAATATGCCTCTTCTTACTGTCAGGTGCACTAATGTCTTCAACTGGTTTAGAGGGTGCACTAGAGATAGTGGCCTCTGTCAAAATTTGTTTTCCTTTGACTGTCTGCTCTGCTGGAACTGATTCTAATACAGTTGGTGCTTCCTCTGCCTCTGTATTCTTCTCTGATTCTGTGACCTTTTCTTGTTCTCCCAAAGCCAAATTGTCAACAATATTTCCTAGATCATGAAATACTGCATCATCTGATTCTAAAGTCACTTTGGTGCCTTCAATATCCATTGATTCTTTGCCAATATTGATATGTGAAGAAGATGGAACTTCTTCAATACCAACTTCCTCTGCATGCGGTTCCTCTAATTACTTCTGTTGAGGGTCTGATTCAACATGCTTTACTACAACTATATTTGCAAGAACTTGCATTACTGCTTGCTCTGTCTCTTTCTGTACTTCCTCCTTTTTGCCTCCCATTATAAGGATTGTTCTTCTCTTAGTTCTCAATAAAGCTCCAAGAGACTTCAAGAATCTCTTCAAATGATCTTCATCCTTAACTTCACAAAACTGTCTGATTACATGTTCTCTCATCTTTATGTCCTCTTCTTGTGCTCTCTATTTTCTATTCACAAGTATGTTATACAAATCTTTTGGGATCTTACCATGAATGGTGCTAAGTTTCTTATCTGCCACAATCATGTGTGTAACCATTGCATTTTCAAAATTCAATCTGTTAAATGATCCATATAGATCATAGAATTTATTCAACTTAGTGAAGTCTCCATGCTTCAATATATCTTCATTAACTCTTTCAATTCTTGGTTTCCAAGTTTTCTTCTTGACTGAAACTACATCATCATCTTTAATTACTGCTACATTTCTAGGTATAGGTGGTACAACCACTTTCTGTCTCTTACCGGGTCCTGTTGCACTCACTTTTACTCTTTTGCTAGGAATAGGACAAAAAGATTTATCTCCTTCATCTTTTTCAGGTACTTCAACTTTTACCTTTACTGCAATAGGATCAATAGGATCTGCACTTGATGTCTCAGGTCAAATTACAAGATTTTCACTTTGCCTCAGGGCTTCTGCAGTCTTCTTAGCTATGTCAAACTCATGACTTGACATCCCATATTCTTTCAATATTTTCTTCATAGTAGATTCAACTCTCTTACTAGATTGCTTCTTTTCTCTCAAACTTATTGCAGAGTTAAAATTCTCTTCATAGGTTCCAAACCTATTTGCATGACCATCCAACTCACACTTTAACAATCTATTCACATATCCTACTATTTTTGCTTCACATATTTCATAGCCAAGAGGGTCTATGAATTCCATTCTAGGCTCAACTGCTTCAATGTAGGTGAAATCAATGTCAACCATAAAACAAATGTCATCTTTATGCTTTTCAACTAAGGATTGAGGAATCCTTGATTTGTTCTTAACAATATTCTGAAAAGTCTTCAATACAAGCTTCACACTGTCATTAACTTTATCAAAAAGGTGCTTCATGTAGACTGAGTTTATTCTTTCCATTGTGTTCACATTGTCACTCCAATCAACTGTGTAAGGAAATCTTCTCAAAATATGGAAAAACATATAGGTTATCAGAGATGAAAACCTAAACTGAGTGTACTTAGCCTTCTTAATCTTTTCTAAGTTCTCAAATAACTGAATTTCAAGATTTCACATAGGTCTACTGGTTTCTTCTCAATACACATAAGATAAGCTACATGAATCATTTCTGTAGCCATGTCATCTTCCCTTGAACTACCATAGAATTTAGTTGTTAGGATCTTGCAAAGGTACCTAACATCATCTTGCTTAATCTTACTTATCACAATTCCTCTACCATTATAACTACCTCCAATGTTATCTAAAACAATCTTTCTCATGTTCTTTTCATTCAGTGGAATCTCTCCAACTTTTGATAATCTAGTAACTTCATGAATTAGGTTGGCAGTTATATCAATAACTCTATCCTCCATCCAGAATTTCCCATTGTGGATTCTACTTAAAATGATCTTGGTACATTCCTCATCATTGAATTCATACTTCATGGAATATTTGATAATTTCATTGTTCTCTAGGTGCCCATAAGCTGGTTTAATTGACATGTCTTGATTGTACAATTTCCTGTAATCATCACTAAAAAAGGCATCTCCCAAAGTTTCAAACTTACAACCTAAATATCCTTTAACATTCTCAATGTGCAATACTCCATCTAGTACGGATGATAATGCTAGACTGTCATCAATTTCAGTTGGTTCTACTGGTTCTTTCTTAATCTTTGGTCTATTCTTATCCTTAACATTATGAACCATAGAAATATCCATCTTATCAACTAATTAAAGATCAAGAAATACCTCAACTTTGCAAATATAGAGTTTTCGGTATGATCGTCGCTGCAAATTGCTTCCAAACTTCTTCAAATCGTCCTCAACTCGCTTTTCTTCTTTCAAATCTCTTTTCAATTGCTTTGTAATTGTAATAGCTTCAATTTCAACCTTATAACACTTCACATTAACTCAATCTGACATCACATTCATTCATTTTGCCGCTAAAACCTTAAAAAGCTGATTCTGCAAACCTGCAACCATAAAACTTTCTGCGACCTTGCAAAACACAATATTTTCTTTTGCGCACTTAACCATAGCATTAGTACAACATAATAAACCTATATCTAACTACGCAAAACTTAACTCATTCAAATTCCTAATCTACACTAATCCTAAGTCCTAAACTACAGAAACTTACATAATTTAAGTGCTTAAAGAAGGGTCAGGTAAAGACTCATCCTTACCATCGGTTACATTACCTTCCTGACTACTTTCAATGCTAACTATACCTCCTAGATCTGTGCCTTTGTCAAATTTTACTTCATCTTCATTGCTAAAGCAACCTTTCTGTTTGTTTCCTGCAATTTCATTCTTTCTAGCATTGTTCCTAGGGTTAGGGTTATGATGATAACCTCCATTGTTCATTCTACAAAATCTTGCTGAGTGTCCAAACTTGTTGCATATCTCACAAATAATTCCATTGTTTCCAAATCTCTGTCCTTGCTGGTTAATCTGTGACCTGCAATTTCTAGCAATGTGTCATACTTTGTTGCATCTAAAACATACTACCACTTTTCTTTGATTCATTTCTTCAATAGATTTCTTATCTGCATTGTTAGTATTTCCAATCATTCTATCATAATTATTCAAAATTACTTTAGGTCTTCTAGATTCGTTAGCTCTATGTCCAAACTATGACAATTATAACAATGTCCATTAAAAGATTTAAATTGTTTACCTGTCCAATCTCTCTTCATGTGCCCAATAGTATTACAAGCAAAATATCTACCTTTGAATTCTCTTTGCATACCTTTAGATGATTCTTCCTATTTTAATTCTTCTTGCTTTGATTCTTCTTTCTCTCTAGGTGCTTCTTCTTTAGGTGGATCTTCCAATGTGTTCTCATCTAGCTTTATTTCCTCCACACTTTCAAATGTCTTCAGATCCGGCTTCTTACTTTCATGGTTTGTTCTAAACATACTATATCCAAATTCAGTCCTATCAAAGAATGGTTCTTCAAAAGAAATTTGTTTTTCAGTCTTATCACTTTTTGAATATAGCCTTTCAAGTTGTTGTTTAGATTGAGTTAATTCACCTTTCACAATTTTATTATACTTCTCAAGTTCCACATACTGCATTTTTACTTTTTCAGATTCGGATGTTTCCTTTTCAAGTCTTGACCTCAGATTTTCATTCTCAATTTTCAATTTTTCATTATCAGATCTCAAATTTTCATCTTTCATACTAAGCTTCAGATTTACTATCTTCAACTCATGCTTAAGGATCTCATTTTCTTTTTCTAATTCATCACAATGTTCAACAAACATATCAGATTTTTTTTCAGATTTCAAATCTTCAATCTTACCTTTCAATTTGTCAATAGCATTCTTTGCATCTTCATATTTTCTTCTTAAGGAGTTGCTTTCATCAGTAAGCATATCAATCTGTTCAAGAGCTTCTTCAAGATTCTTCTGAAGTTGATCCATATCCATAGAGATCTTACTCAAGCTTCTAAGCTTTCCTTCAATGTTCCTTCTTTGAGTAACTGTCCTCTGATACCAATTGTTAGAAATAGGAAATACTGAGAGGGGGGGTGAATCAGTATTTCACAAACTTTTTCTTTTGCCCACTTATGGATATAACAGATTACTTTAGTGCATACAAAGATTATCAAGCTGATTAACAAACATAGCAGTAAATAGAAAGAACTCATAACACATCATATGGTCTCGAGGAAACCCCAGCCAAGGGAAAACCCTGGTGGGGATGGTACCCACAAAGATCACTAATCAAAAGTATCCTATTAGGGATATTGGATCCTGTTATGAGTCAATTTACAATATATAGTAGATCTGTCCTGGTTAAAGGACTTTAGGCCTTGTTAGAAGCCTTAACCCTGTTAGGAGTTAGATTACAAAACCTGATCACCAGCTGAGCTCACTGCCCAAACAGGTAATACAAAAATGTTTCTGACTGTAATATGGTACAGCTTACAACTTCGCATCAATAGCCTTTGCTGCTATCACAATATACAACTATCGCAAGTTATCTTTTCTTTCTTTTTACATCTCACATGCATATTTCATTACATTTCAAGTATGCCTAATATATGAGTTATTAAAGCTAATAACTTTACATGGTCGGCATCCAAAATCTTTATCCAAGAGTAAACATCTAGGATGTCATCCCTTCATAATGTTAAGTCATTATTTTGACAAACAAAAATAATCCCTTAACTCTTTTGCTAAAACTGTCTCCAAAACTGCTCTGTCTGCAAAAATTGTCTTCGGGAAACTTTTAATAACTTTGTCCGTACTGCTCCAAACTTTATGCGCACTAAGATGGGGTATCCTCATACTCTATAGAAGCTTCAGTTAACTACGCAAACAAAAATATTGCTCCAGTGGACGTCGCCAACTAAATCTTCATCGGGTGCTCTATCAGGATCACTGTATTCAAACTTAGACAATTTCTTCCTTGAACTTTCCATACTTGCATTCCAAATTCTGCGCTCTCAATAGAGATCATATGTTGCCATAATCACAACATCTATGGATCCACATTAGCCAAATTGCCAACAATTTTTTCATAATGTTAATGTTAGTTAATGAGTCCAATGCTATATTTAATTATTGATGACAGTTAATAATGTTTGAGGTTTGGTTGAGCAGGTCAGAGATTGTTGATGTGTTCTTGCATTGATGTCAACATACTATTTGCTATTGTAGACAGTGTGTTGAGCAGTGTTCAATATTGGTGAAATAAATGGTTCAATTGTTATATTTAAGATCTATTATTGTGATTCTTGTTGGAGGTTATGAGATGTCTGTAGTTGATGCTTGTCAACTTACAAAGGTTCACATGATTGTTTAAATGAGTTATGGTTGGGTTACTAGTTACTGGTGTTACAGTATTTTTGTTTGTAAAGGTTGAGTATTTGGTTTGGTATGAGCTAGATTTGATGATTTAGATGTTTCAAAGCTAGTATTATCATTGCACCTTATCATTGTGTATGTAATTACTATTGTTCATAATTCAAAGTACACCAAGTTATCTTTTGGTATGACAAAGTTCAGTGAGATAGTGATCTTGATGATCGGTGATCACAATGAGTTTGGATTTTGTGTTGGATTTGATGAAAAGGTTCTGGATGGTTTTCATGTTGCTTGTTCATGTTATTGGATCATATGATGATTTTGTTGTTGGTATACATTGATTAAGGAGATCTAAACTTCTATTTTGGTAGCATGTGGAAGTTTCTCCATTTGAGTCCTAGCTGACTTGATGGAGTTATGTGTTGTGATTCTTGGTGCTACATTGGCGTTGGTGTAGCATGTTGGAGGTTAAACATTTCAGTCCTATCTAAGACTAAGCCAAATTTATTTGTATCACATTGGTGTTTGAGCATATTATTCATATCTTTTATTGTAAATAGGTCTTGGCAGGCCTAGTGGAGGTTTATTCTTTGTAATCGGTATTTATGGGAGATCATTTTGCAATTGAGAAAAAAAAATAGGAGAGGAGTGAGATTATGTATGCATGTATGTAAGGATATGTGTGAAATGTACTTCATTTGAACTGTATAGGAATAGGAGATGCTATTTGTTAGTTTGGCTGTAATGTACTGCTTGTCCATCTTGATGTAATGGTAAAGTAGATCAGTGAACCCGACTGAGGGCCAAATCTGAGATTGTATTATGGGCAATGTGCTCTTGGCAATGTACGTGAAGATTTAGCTTTAAGCCTTTGGGTGCATGTGCACCTTTTTTTCTCTACCCTCATGCTCTTAACCAGGTAATAATGTTTACAGACTACATCACCTAGTGTGTTATACTCCCACGAGAGTTTTCCCTAACGGGTTTCCTTTAGAACAAATATGTTGTTCTTATGTTGTGTTGTGGATCTTATATTTCCTATTCATTATTTAGATCTATTTATGTTTAAGAGGTTTTGTGCTTCAATTGAAGTGATTCACCCCTCTCCTTTTAGTTGTGATTTCCTTCTTGGGGCCTAAAAATTGGTTTCAGCGCTACGTCCTTTTGTATAAGCTTAACCACTTTAAGGAGATCCGATATGGAAATTTTGAGGAAACAAAGTCCAAAGTTTGATGGTTCTAACTATTTGATATGGAAGGATCGGATGGCTATCTACCTGATGTGCATGGGAGACGAATACTGTGAAGAATGAATGCTGAATATATCCTATGAAAGTATTGGCAGCCACTCTGTAGCAGTTGTTGTTGCATTCATGACTGTGATTGTCATTGATATCAACACAGTGATCTACTGGATATCAGTAGAGGAGCAGCTAATGTTTGAATTAGCGCACGTGGGATATTAAAGATCAAGCTATGCGATGTTGAGGATTTACTTTGTGATATGTTTTATGTTCATGGTTAGGAGCACAAACAATAATTCTTTTATTCATGGAAGTTATGAGCATTTTCGTGGAGGCAGTATTCAGGTAGTGTTCCTGAGTAGCGGTTTGTGGAAATCAGATGATATCTCCTAATCGGGATGGAATCTGGTTTTGTGGAATTAGAGAGAAGTTGAAGACATGTTGATAGTGATGTGGTTGATAGCGCAAACTTTGAGGTCGCACGAGTGAAAAATTATTCTAATTGGAAGCCAACAGTTTTGTGTAATTTTGATGTAACGTGTGGAAAATTTTATTTTGTAATTTGGATGCTGACTCATTTGTAATTACTCGAGTGTGGTATAAAGGAAGGAATGTTTTTCCTTGTTGTGATATAGACATGGAATGAATGTAATGAAGTGAATGATCTGGAATTGAGATCTAGTGTAGCAGTGAGTGCGGTTTAGCACACTCACAGAAGAGGTAACATGTTGTTGAGATCAGTAATGATTTGATATTATTCTATTGAATAATCTAGAGATCAGTTGGACAGTGTGTTCAGTGATCTTTCCATTGAAGCTGTTTGGGCAGTGGGTCCTTCTGTCTTCCACAACTCCTAACAGAGTTAGAATCTTTTAGCAGGGATTCAAAATCTCCTAACAGGTATTCATATGTACTAAATGTATTTCATAAGACTCCTAATAGAGTCTATCCTTTCACAAGGAATATTCATATTAGTGCATTTTTTATGGCCATCATTCCCACCGGGGTTTAGTCTATGATCAAGAGGTTTCCTAGTCAACATATCTTATGTCATTGTGTTATTGTGTTTGAATATCTTTCTATGGTTGTTGGTTATATTGCTTACATGGTTAAAATTTGTTAAAGTTGACAAAATTTATAATTATCAGATAACTGATTCAACCCCCCCCTCTCAATTATCTTGGTGGACTTTACTTTCTAACAATTGGTATCAGAGGAACAGGTCCTTGAAAGAAAAGTTTAACAGCTTAAGGAGATCCATGGCGAATTTCAGTAAAGAAAGCCCTAAGTTTGATGGAGTGAATTTTGACAGCTGGAAAGAAAAGATGAAGACGCATCTACTATGTTTAGGACCAAGTTATTGGTTGATAACGAAGAATGAGAAGACTATCATTGAAGAAGACAATATTGAAACATGTAGTAATGATGAGAGAGATCTATTCATGTGTAACATACTTCCCAGGGAAGCACTTTTGTCAGCCCTTCCAGAGAATGAGTATAGTCAGGTAAAATCTTTAAAAACATCTCATGAAATTTGGAAAGCTTTGCACTCTACTTTTGAAGGTGATGAACATGCAAAGAAGGTCAGATTACATAATTGGATACGTGCATTTGAAGATATAAAAATAATGGAAGATGAATCTGTTAGAAGCTATATTGGTGAAATGTCAGAAATTGTTGCAGGTATAAAAGCTTGTGGAGGAACAAAGGCAGAGAATGAAGTGATATGGAAAATTCTGAGGACATTGACTCCTGCATTTAAGCAGACAACACAGATGATTGAACAAGTTATACATTGTACTTTGAACTTTACAATAGAGACTCTTCTTGGAAGATTGGAAGCAGCATAGATGAACCTGAGGTTATCAGGAGACTTGCCTAGAATGGAGACAACATTCAGTGCTCTTAGTATTCACCCTACTTTGTCAAGAAGAATCAGTGTGAGCGGAGATTATGCTGGCAGCAGCAGATCTAGAAATGAATAAGACAGGAAGATTGAAGAAGGTATTGCCTTACTTGTGAAGAGAGAACCAGATGGTAAGAAAAATTTTAAATGTTGGACTTGTCAAGAATTTGGTGATTTTGCATCTAAGTGTCCTAAGAGAGTTAAGAAGTATAGAAAGAATTTCAATCCTATAAAGATCAAAAGAATGTTACTATGCAAATGATGAAGAACTTGAAGCTAGTTTTGAAAAAACTTTGAGTGACAGTGATACAAAGAACAATGTTGATATAGGATTTGTAGCAATTAAGAAAGAAAACTTTGAAACTGAAGTTAAGGAAAAAAAGGCTTTAGTTAAGAAAGCTGATTGGATTATAGACAGTGGTTGTTCACATCATATGACTAGAGACATAAAAAAGTTCATAAAGTTTAACAATTATGATGGAGGAGTTGTTAGAGTTGGCAACAATGGACCTTGTTTGATTAAAGGTATAGGATCTATTACTCTTGATGGAAAGACTAATACTGATGATGTTTACTTTGTGGATGGTTTGAAACATAATATTTTGAGTGTTGGATAGTTAGTTGATAAGGGATATCAAGTTTGGTTTACTCAGAAAACTTGTGTGATAAAAGATAAAGATGGAAATTTGATTGGCACTAGATCTAGAATAAGAGGTAATGTATTTCAGTTGAATCCTACGGAGATGACATGTTTGATTACTAAGATTGATGATAGTTGGTTATGGCACAGAAGATTTTATCATATAAATTTTGATAACATTGTGAAAGTGAGTACTACACTTGCAGTAAGAGATTTGCCTAGAATTATGAAGCCTACTAACATGATTTGCAAGGAATGTGTGATGGCTAAACAGAAGAGAAGTTCATTTCCCAGTAAGAAGTTTACATCTGCAAAGAAGTTGGAGATTGTTCATACAGACTTGAGCGGTCCTACAAGGACTAGAGGATTCTATGGAAAAAGGTATTTTATGATTCTTGTTGATGATTTTACAAGAGTGATGTGGATTGCATTTCTTAAAGAAAAGTCTGAAGCATTTGATAAGTTTAAGATCATAAAGAATAAAGTTCAAAATGAATTTGGAATGAAAATTAAATGTTTGAAATCAAATAGAGGTGGAGAATTTACTTCTAGAGAGTTTAACACTTTTTGTGAAGTGAATGGTATTAAGAGACAATTTTCAGCCCCTAGAACACCTCAACAAAATGTTATTGCAGAAAGGAGGAACAGATCAGTAACTGAAGTAGAAAGCGCTATGTTATTTGAGAATGACTTGGCGAAGATATTATGGAGAGAAGCAGTGAACACATCAGTGTATACGATGAATAGAGTAAAAATCAGAGAAGACACAGACAAGAACCCTATGAATTATGGTTTAGACATACACCCTCAGTTAAGTATTTTATAATTTTTGGAAGCAAATGTTATGTAAAGAGAGGTGTTGATATTGGAAAGTTTGATCCTAGAAGTGATGAAGGTATATTTCTTGGATATTCTTTGTAAAGTAAAGCTTATAGATGTTATAATAAGAGAACTAAGACTATTGTTGAGAGCGCAAATGTTAAAGTTGATGAGAACTTCAAAATTCAGGAAAGAATACTTGATTATGAATCAGATGAAGGGACTCATACCAAAACTAACACTAAAACTATTGAACTATTCTATGAAACTAACAGTGACTTGTTGAATGAAACCCACAGTGAAATCATTGAAGAACCGACACCTGAAGTAAGATTTGAGACAGTGACACCTAACAAGAATTTATCAAGGAATCATCCTATTGAGCAGATTATTGGAAGCATAGACACAGGAGTTTAGACTCGGAATAAGGTACACGAATAGTTATGTTTGATTTCTCAAATTGAACCTAAATCTACTAGTGAAGCTTGTGCAAATGAACATTGAATTAAAACTATGAAAGAAGAACTAGATCAGATTGAAAAGATCAGATTTTTCAATATCGTTTCTATCCCTAGAAATTTAAATCAAAATGCTGATAGGTTAGCTGCTATTGGATCTCAGTTTGACGTCCCCAATAGCATTTCAAAAGAGACAAATCAGCAACACATCAAGATTATTGTCAGACCTTCAATTCCTGATAATAATATTAGTTGGCAAGTGTTTGACAATGATGAACAAATTCTGCAGTTCTTGTTTGAAGATGTCTTTTCAAGGCACAATCAAAAGAGGTTATCACAGAGCTATGGTGATCAAGTGATACAACTTAGATCTAATAAGATGCCTAAAGGTATTGTCACCTTAGAGACTATCTTCAACAAGGATGATGAAGTCAAGAAAAATAAGACTGGCCTGGTAGTCCAATAGGAACATTGTGCTGAATTAGAGTTGGAACCAGGTAAGAGCCTACAATTTGGAAAATTAAACACTAATTCAGAAAAGCAAGCTTACACTAAATTATTCAGAGAATTCAGTGATGTCTTTGCATGGAGGTATGAAGACCTCAAGGGTTTTGATCCTACCCTTGCTCAGCACACTATTAAATTGGAGCCTAATGCTAAACCAGTAAGGCAAAAGCAAAGGCCTGTTAATCCCAAGCTTGAACCACTTATGCATAAGGAAGTACTCAAACTAATAGAAAGTGGCATCATCTACCCCATCAAACAGACTAGTTGGGTTTCCACCCTTGTTCCTGTCAGGAAGAAGAATGGGGAGTTGAGGTTATGTGTTGATTTCAGGGATTTGAACAGAGCCTCATTAAAAGACCGCCATCCACTACCCTCTATGGAACAAATTCTGCAATGTGTCTCTGGATCCGAGAGATTCTCATTGTTGGATGGCTATTCAGGATACAATCAAATCTTAGTGAAAGAAGAAGATCAATATAAGACTGCATTTACAACCAAGTGGGGAACCATGGCATATCAGAAGATGCCCTTGGGTTTGTCAAATGCAGGCGCTACATTTCAAAAGGCAATGGACATGGCCTTTAAGGGCCTTATGTACAAGATTGTGCTGGTCTACCTAGCTGACATAACTATCTACTCAAAGCATGCAGTAGACCACATCAGACATTTGAGGTGGATTTTTGAAAGATGCAGAGAATTTGGGATATCCCTTAATCCCAAGAAATGTGTGTTTGCAATTCACGAAGGAAAAATATTGGGATATGTAGTATCCAAAGAACGAATTATAGTGGATCCTGAGAGAATTGCAACCATCTTAGAACTACCATTACCACATCACAAGAAAGGACTCCAATCTTTCTTAGGAAAGATTAACTTTGTTAGGAGATTCTTGCCTAACATTGTAGAGTTACTCAAGCCTTTCACAACCATGTTGAGGAAAGGTTCGGCCTTCAGTTGGACCAAAGAAGGAAAAGTTTAACTTCCAAGCTATTAAAGAAACCCTAACAGAAGCTCCCGCTCTCCTAAACCCAAATTTCAGTAAGGATTTCATCCTTTATGCTTATGGGGGTCATGATGTCATATCTGCAATGTTGACTCAAGAAAATGCTGAAGGATTGGAGCAGCCCATTGCTTTCTTTAGCAAGGGTTTAGAAGAGTATGAACAAAGATACTCTTTTGTAGAAAAGCATGTTCTTGCTGTGGTAAAAAGCCTCAAAAAATTCAGACATTTGTTGACCCATAGCAAAGTGCATTTGATGGTTACTCATCCAAGTGTCAAAGAATTTTTTCTTTCTAAAGACCTAAATGAAAAAAGAGCTGGTTGGATCACTAATGTGATGGAATATGACATAGATATTCAAACTACTAGGCTGGTTAGAGGAAGAGGTCTTTGTGAGCATCTGGCAGAAGATGGAAGTTCAAAGAAATTGGAATACATAGATGCATCTATGGTGGCGCATTCTACAGGAGAGCAAGCTGAGGCAGCTAGTTGGTTGCCTAATATGATCAATTATTTGAAGACAAGACAATGTCCTGCATGCCTAGATTCGGCAAAAAGGAGGTATTACAAGTTACAATCTATTCCTTTTGTGCTGATAGATGAGATTCTTTTCAGAAAGGATCACAATGGTGTCCTTCTAAGATGCATAGATTCAGAAAGGGTTGCAGATGTCTTATTTGAGTTTCATGATGGAGCTTCTGGTGGCCATTTCACTCCTAGGACTACAGCTTTTAAGATCATGAGGGCTGGATACTATTGGCCATCTATCTTCAAAGATAGTCATGATTATGTTAGAAGATGCGTCAAATGTGCTATTTTTGCAGGGAAAGAAAGATTTGCAACTCTGCCCCTACAGCTAGTCAAAATAGAGCAGCCCTTCATGAAGTGGGGTATAGATTTCATTGGCATGATTAACCCTCCATCTAGTGCAGGACACAAGTGGATAATCATTGCAACTGATTATTTCACTAGGTGGACAGAGGCAGTTGCTTTAAAGGAAGCAAATGAGAATGCTGTTTTAAGTTTTTATGATGACATCATTCATAGATTTGGCATTCCAGATTCTATAGTTTCAGACAATGCATTAGCATTTACAGGCCTCAAAGTCTCAGAGTGGGCAGTCAAGAAAGGACATCTATCTGAATACAAGTTCCAATTACTATCCTCAGAGGAATGGTTTGGCAGAATCAACAAATAAGAATCTGATTAGAATAATCAAAAAGACCCTGCAAGACAGTCAGAGGGACTAGCATACTAAATTGAGATCCACCTTGTGGTTAAATAGAATTACTCCAAACAAAATCATTGGTAATTCTCCATACATGCTGGTGTATGGTAGAGAGGCTAAGTTATCTATTTCAACTGAATTACCAGCTTTGGACTTGGCCACTCAGTATGCCTTGTTTGAAGAGAGTGATCCTATGCAAATCAGATATGCCTAGTTGATGGAGCTAGAAGAGATCAAAGATAAATCAATGCAAGATATGGCATTCCATCAGAGTCAAACAAAGAGAAGCTTTGATAAAAGAGTCAGGGTGAGAAACTTCAAGGTTGGAGATGTTCTCAAATGGGATGAGTTCAGGTCAAAACCTACCAAGCACACAAAGTTTGATTCCTTTTGGGGTGGACCATTTGTTATAACAAACTGCAGAGGATCTAACGCTTTTCAGCTTTCAACCCTTGAAGGAGATGCCCTGCCAATCTCAGTGAATGGTTTCCACTTGAAGCCTTGCTTTGAGGTTAATCCCTCTCTGTAGGTCCTTGTAAATTCTGTAAATATGTTTCTTGCTTTCTTCCCCTGCTTTCGTGGTTAGTTCCTGTTTCCCAAGAAGTGCTCGTGCACAGGTTTGTCTTCCCAGTTCAGTTTTTTGTCCCTCCCTGTCAGAAAGTTTTTGTGCTCGAGAAATGACTCCTATGCCCAATGGATTGCTTCAAGGCAACTGGTCTAAATGTCTAGCAGGCTGACATCCCGCAGAGGTCCCCAAATTGTTGCCCAAGATTTCCCTGTCATTCATTTTTGGCCACGGTCCTTTTTTTCCAAAGAACTGCTCAAGTGTCGAAAACCCAATGTGTTTTCGACCTTCTCTATGAAGGGTCAGGATGTTTCTTCCTTTTGGTCTGAAATCTCAGTGTGTTTTCAACCTCCACTACGAAAGCTTGGTGTGTTTTCGACCTTCACTTGAAAACCCTCTGTGTTTTCGACCCCTTCTATGTTTCGGACTTCTTCCTCTGGCGGCATTCATTTCATAAGTGCGCAACTCCGACCTAGTGGGGCCCCGTGGCTAGCTTTTCTCAAAACTCTTGGGGTTGTCGTGTGTTCGCAAGGAATATTCCTTGCCCTTGCGATCATGCGACAAGCTTACTGGTGGTCAGCGAAGGTTGTTGTGGGCCCGGGGTTGGTAGGCTTTGCGCGGTTGCGCAGTTGGGGGATCTCTCGCAGTCGCTAGATAAACCCAGAGGTAAAGAAGGTTATTCAGCGACTTGGAGATTGCTTTAGTCACGGGTTCTCAGAGTGTAACACTAGTTAGTAAAAGCATTACGAGATTTAGCGAATCCCTTTATTGCTAAGTCTCTAGATATGATTGGGTTAAGTTAAAGGTTAACGTCATGCTTGGTCCTGGCAGTTAATTTTATTCAGCGATCTTGCTACTCTGTGTTCGCGCAATCTCTAATTTCTGGTGGTTAAGTCCTTAGCATCTTGCGACCTGGCTAGCGGTTATCTTTCCTTTAGTCGCTAAGTCTCCAGATGTTTGGTGGTCTCAGCTATGCAGTTAAAGATAAAGTAAGATCTATGGCTAACACATGATCTGATGGAATATTCCTGTGCCTCACGATCATGCGACAACCGTCGATCTTGCTTTATTTATTGAGGCTCTGACAGTGGGTCCTTTCTTGCTGATATGCTCGTCTTCTATTGGTTGTCGTATGCTGATGGAGATTTGAGAGTAGACACGTGTTTGGTGGGGTCCCAGTTCTAATAGGATCTACGGCTGGCGCATGATCGAAAAGAATATTTGAAGGGTATGAGATCTTGTGCCCACCATCCGATTGGAATCTCAATTTGCGGATGCGTAGTTGCACAGATACAGATTTCTTGTAGTTGCTAGATGAACCCGGGGTTAAGGAAAAGATCAAGCGTTTCAGCGACTAAAGGAAATAAACCTGAGGTAATCCAGGGTTAGATTTACAGTGCGGTCTTGCGGGCCTAAGGTCTCTTGTGCAACAGATTTTCAAAAAAAAACTTGTCGCATGATCGCATAAAGGCCTTTCAGCTCATGCGATCATGCGACCATTGCTTTGTCAAAGCGGTGTAGCCTATTTTTGTGGACTCTCTTCCAAGGTGACATTTGCAAGTGCGAGTAGCTGAAGAAATTGATGATTTTAGAGGCAGTTGCTGGGAGATTTTTGCAGAGGATTTTAGATTGCCATTTTTGAGTCCTTTCAAGGATCTAGGATTGGATTTTTTGAGCCTTAATGGCTTAGTGGGGTTGCAGGGGGTTGTCAGATCGAGGTCTTTTGTCTGCAGGCATGATCAATTCAGGAATGGGCACACAAAGAAGATATCTGATTTGTTGAGATATTTTTAGAGAAAACATTTATGATTAGAAGTGACTGGTTTTAGGGGTGATTATTCTATTGCAGATTTATGTAGCCCTAATTGAGATATTTTTTATTCCTGTCTGCGTGCAGATTTGTATATATTGTTTTTTTTGGAGCTTTTGAGCTCAAAATCCAGCAGTTGTAAAAAGAAGGTTTCTTCCCCAAAGAGCAATTTGTGGCATTTTCCTATCCTTCTGGCTTTCTACAATTGTTAAATTCCCATTGATTGTTCAGATACTGAAGATATTTTATGACATTTTTCCTGTCTCTGTCTTCTTATGTGAGTTATCTCTTAATGGTTTTCAGTATTTTTACATGTTTCTCAGTGATAGCTTAGGGTTCTTGGTCCTCTTTTTTTGCAATTTCGTGCACTGTTGTGGGTGATTGGATGTGAATGTCTCTGTGGGTATACTTTAACCCCTTAACAATCATGTCTCATTCCTATGCCTGGTTGTAGAAGCGGATGTTGTTTGCAGGTCATAAATTGTGCCTGAATCTTCAGTAATGCTATTGTTTTTGTGAAAACCGTCTTTTCCTGAAATAGCCTCTTTCTGTTTTGGACCTTCTTATGAAATATTTATGCAAGCCTATTCAGAGAGCTGTGATCTCCTAGACCTAAGCCTTTCACTGGTTTCATTCCTCTATACTGAGATTCATACCCCATTTTCGGTGCATCACCTAGTACGATAGATTTGCTTCCTGTCATTTCCCCTTCCATGCACTCCTTCTATCCCTTTCCCTCAAAGTTTTACATTTCATGTTAAGAGCAAATTAGGGTGATTATCCAAGAGGAAACAGCCTAGAATCTGGAGGTCTCATCTCGGTTAGCAAAAGGTCCCACAACCTTGAGATGAGTCCCATGTTATACTAGATTATCAAGACTACGAGAGCTTGAGATCAGAGGCGCAAATTCAGTGTATAACAGCAAGATTTCAAGCCGAACCTAGAGAATCACATTATGCAGCAGTGAGGAGGATGCAAAGTAAGTTTTCTAGATTCGATTGTGTAAGTTTTCTGGATTTTGATGCTAAAAATACTTACACAATCGAATCCAGAAAACTTAATTTGCATTACTAATGGATTGTGGAAATCTTATGTTGTTAAGTGAAGAGGATACTGGATATTTAAGAGGCACACTTGAGTATGGATTGTGGTATGAAAAATCTGATGATTTTACCCTATGTGCATATACAGATGCTAATTGGGGAGGCAGTCTTGATGATAAAAAGCGGACCAGTGGTGGAGCATTTTTCTTTGGAGGAAGATTGGTTTCTTGGCTAAGCAAGAAGCATAATTGTATTTAACAGAGCACAACATAAGTAGAATATGTAGCAGAAGCAAACAATTGTAACTAGATAATTTGGATGAAGCAAATGCTGAAGGTTATTGGAATAAAATTTATTGAGCCTATTGTTATACATTGTGATAACACCAGCACAGTTAGTATGTCTAAGAACCCTGTATTACATTCTAAGACAAAGCATATTGAGATTAAGTATCATGTAGTAAGAGAGAAAGTTGTTGAGAAAGAAGTCAGACTTGAGTACATAAGCACAAAGGAGTAGATAGAAGACATATTTACAAAACCTTTTCCTAAGGATACATTTGAGTATCTGAGAGGTATGCTTGGGGTTATGCCCCAGCCTACTTTTGAGAAATAATGTAGTTTGTTGCATCCGTCCAGTGGTATATGAGCCTTATTTTTCTTCTGGACTGCATGTTGGTACTTCCTCTATGGGGGAGTATGTGTATCTGAGCTGAGTCATGAGGACTCTAGTGAATATATTTTCTGAATAGTGTCTTTTGACATTGGAGTTGTTCTTGACATAATGATGAAATTTCTATCATTGATGTCAATGGGGGAGAAGTGTACATGGAAAACCATTTGTACCATCTATCGAAGAGACTGAATAGGAAAACAAAGCAAGATTTGATTGATGAAGAGCATTTGAAAGTATTTTTCAGAGCAGCAATGTTGCAGTGCTGGATTTATGGAACATTGGATGTTTTTCATCTATGTTGTCATCAATGCCAATGGGGGAGATTGTTAGGAATGAATGTTGAATATATCCTATGGGAGTATTGGCAGCCATTCTGTAGCAGTTGTTGTTGCATTCATGACTATGATTGTCATTGATGTCAACACAGTGATCTACTGGAGATTCGCAGAGGAGCAAACAGTGTTTGGATTAGCGGGTAAAAACACAATCAGGTGTCACCTTTTAGGCTAACTTATCAACACAACTGAGTTTTAGTATTTCTAACTAAAAATTAATTTTGGTTATACCACTTTGGGTCCAATTACCATAAAAATAAAATTATTTAAAAAAAGTGGTGTTTCAATAACTCCTAATCTTTTTAATGATATTTTTAAAAAAATAAAAAAATACCCTTTTGTAGAGATTCGAGTCAAGAATATCCTCATATAGATTTTATAATGTTTTAATTAGACATAGTTTATTATAATTCAAAAATATTGCAAGAAGGTATTTTAACAGTCAAGGAGATGTTGATTTGGAGAAAGAAAAAAATAGTAAATCATATTAAATAAATTTGAAAAACATATGGTGCACTAGAGGAGAGAGTCCTCTTCAAGAATATATATTTCTTTTTTTGATTGGGATAGATTTGTTATGAAAAATATGTTGCGAGATGAAATTTGTCAATTTCAGTGAGTTGGAATTTGAATTGTTATAAAAGAGAAAATATAGGTCACAAACCAATTTTTTTTCTTCATGCACTAGCTATATATGTCATTTATAACATATTTTGAAATTAGGGGAAAAAATGTTTATTTACATATAATTTTTTGGTGGGAACTAGACCCCTAATTTTCAACATTTTTCAGCAACTGAAATATCGTCTTTAAACATTAAAAAAACATACTCAAAAAAATTATTAAAAATATTAATCATAAACTTCATCCATTTTATCACAGATAATTAGTTTACACAATATTCAAATTCAAAATATAAATGTCATTTTTATACTATGGAAGTTGAACAACTTTGATTTTGTTAGCCTTTTCCTTTGCAAAAGGGTGACAAGTTATTGTGCTTTTACCCTTGCGCACATGGGATATTGCAGATCAAGCTATGCGATGTTGAGGATTTACTTTGTGATATGTTTTATGTTCATGGTTAAGAGCGCAGACAGTAATTCTTTTATTCATGGAGGTTATGAGTATTTTGGTGGAAGCAGTATTCAGGCAGTGTTCCTAAGTAGCGGTTTGTGGAAATCGGATGATATCTTCTAATCGGGACGGAATCTGGTTTTGTGCAGTTAGAGAGAAGTTGAAGACATGTTGATAGTGATGTGGTTGATAGCGTAAACTTCGAAGTTGCTTGAGTGAAGAATTATTCTAATTGGAAGCCGACAGTTTTGTGTAATTTTGATGTAACGTATGGACACTTATTTTATAATTTGGATGTCGACTCATTTGTAATTACTTGAGTGTGGTATAATGGAAGGAATGTTTCTCCTTGTTGTGATATAGACATAGAATGAATGTAATGAAGTGAATGAAGTTGTGAAAGTGAATTTGTGAAAGAGGATATGCGAGGTACAGAGATCTGGAATTGAGATCTGTTGTAGCAGTGAGTGTGGTTTGGCACAGTCAAAGAAGAGGTAACATGTTGTTGAGATCAGTAATGATTTGATATTATTCTATTGAATAATCTAGAGATCAGTTGGACAGTGTGTTCAGTGATCTTGCCATTGAAGCTGTTTGGGCAGTGGGTCCTTTTGTCTTCCACAACTCCTAACAAAGTTAGAATATTTTAGCAGGGATTCAAAATCTCCTAACAGGTGATAGGCCAACACTTGGGCAAATAATTAAGAAATAATTAACAATTTATGATGAAGTTCGGTTGGTCTATACGTGTCAATCCGAGAGCGTAAGCTTGTGAAAGGTGTCTGAGCAATATGCCGTCAAGGGATGATAGTTGTGAGATGAGGGATTATGAATGCAGCTACAACACACAAAATTGAATCTATGAAAAACTAAAGAAATCCTAGCGACAGGAACTGTCACTTCCTGGCGACAGGAACAGCAGAAACAGAAATTAATATTAACAACTACGAGGATAACAAATCACAAATTCAACTAATCTAGAGGAAACAATACCAACACCAGGTATATAACTAATCTAATATAATAGTTTACTAATATAAATCTGATAGTGCTATATTGATTTATTTCTTAATATGATAGCAAATTCAGAATATGCTGGTTATTATTAATAATCTGTATAATAATGAGAACGTGATAATCTGCCTTACCCAGCCATGATATTAATCTAACAATAGAATTATTTATATAGACTAATTATTGAATTGGAGAGAAACCTTATTCTATTAACAATCAAATAAACCAAACTTAAGCTACAACAATTATCAACACATAATTTACAATAATTCACAATACTAATAACCTCACCAAACATTCCAAGAGCGGGCCCTTTCTCTGGTCTGCAAGGTGAGTGGAGAATGATCAGGTTCTACACTGCTGCAACCATGCACAAACTGATATTTTTATTTATTTCAAAATAATGTTGTTCAGACCTGCGTACAACAGTTCCTTTTACAGAAATCTATATATTCAAAACCTGCTTCCCCCCTGCTATAATATTTGACCATATATATATATCATTGCTATAAAACAAACTCTAAACAAAATATGTACGTGGCTAGCTTATGGCCAAGAAAATATAACAAAATAATGCCACATAAATTACATTTATAACTGCACATAAATATAGGAAACTAAATACTAATAAAGTTTCCCACGTGAGTATGTGCAAGAGAATTTTGCCTTGGTTATTTTCTATTGTTTCCCTTGCATGGCTGGAGGTCATCGTGTGATGGAAACAAAGGTAGATATTAAGTAGTTTAAACTCCATATAGATTGTAATACATGTGTCCAACCAGCATATATTCTCCAATGAGATTGCAACAGTAGATATTTTATTCTGGAAGAATAATAGTTCACGTCCAAATGTGACAGGAAGTTACAGTGCCAACTAGCAGGCGACAGGAAGTTGCAGTCCCAACTAGCAAGCGACAGGAAGTTGTAGTCCCGACTGGCAGGCGACAGGAAGTTGTAGTCCCGACTGGCAGGCGACAGGAAGTTGCAGTCCCGATTGACAAGCGATAGGAAGATCTATGCCACAAATAAACATGCTGCAATAATAAAGATTAGTAAAATGCAATCAACAATGAATTTTCCATATTTTAATCCCAAAACAATATTAAACACTACTTATTTATATTAAACTATATGCAACGTTATAATGGTAAAATGGGTTGAAATGGGATGGAAATGTGATAAAGAAATAAGTAGGAAAGTGTATGGAAAGGATTAAAATATGGCATTAAATAGGTTATAATTGGCTCTCATCAATAGGGATTCATATGTACTGAATGTATTTCATAAGACTCCTAACAAAGGCCATCCTTTCACAAGGAATATTCATATTAGTGCATCTTTTGTGGGCATCATTCCCACCAGGGTTTACTCTTTGATCAAGAGATTCCCTAGTCAACATATCTTATGTCATTGTGTTATTGTGTATGAATATCTTTCTATAGTTGTTGGTTATATTGCTTACATGGTTAAAATCTGTTGAAGCTGATAAAAGTTATAATTATCAGATAATTGATAAACCCCCCCCCCCCCCCCGCTCTCAGTTATCTTGGTGGATTTTACTTTCTAACAAATACTAGAAGATTACTACAGATAAGAGCTTTGTGATTCCTAATGATCTAACACAAGATAATGTAGCTAAGAAGAAGAAATTCAAAGAGAATATGTTGGCAAGACAAGCAATTAACAGTACCTTATTAGATTCAGAGTATACACACATATATGGCTTGAGGATTGCTGCTGAGGTATGGACTAAATTAGAAACTACTTATGAAGGTGATGAATATTTTAAGCGAGCTAACTTGCAGGGATTGAAAGGAAAGTATGAAGACTCAATAGTGACAGAAAGTCAGACTGTTACATCCTTTCTACAAAAAATAAATGATCTGGTTTGTAGAATCAAATGTGTAGGTTGTACCTTGATAGATGTTAAGATTATAAAAAATATTCTAAGATATTTTTTGAAGTGTTATAGTGAGAAAGTTGCTTCTATTGAAGAATTGAGAACAATCAGAAATATTTCAGAGAAGCTTTGACCGAAAGAATTTGTGCAGACGAGATTACTAACCTTTACATGGAACTTCTAAAGATTCAGACCGTATTTAAAGACATAGTCAACATGGATATAACACTAATTGAATATGGGAGCACTTCTATTGAGAACAATGACAGAAGATTAGTTGAGTATGACAGCTCTGCTAGTTCATCAGGTTCTAATAGATTTAGAAGATATGCTGAAGATTGGGAAGAAATTGAAGAGGAAGAAAGGAAGCTGGATGAGATGGAGGACTTGACTGAAAGAAGACTACCTAAAGGATCTAGTAAGTATGAAGGAAAATTAACTTTGTGATAAGGATAAGTTTGTGAAACTTCAAGATTATGATGGATGAGTTGTTAGATTCAATAATGATGCACCTTGCTTGATAAAAGGAAAAGCGTTTATTTCTCCTCATGGTAAGAATAATATTTAAGATGTCTTATATGTTGACTCTATTTGAAACATAACTTGTTGAATGTTGGATAGCTATTGGCTAAGGGTTGTGGGTTGTAATTCATGGATGGGATATAAATATTTCCTGGAAGCAATGGAGAATTGATTGCATATGGTAAATAGATGAAAGGTGACCTATTTCATTTGAAAACAGTTGAGGGTACATCTCTAGTTGCTAGAATGGATGATAGTTTATTATGGCATAGAATATTTTTTCATGTGAATTTTGATAGCATGGTGAAGACTAGTGCTAGTAATGTTGTGAGAGATTTTCCTAAAGTGATGAAGCCTAATAGTTTTTGCAACGAATGTCAATTAGGAAAGATGACTAGGTCTACTTTTAAAAACAAGATGTATACTTCAAATGGTTTTCTAGATCTAGTACATACAGATTTGTGTAGTCCTACAAGAACAAGAAGCTATAATGGAGGCACATAATTTGTGCTATTCATTGATGACTATTCGAGAATGATGTGGGTGACATTTTTGAGCGAAAAATCAAAATCTTTCCAGAAATTTTAGATCTTTAAGATGATGGTTGAGATAGAAACGGGGACAAGATTGAAATGTGTGAGATCAGACAGGGAGGTGAATCGACATTTTCTGAGTTCTATGTTTTTTATGAAGAACATGGGATTAAGAGATGAACTTCTACTTCACGAACCCTATAGCAAATGGTCTTGCTGAGTGAAGGAACAAATCAATTATAGATAGAGATAGAACAATGACGATTAAAGGAAAAGTATCATAGATCTCCTGGAGAGAAGAAGTGAGTACAACAATATATGCATTGAATAGAGTACAGATTAAGCAAGGAATTGATAAGACGCCTGATGAATTATGGTATGGTCATGTTCCTACTATGAAATTCTATAGAATTTTTGCAAGTAAATGCTATATTAAGAGAGTTGAAGATATTGGAAAGTTTGATAGTAGAAGTGATGAAGGAGTATTTATTCGTTATTCTACTAAGAGCAAGGCATATAAATGTCATAACTATAGATTGAAGAAAATTGTTGAAAGTGTTAGTGTTAGAGTTGATGAGAATGTGAAAAGATGTGGAAATGACTATATATATGACAAACATGAAGAAGACAATTAGGATGACGAAGGAAAAAATCAAATTGAATTGTCAAATGGTCCAGTAGGGAAAACATAGATGAATATAGATGATACTGGCATAGAAGAGTCTTCTATAAGGTCTACTCTTAAAACTCCATAGTACATGTAAAGATTTTAATCATTCTGAAAATGACATTATTGGTGATAGAAATAGAGGTGTTCAAACTAGAGGAAATATTGCAAGGAATAAAACATGTTTATTATCTGAGATTGGGCATAGTAATGTTAATGAAGCATGTAATGATGAAAGTTGGGTAAAAGCTATGAAAGAAGAGATGGATCAAATTTAAAAGAACAATACTTGGATTCTTGTTCCTAGACCTATGGACAAGAATGTGATCAGAACTAAGTGGATATTCAGAAACAAATTGGATGAACAAGGTAAAGTGGTTGAGAATAAAGAAAGACTGGTATGTAAATGTTAGTCACAAATGGAAGGTATTGATTTCAATGAAAAATTTTCTCCTGTTGCAAGAATTGAGGTAGTTAGATTACTAATTGCTTATGCTACTTATAGAAATTTGAAGGTATATTAGATGGATGTTAAGTCAGTATTTCTTAATGTCAAGCTAGAGGAAGAAGTTTATATTGAACAACCTGATGGAGTTACTCTAACCGATGAAGAAGACATGGTTTTCAAGTTATAGAAAGTTGCAAGCCTAAACAAACAAAAAAAGGGGTAACCGATGGAATACAAAGCTAAATGCCAACTCAATTTTAAGACATGAGAGTGACTGCCAAATTTATTTAAAAGAGCTATTTATGTTTCCACAAAAAAATTCTTCCATTGTAAGAAGCCTCTCAACTTAACAATTAAGGTTTATTGAAACAAATTTGAGAAAGATACTAAACTCATTATTTAACTATCAAATTCTTGTTTAGCTTAATATTATTAAAATGAATAATTTAAATAAATCAGTTACAAAACATACCTCTACATTATCTGATAAGTCTATGGTGCTTCCAATTGAAGTAAAGTTTTTTTGATACTTCTCGATCATTCTGTTCATGCTTTATCAAGGAATTATTTTGGTCATTCACTTATTTATAAAATTTAAAAACATTTCTATAAATTAACACCTTTTTCTTACTTTAAAAATTTCAAGACCATAATTTAATTTGAATATAATACATAAAAGGAGATATAATTTATATAATTCTAACACAAACAGAAAATGCACCATTTAGAAAATTAAAAAATATGCACAGTATGAAAAATAAGAAGTCAATTTCTAGCTAAGAACACTAGATCATTACTTAATGCTAATACTTAAAGTTACTAATATAGATTAAACCATTGTTATATAGTATAAAATTTACATTCTATTAAAAATATCTTAGAAGTTTTATATTAACTTGATAGCACCCTTACATAAGATAATATTATGGTTCACATATATGTTGGAATTAGGAGAGATAGGTACTGAGAGGGGAGGGGTGAATCAGTAACTTCAAAACTTTATTTGTAACAACCTTTCTGATATATAACTGAATACAGTAATAATCGATCAAAATAACTTGAATCTAATTGCATAAATCAATCATCTAGTTAACTTAAGAAAGTAAACAACATGAAATCAATATGACAATCACATAAAACAAGTATTTTGGTAACGCAGAAACCCTTGTTAGAAGGTAAAAACTGCGGTGGGGATGACACCCACAAATTCTTCACTACTGCAGATAGACAAGGTTTGCCTGTTAAGGCTACAAGTTTTGATCACTTCTGGTTATCTTACCCTGTTAGGAGTAACATATTAGATCAACTAGATCTACCTAGTTATAGGATTTAACAACACTCTATTAAGTGTGTACTCGGTTAAGAGATTTATACAAAGACTGTTAAGTCTACTTTGTTAAGAGATTTATCAAAAACTCTATCACAATTGTCAGAAAGTAATAGGTAAATTATTTTCTAGTTGACAACTCACTTGTCTGAAATAGATCTATAAATGCTCATCAAAATATCACCTTATCTGTGATGGTTCTCTGTTTTGTTTTGCTCGGTAGCCTTGTTTGATTCTGCTCGATCTGATAACCTCTGTACTCTGTTCTGGTCGGTAAACTGATTGTCTTGAAGATAGCAAAATTCTTCAAGTGCTCCGTGATTCATATATATCAGTTCAACAACCTCATAAAAATGGTGCAAACAAACAAAATATATAGTGTTTTGTTTTGCCACCTTAGCAAAAATTAGGTTACAAAAATAATCATAACCCTAAGATCTACGGCGCAAAATAACCTAGATCAACTAATACAAATAAGATAATCATTGCATTTAATGAATATCTATTACAATAAATGCTCCTCGATCTTGGTAAACCATTTTACAATCTGTTATAACCGTTTGCATAGAATAATGTGCTATTTGTGATTACTATGCCATTTTCTGTGATCATCGGTAAACACTGTATAATTTGCTCGGTGTATACTGCGATGCTCGGTGTTTACTGACCATCGGTGTCGGTGTCGCTGGCGCTCAGTGTAACAGGCTTTACCGACTGCTCTGTCTTATTTCTAGTTACCAATTGTCTCAATATAAGTAACCAACCGACCTGTTTACTATCCTTTGATACTAATGACAACCTTAAATGCTCAATAGAGATTAACAATCTCCCCCTTTGGCATTAGTATCAAAACTTCAAAATGTATATAGACAAAAATTTTCTATATATTCCTTATATCTCCGCCATATACATATTCACAACAAAAAACTTCTAAGTACTAAAAAAATACTCCCTCTCGGTGTATGCTCCTGGTAGTATGTAATATACATATCAAAGTATACTTAATTTGGCATATACATGGTTTTCCCCCTTTTTGATAATAATGCCAAATGCAAAAATAATATAATGTATACTTACATCTTATCAAAAATGTTTGGATGGGTTTTCTTCACAAACTCCAAGAGGTTGTCCCATTCCTCTTTCAAGTTGGTAAGAGCAATATGCTCAAGACCAACTTGTGCATGCATGTCAAAAATATTATCCAACACCAAAATCTCTGGTGTTGCTACAAGTTGCTCAGCTTTGACAATGTGTGTTTCAAAAATCTTTAGGTAAGGAGTGAGTTCTTTCTGTAACTCTGTAACCTGATCAGTGATGTGCATTTCTTGTTTCCTTAAATCTGCTATCAGCCGCCAGAGTTCCTGAACTCGGTTAATATAATTTAAGAAAGCAGTTGGCTCGGCGATAGCTGCTTGTGTACTCGACTTGATCTCTTCTTCTAAACCTTTTATCTTTTCACTAACTTCTACATTGAAGGTGTCTGAAGTACAAAGCTTCATTAGCAATTGACAGATTATCTGGGTGATGGATTTTACCTCGGTAATGACCTCAGATAATTTGACTTTGTTCAATGCCACTTCTGTGCTAATCCTTTCTACCAATTTATTCTGAATCTTTGATTCTAACCTTTCTTCTATTCTTTTGTCTACATCTGTATCACGGGCATTGATTTTGTCGGCGAGTGTGGCAAGTTGATCTATGATGGGAGTATTCTCATCAATGTTTGTTTCTGGTACTATCTGTTGTAGAATATCCCGTACATCATTTAACACTTCTTTGCATTTGTGTTCTTGCCTCAACTTCTCTTATGCCGCTTTCCTTGAACATAACTCCCCATACCGACTTAGTTCCTCAGGGCTTAGGGTTCTTAGGTCACATTCGGGTATAATGATAACTTCATCAATGGTGACCGGCCCTTTGGCTTTCTTCTTCTTCTTCTTCGGGGCAAGAAGTGACTTCTTCTCACTTACGACAATATCTTTTTCTTCACTCCACGGAGTATCCTTACCAGTTGACATTATATCATCCTTCTTCTACTCCTCGGTAGATTGAGTGTGAGTCTCTGTTGTAGTGTCAGGTGGGTTCACCTCGGTTGACTTGGTTTCTTCAGGTTCCTTTGGTTTTGTAGACTATGCCTCTGGTTTGTTAGGCTCATTTGTATCTGCAGGTTGCTCGGGTGCTTGAATCTCAGTAGTATCTTTAATTTGCTCAAGATGAGAGACATCGGGTTGTACTTGTGAGATTATCTCAACTGCCTCTGCAAGTATAGGTAGTTCACCCGGTAGTGATGTGAGCACACTAGCAGTGTCGAATGCTTCATCTTTTGTATTGTATAATGGTCACATCTTCATCATCCGAATCATCAGGATCATCGTTAGTGATGTCCTCAATGAGTGCATCATCATCAGTTTTCTTTTGCAAGTGGATCTTAACTTGATCTGGTGTATCCTGTGAAATTTTGATTTCTTCTTTTTGTCCTGTGATATCAATTACCTCAGTAACTGATATACCAGTGTCTTCTATTTTCTTACCTTTGTTACCATCAATGAAAATACCTTTATCTTTCGAACTGTGTCTCTTTTTAGACAATTTCAGGAATGCTTCCTGTTCAGCTTTCTCTTCTGCTTTCAAAATTGATGTCCATAGGGAGTCACATATGACATCCATATCATCCACATTCTCATCCATGATCTGCATTTCTCTATTCTTGACTAGAAATATAGCTTGATACTTTGTCATGTATTCACTTACCTCAGCATAGCTAAAGTGTGTGGCTGCTCGGCCTAATGACCGTTCTCTTTTCCTTTTCTCTGTATATAATGCAATGGCCCATCTTTCACTTATTTTGTCATCACGTTCTTTTGCCAATTGACATGCAAATTCTATCGGTACTCTCTTGAATTTTATCATCATTTGGACAATAGCATGTTCGATCTTTGTTTTGTCCTCGATTGACATTTTGCCAAATTTGTCTATGCCTGGATCTGTCAGATTTCCATTCTCAATTATATCTTCAATAATTTCTTCTATAGTACTATCCCTGTTACGAACTAGCTTGAATTGATCAAAGCCATTTTCAATGTCAGTCTCCTCTATATCTTCCTTACTCCTTATGTATTTCCTCTTTTTCTTAAGTGGCTCAGCTACCTTCTTGTTCTTTCTCTTGATATATTTCTTTGTCGGTGTAGCTGCTCTTCTTTTTGCTACTTTTACTACTTCTTTCTCAGTAGATTGTGCTGCAGTTGCTGAACGTGTCCTTATTCCTTCAAGTTCTGGTAGCTGAATATCTTGTTCATCGGTTGTGGTTAGTTGAATTTCTTCTTCATCATTGGTGGGAGGAACGGATGTATTATCCTTGTCTTTGTTTGACTCGGTCTCCTTGCTGTCATAGGGTTTGTCAGCCAACTATAACTGACCTTCGGTTGCTTCATCAGCTGGTGACTCCTTAGGTGAGTCAAATGTAGTTCCATATCTTGCTGAGAGATCTTTTCTCATTTCCTTTTGCCTTCTAGATATTTTACCGATCTCTATGTTCGTTGTTATTCTAGACTTAGCTTCCTCATATACTCCAAACCTACTAGCAATGATGTCTATCGATAATGCCAGCAATGAATTGATAGATTTCAAAGCGAAATCATGATTTATTTCATAACCCATCGGTGCTAGCCATTTTGTTCTTGGTTCTACTGCCTTTATCATTGAGTGGTCTGTGCTCACCACAAAGCAAATGTCATCTTCAAATTTACTTACTAATTCCTTTGGAATTCTGCTTCTTTGTTGCATTTTTGTTTGAAATTCCTTGAAATATGCATTGAACTCCTTGTTCAGATTGTCTCCAAGGCTTCTCATCATTTCACCGATTTGAGCAGTTATCGGTCTGTCCGATTGCCAATTTACTTTTCCAATACCTAGTGCATATTTTTGCAAATAGACGAATATACAGACAAACAGTGATCCGTACTTACATGTATTGGACTTCTTTGCTTTTATTGTCTTCATATTGTCATCCAATTGGTGTAGAAGTAGCTCGGAAAGATCAATCTGGTGATCTTTCTTCATGATTTTCTAAGCCATGTCCACGGCGCTGCAAGGTACACTATTCGGTCTGCTTGATTGAAATATCTTGTACCCGATGACATGAGCTGCGAATTTTACTGCCGAATCTTTGATAGTTGAGATTCTTAGTGCCCAACTGTCCGATTGAGCTCCAGTGTTCTTTTCTACATCGGGACGAGACGAACTTCGAAAAGCTTTGGCTTTGTTGGTTGTAGGGTAACCAGTAACCCTACTGATAATCTTCTTCGTGATCTCAATAGGTTTGTGTAACCAAAATTTGCCATCATGAAATATGCTTAGCACGATTCTTATCCAGTTGTTGTGGAAGGATTACGGGAAGTATGTGAAACATCGTAACCCTAACTCTTCAATCTTCTTATATTCGGATTCGATCTTACCATCCGGTCCACAGATTTGCTGATAAGCTGCTATGGTCTCAAAATCACATACTTCACCGATCTTGCAATGAATGTAAGCCCTAAGATCTTCTCTTAACAAAACCTTATCTGGGATACTAGAAAATGCGCCCATATCATCTGTTTGTGTTGCAACCTTGGGATGAGGTTTGAATTTCTCCTTAGCAAAGTGTGCCCTAACAATTAATTCCACTTCTTCCTCAATGTTTTGTGATTTTCTTGCGGTCGAAGATGATGCCATAAATTGTTTCTAGGGTTTTGGCAAACAATAGATAACCAGTGTTCGGTAGGCAGATGAACTTACTAGTTATCATCGAAGAATTGTCATCGGTTCAATCTACAGTAGCTTTGAATCTGTTCTAAAAATCTTTAGCTCAAACTCTTATCTGTAATATCTCCTTTCTTCGAAATCGCAATGTAACAATGAACTCTGTTTCCGTGTATATATAGGGTTTTTCGATATTCCCGCTCAAACTTGGATGCATTAAATGCGTGACCTAACTTTCAGTACGAAGCGGCTGTCAGCTCGGTAATGTCTACAATATTTTTTGCTCGATTAACATAGAATTTCTTCATCGGTTTGTACTGTTGTTGGTTAACCTTGTATAGTGATTACGAACGGGTAACCAACTCACGTTTCTTCTTTTACCGACTAGATAACATTTGTAAACTTATAACATATAAACCATAGTGCATCTTCATTCATGCAGATTTGGTATTTGTACATCATATATAAGGAACTGTATGTAAAATGCGATCTTTTAAAATGTCAGTTTCATACATACCTTGTCATCTTAAGTGGAGGTACCGATGTCACCCAATCCAGTGGACGAGGTTTGACCGACAGTGTTACTTGACTCAGCATTCCCATTAGATGTCTTCTTCCACATTGTGTTCCTTAACTTTGTCATATCTGCAATGTTATATCCACTCTCAAATATATGGTTTTCATCAAGTGCTCGATCTCTGCAGTTCTTGCTTACATGACCGACCTTGTGACAGTGCATACATGCCATTCCTACATTTGTCCAGTTTCTTGATTGTCCAATCCGATTCTTTCTGTAACAGTTTGCTGCAATATGTCCATACCGACCACATGCAGTACAATTAGTCCATGTATTATAATCCCAAACATATGAGTTACCTTGTCTCTTCGGTTGATATGGCTTTCGTTGTAGTTTCTCTTTAGGTGTCCAGACTTGTTTCATTTTCGCCTTGCAGTGTGTCCATGCTTACTACAAGTATAGAATATTTTCTCCTCAATAGTATTATTAGCAATGTCATTCTTCTTTGCTCTGCATTCATAAGCTGGATGTCCAAACTTACCACAATAATAACAATATCCATTGAATTTTGGAGTGAAAGGAGGTTTACCTTGTGCTTTGCTTCTGCATACATTAGATGTATGTTCTATTTTTCCACAGTGGTAACATGTCATCATCTTAGGTTTCTGAGTTTGATTATTGTTGCCTTTTTCATCTTGTTGTGATGACTCTCCTCCACCGGTGTAGCCTATACCTGCTCTGCTTCCGAATCTTCTCTGATTAGTCAGGAAATCATCAATCCTTTTTGAGCTGTCCTCAACTATCTTCATCATTTCATTGTGTTGCTTTTGTGTCTTTATTTGATTTCTCAGTTTTTCATTATCTTCTTTGAGTATTGCAACCTCTACAAGTCTTCTTGATAATTCTCCATTTACTCAATTCATTTCTTGATTAACTGTCATCATCTGATTTGATACTTGGAAGTGACGATCACTGAGTCTCTGTATTTCATTTTCTTTTGCTTGAAGTTGTTCAGTCATCAGTCTTCGGTCTTCAATAGCCAGATTCCGATCTTGTTCAGCTTTTCAACCATTGTTCATGATTTCCACCATTCTCACCATTTAAGATTCATGAGCGATTTGAAGTGCTTTCACTTGCTCAGATAGATGCTGATTCTTTTCAGATAACTCAGAGATTATGCTTTCGGATCCGTCAGAGATGCTTCCAGAGCATTATCCAATATGATCAAATATTTCATTAATAGGTTCTTCATGATAACTTATTTCATTCAGCTGATTTGTAAAGTTCTTTCTTTCAACCAGTAATTTCTTCAGTTCTTCCTTGGCTTGTTTATATTGTTCCACAAACATCTACATTTGTATCTTCTGATTCTCAATAGTCTTGTCAAACTTGTATCTCTCCATGACTTAGATCTTTTTCCTTCAGTGGTTAAACTATTCAACAAGAGAACTGAGCTCTAATACCAATTGTTGGAATTAGGAGAGATAGGTACTAAGAGGGGAGGGGTGAATCAGTGCATTCAAAACTTTACTTGTAACAACCTTTCTGATATATAACTGAATACAGTAATAACCAATCAAAATAACTTGAATATAATTGCATAAATCAATCATCTAGTTAACTTAAGAAAGTAAACAACATGAAATCAATATGACAATCACATAACACAAATATTTTGGTAATGCAGAAACCCTTGTTAGAAGGTAAAAACTGCGGTGGGGATGACACCCACAAATTCTTCACTACTGCAGATAGAAAAGGTTTGCCTGTTAAGGCTACAAGTTTTGATCACTTCTGGTGATCTTACCCTGTTAGGAGTAACATATTAGATCAGCTAGATCTACCTGGTTATAGGATTTAACAACACTATATTAAGTGTGTACTCGGTTAAGAGATTTATACAAAGACTGTTAAGTCTACTCTGTTAAGAGATTTATCAAAAACTCTATCACAATTGTCAGAAAGTAATAGGCAAATTATCCGCTAGTTGACAACTCACTTGTCTGAAACAGATCTATAAATGCTCATCAAAATATCACCTTGTCTGTGATGGTTCTCTGCTCTTTTCTGCTTGGTAGCCTTGTCTGATTCTACTTAATCTGATAACCTCTATACTCTGTTCTACTCGGTAAATTGATTGTCTTGAAGATAGGCAAATTCTTCAAGTGCTCCGTGATTCATATATATCAATTCAAAAACCTCATAAAAATGGTGCGAACAAACAAAATATATAGTGTTCTATTTTGCCGCCTTAGCAAAAATTAGGTTACAAAAATAATCATAACCCTAAAATCTATGGTGCAAAATAACCTAGATCAACTAATACAAATAAGATAATCATTGCATTTAATGAATATATTTTACAATAAATGCTCCTCGATCTTGGTAAGCCATTTTACCATCTGTTATAATCGTTTGCATAGAATAATGTGCCATTTCTTATTACTATGCCATTTTCTGTGATCATCGGTAAACACTGTCTAATCTACTCGGTGTATACTGCGATGCTCAGTGTTTACTGACTATTGGTGTCGGTGTCGCTAGTGCTCGGTGTAACAGGCTTTACCAACTGCTTTGTCTTACTTCTAGTTATCGATTGTCTCAATATAAGTAACCGACCGACCTGTTTACTATCCTTTGATACTAATGACAACCTTAAATGCTCAATAGAGATTAACAATATATTGTTAAGAACATCAATTAATCTTACAAAAAAATTATCTTAATTTTGTAATGTAATAAAACTCAAGAATATTGTACAAGGTTAAATGATATTTTTCATTTATAATAAATCATTCTACTAGTGTACTATTGTTGGCTCCCATAATGGTTTTATGCTTCAGGAGCTACCAATACACTCACTCACAAATTCTAAAGAATTTCCAACCCCAATTATCAAACTCTCATGAATGATTGGACCGACTAGTAGGGATAAAACTTCTCCTACACTTCTGGCTCTACAAAACCAAGGTAGGTACACCTAAATTCAGTAAAATACTACCCTTTTACCCACATCCTTGAATTTCACAAACATATTTATCTTACAAAAGGCTCAACAATAACAAGAAAATACTGAGCAATTGTTAATTAATCATTTATTCTCAATTGTTATGGAGCCTGAGATATATGTACCATAGATAAAATTAGAAAATGAAAAGAATTTAATCAATATGGTTTAACGAGATGACATTAACCAACAAAATAAAAGTTACACAATATTTAGATCATTACCTTTTTATTGGGCAATACTCTCAGTTTAGAACTCAATATATAAAAGACATAAAAATGGTAATGATCTAAGACTGAGATTATTATTTCATTACAATAAAATATATCCATGTTTTTGGTTCCTTTTCTTTCTACTTGCAGATTTACAATTTGATTAAAAAACAAATGTCACTGACTCTATCACCACTTCAAATTTGACAAGGAAAAGGGCCAATTAACAAGGATCAAGAGAATGATCCTCCTACACATTGAGCTTTAATGCTTAGGCGGATATACCTTTGATTTATTTCTTAAAGGAATCAACAAATATTAGGCATTAAAATCCTTGACACACTGATTTAAAGATTTCATCATTTATAAGTTGATTGATGATGAAGAACTACTTCCTGAGAACAAACCAGTGTCTTATCCTAGGGAAAAGAGTCAAATATACTATACCTCAATAGAAAACTTAATTCAAACACACTCAAATCCAGAATAAGTGCTTTGCCTATTATTCCTCTCACTCTCACACGTGGACATCAAATTCTCATTCAACCATAAATTCTCTGAAACTATCTTTAAGGATTTAATCCCGACTTTGGAAGGAACTCAAAGCCAATTTCACAATTTACTTTGTAAACCATACATTAACTTAATTTGTAACATTAACATATAAGAATTCAAGATCAAAACAAGAAGACATACACAAATCTGAAATTGGAATTCAAGGGTATTCTCATTAAAGTTTCAGTATCAATACATTGAAAAATGGCAGAATGCTAGAAAACAAACCCTAAATCCAATCTCTCTTTATTCAGTTACCAATTTCACTATCCTTTGAAAACTACATCAGACTGCTATATATAGTCACTATCTATCTTGGAATCCTCAAGAAAGGATGCACCAAGCTTCGGATAGCTAGGACAAAACTAGGGTTTCAACAACCATACCAATCAGACAATAAAGAAATTACTACAAAAATGACATACCAAGCAATCCGGAGCAATCAGGTCCAAATTGATCTTCATTTATGGACAAAATCTTGATTGGTACACAAGAGACTGGAAATTTCATCATTTTAGCCCTCTGTTTACTTCATCTGCATCATAAATGGCATGACTGATTCACCCATTTTTCCACGGCATGGATATCCTCCGCAGACAAGCATCATTTCTAGACCATACTATGACAGTAGACAAGATCAAATCAAGTAGATCGGCTGCCCAAGCATTAAATAACCAATCCTTTACTCGCAGAAAACCCTTAAATATTTCAAATTTCTTGTGGCAATGGTCAATCCGACAAGTTTAAAACACGACCGTCGATTTCATTCTTTCCCGACACATCGAGCGACTCTCATTTATCATCAAACAGTCAATTGAGCCCTTTAAAAATACCCAACCACATCATCTTTTCCAGGCAACCAATCAGGATCGAGCACCTCAGCGACACTTGGCATCCGTACCCATCTTAACCTCGGTCTTGTCATCGGATGACTGTCGCAATGCCGCGATCACTAACTTTCGAGCACTTTTCCTTTGCGGCATCACAACCACTATAGGTCATCCCTGACATACAATCTCTTTACCTTAACCTCGGAAAGCTTCTTAACCCTTAGTCATTCAGCGAACACGTGACCAAAGGCAATCTCCCGATTGCTCAATGAAAACCTTAACCTTGGTCTGATTAGGAGATCACACGAATGAAGCATTCACGTGATCGTTGAGTCTTTTCTTAACTCTAGGCTTCATCCGGAGAATATGCGACCACTTTTAGATCTTTCTTTATCTATGGTTTAGATCCTATCGCCAAGCCTTCAAACCTTAAGTCATGCTTGATCCGACATTTCAGCGACCAAAGCATTCTCCAAGTTGTTGGATGTATCACTTAACCAGGGTTTCATCTAGAGAACAAGAGAATAAAGCATTCGCCAAGTCGCCAGATAAAAATCCTAACCTCGATCATATCTTTATATTACACACTGACCGTTGATCCTATCCTCATCCTGTGGCTATCGCTAAATCTCACAATCATTCTTTAAAATGGGGTTAAGACCTGAGAACACGCAACTGAGGCAATCTCCAAGTCACTGAATCTTTTCTTTACCTTGGGTTACATTTGGAGAATCATGGCCAACCGCCCAATCAAGACTCAATCAACGGTCCCTATTTGATTGCTAAAAGCTTCATGCGTTGACTGAATATCTGGAGAATCAACGACTGAAGGAAACTGACACCACTTGCCAGGTCGCTAGATGTCAAGCCATTGACCACCAAGACTCAGAGAATACGTGAACACTTCAGTCAAATAATCGTTGAATAGAAGACTGGACTGCCCAGGCAAGAAAATAAAGCAAGTGCAAAAAAAGGATTTGAGTGGCCATGAAAAAGGTAACAGAGAAATAGAATTGGCCAAGGGTTTGGACTTAGACAAATTTCATGAAACCCTGGACATGGATAAACCCTATTTCGCAGACCTTAAAATTACAATTTCTCACTAGTTTGAACACTTGAGCACATGTGATCTTGACTGGAGCTTGATGACACCCTGGAATATCCATGGCTAAGTTCACAAGCTATAAAACCCGATAGATCTTCTTCAATGATAAAAACAAGTTGCAGCTAGGGCAAGACAATTTTATCAGGGTTTTAGCAGGATAAGACCATTTTCATTAGATTTTGGCTATGACAGGAAAATGGCCTAACACATGTGATCCAAATTTGGACTTCTTATAATGATTCTCACACTAACCTTATGAACTTATGAGTTAATCTTCATGATTTTAATTGATCCTTTATCAAAGCCTAGAATTAAAAAATACACATGAGATATATGCAATGAATTGAATAAGAACTTTAAAGTATTTAATTCACAACTCATAAAACCAACACAAAGGAGAGCACCAAATCTGAATTATATTTCATTAACTTTAGAATCATTGTCTTCATACATTAACTTGCTCATTCAAAATAAAACTCAACAAGACTTGGACTCCAGTACTAAACTTATTATTCCTCTATGAATGTTACACAAGACTAACGAAAAAATCTTAAACCTGACTAAGACTAAAAAGGTTTCACTATCAAAACTCTCATCCCTTGCTAACTGATCATGGAAATCCTTTAATAGAAAAAGGATTGCAACAAGCTACTGATTAGAAAACACCTTTCATCACGCAAGTGGATCACCAAACATAGAAAAACCAAAAAGAAAAACACTCCAATGTCCCTATCCATGTCTGCCAACCTATAATGAACAATAAAAGTATAACAACATCTCACAACACTGCTATCATTGGCCCATACTGCCATAACTCCCCTAAAGAAATAAACCTCATAGCTGCAAAAAGCTTAAAAAATCCACCTTAGTTCTAAAAGATTGTCCTTCCTCTAGCAGGTCAACATCTCGCACTTCTATCTTCAATTTTCCCATGACTGTCACTTCATCTTTCTCATTATAATACATAATGCCACCTTTTGAAGTAATTTCATTCGATTCTCCTTTAAAACTTGCCCCAACACCCGCAAATATGTTGCAGGAAGCCTTTTTCTATCCATTCCCTTCATATTATTTTCCAACACACATTACTCAACATTTTCTTCACTTTGAAAATCAATCATCAATCTTTACGCAATTAGCACCATTGGACGATTGTGGAAAGTCCAAACTCATTTGACCACCAACTATCCCAATTGGCCCATCAGTTATCCAACAGAAAAGGAACACGACATAAAGAGCACCAAGAAAGCACCATGTCCCACCATCTCTTATGCACTGATGACTGAAGACACGTGTATCAATCCCGTTATCTCGCATAAAATAAACCTCGAACAACTTCCATCATGAGATCACACCGACCATTGATTTCTACAATACCTTAATCATTGGAAAACATAGGAGATCATTAACCATCGATCACCTTTTCACTGAAAATAAAATATCTCCGTTGATTTTACCCATGTGCCAAAAGATTAGCACTTTAGTTACAGATATTTTAATCTTCAATATAATTGGCAACTATATCACAAAACTCTTTGTGTGCAAACCCAACCAGTCAATTTATACCACTTGTCACATGCTTTGGTTCTACTTCACAATCAATCACTGATCCAAGACACACGACATCATCTCATGATCCCATATTAAATAATCTTCGATCACTTTTGATCACAGGATCACACGAGCCATAGATCTTTGATGAATTTTATCCTCTGAAAAAGCACAATATAAAATATCCTTCAAGCACCGCCAAGCAACCAACAAAGCATAGATGGAATACTCCCATCATCCCACAAGCATAAGAAAGTGTACTATGATGTTATCATGGGGTGGTGGGAAAAACTAGGAAATGACACGTTGCCATCTGCTGAAAGACACAAAAGGTCCGACTTAATGTAAGGATTAAATACTTACTTTTAAACTATAAAAGAGGGACCACAAGCATGGACTTAGGAAAATAAAACTTAAGAAAAGGAAAAAATAAAAAGGGGAAACACATAATAATTCATGATGCTAGGATTTAAACAAAAGGCCCCCCTCCTATGATGAAAACACCCTCGACCCTACGAGCCAAAAAGGTAACGACGAATTAGAACACAACTAAGGCTTTAAAAAGGTTTAAACCAAATTTGTAATAAAAATCATAGGTACTTTGGAACAAAAAACCTTGAGACACACTAGACAAAACCCTAAAACAAGAAAGTTTACCAAGAAACCTAGGGCAAAATTGCAAGGCAAAAACATGACCAGCACCTATTATAGATGTTATTCCCTATAAATTCCCAAATAAAATTTGAGATTATAATTGTTAAAATAGTTTATTTGAAGGTTCTTTTGAAACTAACTACATTATTAGATTTCAATATTTGACAACAATTCTTGAAAATAAATATTAATCATTCCCCTACACATTTACTATAATGCTTGAATTATTAACATCAAACAATTTTTATTAGAAAAAATTACATGAAAAAAACTAATATAATCTTTAAGAGATCAAGAAACACAAAATAAAAAACCACAATTGCTTGAGGTTTTAAAATGAAGGTTGTGAAGGTGAGATGTGGCAAGATTTGCAACTATGTATTGTGATGCGAGATAGGACAAGGAGGGGCCAAGAATGGCACACCCTAACAGATCCACCTTGCTCAACAAAATGTGGAATCAACAATACACAACAATGAGAGACAGAATGCAAAAAACCTTCATATATTATCTTCAAATTGATTCATACATGCCGGGCAATAAGGCCTTCCCAATTTAGGCCAGATATTACAATCAAGTACACAAGTCCTCAAACATGCGAGGATTTGCGAACAATCTCTAAACTTCTATCTTCTATCTTCTCCCGACCAAACTGACTCCTAAATTCTAACCAAACAATTACATTTATACAAGAGGCTACTAAATCAAGTCGGCCTTCAGATCCATAATCAATGGAAGGAACGACCAGATCTAGGTCCACATGCTTCCCAATGATGGATACCAACATTAAATTTGCGACTCAAATTAACTGCACGAGTCGGCCTCAAAAGAAATCCAAAACAAACAATTCGGTAAGCAAGGAAACCGAGCACCAGACAAGCATCACCGAGCACCAAGGAAATTCACCAAGGGCCAGAGAGATAACCGACCAACACCAGTGAACAAAGGAAACCGAGAACCACCAAACCAACTCGGTCAAATAAAGAACCGAGCAACACAAACAATCTCAAATATGTTTTTGGTGACACAGGATTGCCAAGGACCCAAGATGCTCCTGCATCAGATACCTATGGTTATTTGAAATGATTCTCCAAATCATGAAACAGGTATGATCCGAACTGCATCCAACTCAGACTATGAAATCCATGAACTGTCTTCAATTGGTCTATTCTTCCACTTTACCAGATATTCCATATATTGTTTTCCCCTTGTACTTCTGCCAATTCTTTGCTCCAAAATCTTTTGAACTTCTTCATTCTTCTTCTTAGGATAATCAGTTAGTACTGTCATGTCCTCTTCAGGTTCATGAAACTCATACAGATCAGTAATGTTGAATATAGGTGATATATCCATGTCATCAGGTAACTCAATCTCATATGCATTTCCACTGTCAAATTTTCTCAAAATCTTGCAAGGTCCAAACTTCTTCATCTTCAGCTATCCATATGTTCTAACAAGAAATCTGCCTCTCCTCAAATGAACCATCACTTCATCACCAACACAAAACATTTTGTCTTCTTGACCTATCAGCTTTGTCTTTGTATTTTGGATTACTCTTTTCCAACTTAATCTTCCCATCTTCATGCAATGTCTTCAAGTACTCAACAACTTTTACTCCTTCAGCACTTCTCTTTCTTTCATCGGCAATGTCTCTCAAATCTGATATACTTCTCGATTGTATGCCATTTACAATCACAAAAGGTATTTTTCCAGTACTCCTATTCACTGAATTATTGTATGCAAACTCTGTTTGTGCCAACACGGAATCCCAATTACTCGATGTCTCCAACTAAACATCTCAAAAGATTACCCAAACTTCTATTCACAACTTTTGTCCATCCATCGGTCTGTGGGTGAAATGTAGAACTATATTTCAACTCAGTACCCAACTTTCTCCAAAGAGTCTTCCAAAAGTATCCAACAAATTTACTATCTCGGTCAAAGATAATACTCCTCGGTAATCCATGCAATCTGACAATTTCCTTAAAGAAAATATCTACTACATGTACTGCATTTGATGTCTTTCTACAAGGTATAAAATGTGTCATTTTAGAAAATCTATCCACAACAACAAATATAGAATCATTACCTCTTACTGTCTTCGGTAAGCCAAGAAAAAAATCCATACTGATGTCAGTCCAAGGTTTCTCAAGTACAACAATCGGTTTATACAATCCAGTATTCTGACTAACTCTTTTTGCAACTTGACAAACTCCACAACTTTTCACAAATTTTCGAATATCTTTATACAACTGCGGCCAGAAGTACTTCTCCTTAAGCAAATTCAATGTCTTATCAACACCAAAATGTCTAGCCAAACCACTACTATGTTTCTCCTTTATCAAACTAATTCTCATTGCTCCTCTCGGCATACACAACTGAATACCTTTAAACAACATACCTCCTTGCATAAAATATTCATCTCATTTAGTACTCTTTTGATCTTTAATAGGTACTCTACACTTTCTCCATGGCTTAGAAAAATCAGGATCAAATTCATAAGAATCCCTCATGTCATCAAACCCTAGAACTCCAATTTTCATCTCGGTCATCAAAAATCTTCTACTCAATGCATCAGCAACTCAGTTAGTGACTCCACTCTTATGCTTTATCACAAATGTATAACTCTGTAAATACTCAACCCATTTCATATGTCTCTAATTCAACTTATTCTTCCTACCCAAATACTGTAAAGCTTTATGATCGGTATACCACACAAATTCACTCGGCATCAAATAATGTCTCCATTTCTTAAGTGCTTGAACAATAGCCTAGAATTCTTGATCATATACAGAATATTTCCTTTTTGCATCATTCAACTTTTCACTAAAGAAAGCAACAGGTTTACCCTCTTGACTCAACACAGCTCCAATTGCACTTCCACTTGCATCACATTCCACTTGAAATACCTTATTGAAATCAAGCAACCCCAAAACAGGCAATTCAACAATCTTCTGCTTCAGAGTCTCAAAACTTTTATCAGCTCCGTGTGTCCACTTGAATTCTATTTTGTCTCCTCTCACAGTCTCAGTCATAGCATTACAAATTAAACTGAAATTCCTAATGAACTTACAGTAAAAACTTGCCAAACCATGAAATGATCTTACCTCACTAGCAGTCACACGTGAAAGCCAATTCAGAATAGCTTCAACCTTTTCAGGATCTATTTTCAAACGATCAGCTGAAATCACAAATCCCAAATACACAATCTCCTCTTTCATGAATGAACACTTTTCCAGATATATCAGCAACTTTTCTTCCTTCAAACTCTACAAAACTTGTCTAACATGCAACAAATGTTCTTCTCTAGTCTTACTGAATATTAAAATATCATCAAGATATACAATCACAAGCTTACCGAAGAATTTATTCAAAACTTCATTCATCAATCTCATCAAACTACTTGGTGCATTAGATAAACAAAAAGGCATAACCAACCATTCATACAAACCTTCCTTTGTCTTGAAAGTAGTCTTCCATTCATCACCTTCTCTGATTCTAATATGATGATACCCAGTTTTCAAATCAATTTTAGTAAAATACTTTGCTGCAGTCAAACTATCCATTATATCATCCATTCTCGGTATAGGAAACCTATACTTCACTGTTATTTTGTTAATTTCTCTGGAATCAGTACACATTCGCCATTCTCCATTCTTCGTAGGTGCCAATAGCGAAGGCACTACACAAGGACTCAAACTTTTTCTGATCAAACCTTTCTGCAACAATTCTTGAATCTGTCGGTTCAATTCATGATTCTCAGTAGGTGTCAACCGATGAGGTGCCTTACTCGGTAAACTAGCTCCAGGGATAAGATCCATGCAATGATCAATGCTTCTCTTTGGTTGCAAACCATCAGGTAAATTATCAGAAATAATTTCACTATACTCGGTGAGAAACTTATCAATCTCCTCAGGGACATTATCCTTTGTTTTCTTTCTCGGTTTGTTAGGAATCACAGCAAAACATCCATCATTTTTATTTAAATCCTTAACAAACTTTCTTCCTTCCATCAAGAAAACTTTCAAAGATGTGCAAACAATACTCACAGGTTCTTCCATCGAAGGTAACAAGATTTGTCTTCTTTCATCAGCCCAAATAGTATACTTATGCAATCTCCCATCATATATAGCATGTCTATCATATTGCCAAGGTCTACCCAACAAAATATGACAAAAATCCATAGGCATGATATCACATAATACCTTATCATAGTACTTTCCAATTTTCAAATTCACATAACATTGTTCACTTAAAAATAGTTTATGCTCATCTTTGATCCATGAAATCTGATAGGGCTTCGGATGTTCCAACCTTTTCAACTGTAACTTTGTGACCATTTCCTTAGATGCTAGATTCTCCGAGCTACCACTGTCAATGATTACATCCCAAACTTTGTCAAAAACTCTATATCTGGTCTTAAACAAACTTTTCCTTACCGGATCTTCATTTTTACCTTCATTCCAAAGTGCTCTTCTTACCATCAAGTTATTTTCCTTCTCAGGCTCATTTGGTGACTCTTCTTGCACCAAAGAATTTCTACTGCTACCAACCTTCTTAGTTGCATGTGTACACTCTAATGATCTATGTCCTTCTCCACAATTGTAACACATTCCTCGAAAACCACCTCTGTTATAACCACCTCGGTAGTTATTGCCTCTACCTCTAGATGAACTTTCACCTTTCCACTCAGTCTTTCCTTTATCCAGAGTTGTCTTTTCTGGTTCAGATCTACTATTTTCACCATGGGATCTACCTCTTCCTCAAGGGAATCTACCTCCTCTACCTCTTTGTCTTTTCTCATGTCTCTTAGTCAATTTCTCCTCAGCTTTCAATGAAAATTGGTAAGCCTCTTCAATGCTCTCCAATTTGACCAAACTGATTTCTTCTTGGATGGAAACTCTCAAACCATTCAGGTATCTAGCAATTCTTTCCACATCATCTTCATCATATCCAGATGTGATATCTAATCTATAGAATTCCTCAGTATACTCTTTTACTGAGCTATCTTTCTGTCTCAAACTTTGCATTCGCCTAACTAGGTTAATCTGATAATCACAAGGTAAGAACTTTCCTTTCAATTTATTCACCATCTTACTCCATACCTTGATTTTGTCTTTGCCTTTCCTTTTTCTGTCCAGCTGCAGATATTACCACCACAAGGATACATGAATTTTCAACTTTGTGGTTGCAATTTTCACCTTTTTTTCCTCAGGTACATTTTCATACTCAAAGTACTTTTCCATCTCAGTTATCCAATCCACCAATTCATCAGAATCCAATTTTCCACCATACTCAGGAGGATTAAAGTGTGGTGTAAAATTCAAACTTGTCAAAGCCTTCAAGAATGTTTCCTCACCATGATCCATCATAGGTGCAGGTTCTACATCACCTTGTTCTACCTCAATTTCATCATCACTAACATCTTCAAGGTGTCTTCCACTTCTCTGAGCTGTTTCAACAGCTTCTAATCTAGCAGCAAGTTGTCTCAACATGCTGCCAATCCTGGATCCACATCTCGCCTCCGAACCATCCTTGAAAACCCTCTGCAATTGTAAGTCATATCACAATCCGCTACCCCACAAAAATTCAACTAGGGCTTCACAAGAATGAATCTTCAAATCTAGATTCGCAAACCGAGATCCAAATCTAACCTCACTCTAATACCATCTGATGATAGATAGGATAAGGAGGGGCCAGGAATGGCACACCCTAACCAGATACACCTTTCTCAACAACACGCAGAAGCAATAATACACAACAATGAGAGAGAGAATGCAAAAAACTTCCATATATTATCTTCAAATTGATTCATACTTGTCAGACTATAAGGCCTTCTTGCTTTAGGCTAGATATTACAATCAAGTACAGAAGTCCTCAAACATGCGAAGATCTGTGAATAATCTCTAAAATTCTATCTTTTATCTTCTCCTTACCAAACTGACTCCTAAATTCTAACCAAACAACTATATTTATACAAGAGGCTACCGAACCAAGTCGGCCTTCAAGTCCATAATCAACGGAAGGAACGACCAAATCTAGGTCCACACCCTTCCCAATGATGGAGACCAACATTAAATCTGTGACCTAAATCAACTGCACGAGTCGGCCTCAAAAGAAATCCAAAACAAACAACTCGGTAAGAAAGGAAACCGAGTGCCAAACAAGCATCACCGAGTGCTAGGAAAATTCACCGAGCGCTAGAGAGATAACCGACCAACACCGGCGAACAATGAAACCCAAGCAACACCGAACCAACTCGGTCAAAGTAGGAACCAAGCAACACAAACAAACTCAAATATGTTTTTGGTGACACAAGATTGCCAAGGACCCGAGATACTCCTGCATCATATTGTTCACTAGCCTTCGTCTTTGTTCTTACCGTATTTGAGCAGGGAGAGTGTAGAGGGTTTTTTACTAAGTTTGTAGGGTTGGTTTTGATCGCTTGTTGGGTTTTGGATTGAATGGTGGTAGCAGTAATGATTGGTTGTAGGGGTTTATAGGAGGTTTGTAAGGGAAATGTTGTTACGAGGAGCTACCTGGTTGGGTTTTTTGTGGTGGGTTTAGTTTTCTTTTAGGTTCTTCATGGAGGTTTCTAGGGTTTCTAACTATCTGGTGATTGTTGGCTCCAAGTTGCATCCTAGGTCTTCTTCTGGCATGCATGCTTAGCAGTCAGATTTATATTACAAAGGGGAGAGCTCTAAATTAAAAAAGGTGAATGGATGTCTTCGATAAATCCATGATCATTTGGTTTCGATAATTCCTCCTGAATTAGTTATTGTTAGCATAACTGATTCAAAAGAGATGAGTAAGTATGTTGATGGATTCATTATGTGTTTTATCAGTTATGTTTTCATTAATGTCAACTTAGGTGTCCTTAGGTAGATGACTATATTCTTGGTGTACCAAGTTATGATATAGAAGATGTATTGTGACTTACGTTGTGAATTGTGATGTACGATTTGGCACAAACGCTCTAGAGGTCTCTATAATTATTTATCTATGGTTACATATGTGTATGATGAGTTTTATGCAAGTTACAATCAGTTTGGTGAGCAACAAATTGGTTCAGTAGTTAAGGAACAGAGAAGAAAGATTTGAATGATATGTCCCACAGGAATAGAATCAAGTGTTGCAATCGTAGGTGTGTGATATTGTTGATATTATTAGATTGTGTATCATCTTAAAATGGAAGCACTTCCATGTTAAGAGCATTTAGCCCTCCGAGTGAGTGATCTAGGTCATGTCAAGTACCTGGAATCAGCCCTTTGCTCGTCTTTGATTTATTCTCCCCATTCTGCTTCTCTCTGTCTCTGTTTTCAGTATATTTCTGCATTTCCTAGCACTCTGGATTGAGGTCCCGAGGTTTTTGACCTCAAGGTCAAAGTCGACCTCAACCATGACCTAGGTCAGGGACGACCTCGACCTTGACCTAGGGCAGGGTCTACCTTGTCCTTGACCCAGATTTCAAGTTTCAGGATCCCATCATTTCCGGATGTCAGGTTTCAGAGATATTTGTTTTCCCGCTTCCGGGTCAACCATTTCGGGTTTCGAAATGGTAAATCCTTAAATTGCATTTAATATGGGTCTATTTCTAGGGGTTAAAGTTAATTGGGATTTAATTCCCCAATGTCAGCCTTCTCTAGAGGTTTGTGCCCTAGATCACTATAAAAGGAAGCCTTCCTCTCTCATTTTCTCATCCATCAATCAATTCACATCTCCTTTTGCCATCAAGCACTCAAGTTCTCAAGCAAGATCAAGCAAGCATTTCATCAAGTATTTTCAAGGAAGCATTCAAGTCTTCTTCTCTATTCAAGTTCTCCATTGAAGATCAAAGATTCAAGCATTCAAGCCTTTGAAGGGATTTAGCTCAAGCATACAAGATTCATCATTCAAACCCTAGATCTAGCCATCTTGGTGGTTTGATCTTCCTTCAAGATCCTTTCTTCATCTTCTAAGATCCATTCATTCTTCCCTCAAGGTGGATTCCAAGCATACAATCATGGAGGTTTTGGATTTACATTCATGGTTTTAATTTACATTTGCCATTGTTATGTTCAAGCTTTCATATCAACATATTTGATTACATTTCAAATATAATTGCATATCTATTTAATTACATAGCTTCATTGTTAGATCTACTTCTACTACTTGCTAGCATTCTCAATTTTAATTTCAATATTAAGGTTGATTCCAAACCGGAGTTTGACCAAGGCAACCCCATCAAACAAACAACAAAAACCATCTTTTTCTTACAGGTACAGGTGTGGAATTGCGGATCTAGGCTTGGATTTGGATACCCTTTTTGATGAACTTTCGAGATCTGTGAACAAAGTCAAGGTCGACCTTCAAAATATTAATGTAACCTTTGACCTTTTATTGAGGTCAAAAACTACCTGTTGTCAAAAAGATAAAAGTTTTCTGGGTTTTTTTCGTCTCGACATTTTCAGTCCGAAATAGGCTGCAGAATTTCCCGAAACTACACACAGATATCAAAAATTCGCAATTTCCAGATTTGTCCTATTTTAAGGTTAGTACTTACCTTATAATTATTTCATATTTCAAGCACATATTATCTATAGGGAAATATAAGGTTTTCTTCCTCTTTCATATTTTCCATAGATTGATTCAATTGTGCATTAACTTTTCGGTTGATCAATTTGGATCTCTCCTTTGGGAATCTGGATTTAGAATTAGATCTCATATTTCCCCCCATACATTTTAGGGTGGATACTAGTTCACCCTATTCATTTTGGTGAACCAAACATACTTATCCTCTTTTCTTTTGTGGATATAGATGCCCTACTGTGTTAGATTTAATCTCTTCTTGCATTAAGGTTAGGTTTATTTAATGCTCTTGCATTTTCAAAAATACAAAAAAAAAAATCTACATATGGAGATTGTTAAGATGCTTTGGTGTGTGGTCATGTTCTTTATTACCCTTCTTTTAGCATCTCTTTAGAATACCTATGATGTTTATGAGAGTATTATTCACTTCATTATGTTGATGACCCTTCACTTTGCTCTTGCCTATGCTTTTGTGAAGTTGACCGACAATAGTCTTCCTACATTCAAAACTTTCATTAAAGATTTATGTGGTAACCTTATTACTCTTTTAGATTATGTAAAGAATTTGGTGGATGATACACCATCTCCTAATCTTCCTAATCCTAATCTGATACCTGATTCTCCATCTGTTCATCCTCGCTCTTCCTGTACTTATGATGGGATTCAAGCTATAGTTCAGGATGCAGATGTGCAAGATTTCTTTGATTTACCTTCCCCTCTGATGCATGATGATATTAAAGGAAAGGGTAAAGAAAATTCTTCAAAACCTATTATTCCACCTTATACAACCTTTACTCATGAACATGATAAAAAATCACCTCCTATAGAAGCTTTACATAATATGTACACTACCAAATATAATATGGTGACTAAACAAGGTTATAAAGGTTTAGGGCTTGGAGTTAATGAGCATGGTATTAGGTTTCCAGTTCATATACCCCCTAAATTGGATATGTATGGTGTTGGTTGTTCAAAATCTCAAGTCAAGGTAGGTGATGTTAAACATCGTCCTCCTCTTCACATTCTTCTCCCCACACCTATATTAGATAACCCTAATACTCGTCAAGAAGTGGCTAAGAAGGTATATGTTGAACTAATGAATTCTAAGAAAGAAATCTTTAGACCTATGCCGATAGATGCTTTATACAAATATAAATGTCCTTTTCATTATAACAATATGCATTTACTTGCTGATTGTAAACATTTCAAGTTATATGTTAGAGAAAGAGCTACTTTAGGAATTATATCTCACTCTCGTGCTGTTTTACAATTCCTTCATAATTTTGATAGAGGGGATTCCCCTCCTAATATAATGTAGATTTTCTTCCCCTCTTGTCTCATGACTAGGGGGCAAGAGGTGTATCTTTATCCAGTCTCCTAGGATCCATTAGGCTTTTAGCATATATTATGTCTTGAGCTTAATTGGTATTCTTGCTCTCCTATTTTTCTATGGTTTTGCATTATGATTATTTAAGATATCTTTCCTAAGACATTTGTTTTACAAAGATACCCATTGTCTCTATCCTTAGGGGCCAAGGTACCTCTTTCTTTCTCTTTGTCTAGGAAAATGCTTTCCTTAGCTTAGCGGTCTTTGTTTATATTGCAATATTATTCCATCATATTGATAGATGTTTTGACCGGTGTTCCAAGCCTCGGACTCACCTCAGACTCGGCAAGCTCAAAATGGACTCAGACTTGGACTTGGCGCCCAGACTCGGCAAGGACTCGACAAATCAAAAAACCCATGAAATGCAAAGATTTTTAAGGATTTTAAGTTTTTTCCTGCAACATTTAGTCAATTAACATCTAATACACAATAATTGAGATAAATAGAAACTCCTTTGCACATATACAGAACTTTGCATAGATCACATAAGTAAAAATATGGATTTCTGAAGAAAATTAGTTAAAGTTAAACCAAATAACATATAGAAATCTGAAATATAGTGTCACTCTCAAATCAAAATGTCTACAATATTCATGGAATATGAAATCCATGGAATCAGAAGTTCAAAACATATACCAAAGATTCAAAATAAAGGCTCATAGCCTCATAGTAGCCTATGTCCTCCAACGAGTATGCCTAAAATGACACATGGAAGACTCTAGAGCCATCCTCTCTCCCTGTGTCTGAGGCTGAACCGAAATAGGATCCTCAATGACATGCTCATCGACAGATTCGGCACCCTCCTGATCCTCCTCCTCATCATCCTCCTCATCATCACCCTCCTCCTAATCCTCATCATCAGACTTAGATCCACCACTCTCAGCCTCAGGGTCCTGCACTAGGTCTCCTCGTGCTCTAGCCTCCTCCTGTGCCATCGCTACTGCCTCTGCCTCTCAATCCACCTGATCAACCCACTCCAAGTCTCTATCACTAAAGACAAGATCATTCATCTCAGTGTTCCACTCTTCTTGTGGATCAATGTTCTCTAATAAAATTGGAGATGTGTCGGTGCCCAAGATATGTTTGTGACGAAGGCAAAGGTTGTAGTGAACAAACACAAGATCATTCATTTTTTTCACGGCCAACCCGTTGTGCTTCTTGGAGTGTATATGCTCAAACATACTCCAATTGCGTTCGCATCCTGAAGCACTAGATGGCTGGCTCAAGATACGAATGGCAATCTTCTATAGATTTGGCACCTTAGTACCAAACATCTCTCACCATGCATCTGAAACAAGAAAATTTCAAATCAATTCTATAACTTTAACTTTATCAATCTAGATTCTAAAGTGGTAAACCATAATAGAATTAGAAATTAGAAATTAGAATTTGGAATCATAGATTCTTACCAGGCATCAATGCAGTTCAATTTTTTTTGCATCTCTCTCATGCAAGTAAGTCCCCTTGTGCTTTGGTGTACATCTCTACCTCACAGACTATACTTGTGGAAATTGCATCATTAGGTGACATCCTCTCTATAACATCATACAGGCCACTCCACACCTCCTCATCAACCTTGAAACTTGGGCTGAATTGGTATGCTGGATTAAGGAAGTAGGCAGCTACATGTATAGGCCTATGAAGTAGATTGTGCCATCGCCTATCAATAACATCCCATAGGGGACCATATCTATCCTAATTTCCTGCATGAAAGGATCGAATGGCCTCTTTCACCCTATCCATGCCCTCATAAATGTATCCCATTGAGGGCTTCTATCCATCAGCAACCCGTAGGAGAACAACAAGAGGTCGTACAAGCTGCAATAAATGAAGTTGAACAATGAACATAAAGTTATAAACAAGTGTTTAACAAAAAATAATGATATGAAATGGAATTGGAAATGAGGACAAAAAGGAAAATTACATCAACAATCTCTTTGGCCGGTTGCCAAAAGGTTCTCTCATCAAAAACCAAGTCAACCATGGCAGCGCCTGCAGTGGTCTTTGCATATGATGATCTTGTCCACTCCTCACATATAAACATTCCTTTCACACCGGCCTTTGACTTGAGCATGGATTGCAACATGAGAAAATTTGTTGCAAATCTAGTGACCCCGGGACGAGACAACTTTTTTTGCTTTGTGTGTTGCCTCATAAGGTTGAGGACCCAAGTATGATTATATATATACTTGCAAATATTTCTTCTTATGTCTACACATGTTTTGATCCAAGGAAATTTGCCAAGGTCCTCCAACATGAGGTCAATGCAATAAGTGGCACAAGGGGTCCAAACTAGGTGGCGGTGCCTCTCCATAAGAAGTTTACCTACAAAAAAAATAAACAAATTAAAAAGAAGACTTAAAGCAAGAGAAGTAAGACATAGAAATTAAAAATTAAAATAACTTTACCTACTGCAACATAATTTGTTGCATTATCTGTGCATATTTGCACCACACTCTCCTCACCAATCTCCTTCAACACTCCCTCCATCACCTCACAAAGATACTCAGCATTTTTTGTCTTCCCCGAGGCATCAATAGATTTCAAAAACACTGTACCACCTGAGAAAAAAAAAAAGCAATTTAGTAGTAGTACTTTCTAGTTACTACTATGATCAATCTAATTCATAATTTCATAACTTAAGTCTTATAGCTTAAAAACTTAACATACCTAATGAGGAGACAAGGAAATTCAGAAGTGTCCTATTTCTTCTATCAGTCCAACCATCCGTCATGATGGTGCAACCTTTTGCCTTCTATACCTTACGTTACTCCTCAATTTCAACTTGTACATCAGCAACTCGTTGGGACAAAATAGGACCTTTTAGCTCCTCATCATTAGGGGCTTTGAACCCCGCACCACAAACAGTAACAGCATCTATGGTAATTTTCCAATATCGAGACCTAAAAGCAATTAAATAAATAAATTAAAAAGAAAACCTAAAGCAAGAGAAGTAAGACATAGAAATTAAAAATTAAAATTATATATTAATAAGTACCTTGCTGCATTGAATGGAAGGTTGTTGTAGAAGAAAAAATCTCCAAGTGCTAGTTTTTCTTGGTCATGCATCTCCTTATTCCAACCCATGCTCTCAAGCGATGGTTGTGCATCAGGAGTTGTGTGTGGAGAAAAGATGGAATCAAGTGTGGATGGTTTCTTACAAACCCGACCCCCAATGCTCACACTCGCAGACGCAGAACTAGTACTAGTACTAGTAGTGCCAATAGGAGTCCAAGTAGTAGCATGTGTCATTGAAGAGTCCTGTGTGGCTAAGCTTGCCATTTCTTCTGCTTGTTTCTTCTGTAATTCTTTCTTCTCATTAGCTGCCTCTAAAATAGCTATCATCTTGCGTTTGACATATTCGGGAACAAATTTACATGCTTTAGCATCCTGCTTTGGTATATGTGCAAGATGATATTTCAGCCTATTAATGCCTCCCACATTATGTGTTATCTTACAATGCCAACATGTAACGACTCCTTTTTTGTGGCCAGGGATGGCATGTAACCAAGCTTCATCCCTTACTATGGCAACAGGGTCTGCATCCGGGTTCGTTTTAGGCATACTTCCACTTCCACTACCCGCAGTCTGAGACATGATGACGGCTAGCAGCTGCAATATATCATAAATAAAACAAAATAAGCATCTACAATATATATTATAGAAACTGAAAATCAATTTTACGGTTTACCAACACTAGGAACAAATCTAAGATTCTAAAGAATTAAAGAAATGTAAATACTAAACAAAATGGAAACAAAAAAAGATTCATGAATGCAAAAAAAAAATACAAAACAACAAAAAGAAAGTAACATACCTCTTGGAATTTGCTCTAGAAATGGAAATGCAAATCAAATTTGTAGAAGCCTCCTCCAAATGCGTCTTTCAACTCCTCTCAATGCTTACATGCAAGCTACAAAGTGCAACAAAGTTGAACAAACAATCAACAATCCTTGAATAAGAACCAACCGGTTTTCTTCCTAAAACCCCAATCCTCTTCTCTCAAGCCTTTTTTCTCTCTTCTTTCCTTATGCAAGTGATAGAATGACCTTTTTAGGTCAAAGATATAATATAAATGCCAAGTCAAACATAAAAAATAAATAGTAGTAGACTCATGTCCAGATGTGACACATTTTTTTGTAATTTTTTTCCAAATAAATAATTAATTATGATTTTCTTCTACAACTTTTCCAGGATACAAAAAATCGCGTGTCTGACCATGTTAACTTAGTCTAATCTTTATCAAATTCAAAACTTTTTAAATTTTTCTTGTAGTTGTAAAAGCATAGAATGTGACACATGTTTTGGATTTCAAAAATGTTATACAGTTTGAAAGTTATAGCTACTTTTCAATAAGTCTATCAAACAAGACTAGAAAGATAACATGTAGGTGTATGTCTAACCACATTAAACAAAATCAAATGATAATATTTTTTTATAAGATTCTAGATAAAAGTAGTAGACTCATGTCTGGATGTGATGTATATTTTTTTGTAATTTTTTTCTAAGTAAATAATTAATTATGTTTTTTCTGCTATAAATTTTTCTGAATATAAAAACTCTCGAGCCTAACCACCTTAACTTAGTCTAAAATTCACCAAATTGGAAGAATTGTTTATTATTATTTTATTAGGTGAAGCGTAGAATGTGATGTGTATTTCAAATTTCAAAAATATTATATTGTTTGAAAGTTGTAGTTGTTTTTCAAAGAGTCTATAAATCAGGAATTATTTTTCACATTGCCACTTTTTGGCATACCATGATCCTGCACATACCCAAATCTTGGAAGGTAATGCACATAAGTTGCTAAATCTTGAAAAGACACGAATCTATATGCTAAATCTTCCAAAGGTAATGCACATAAGTTGCTAAATCCTGAGGAGACACGCATTTCATATTCATAGTGATACAAGAAGGTGGATCTATGGATATTCCAGAAGCCGCCAAAAGACGCATTACAATTACAAGCACAGTTTATGGGTGAACCTATTGGGCTCTCCCTCCAAGTTAATTCATGGTAAGGTGGGCATCTTACTAGGCAAGGTAATCACTTTTTTCCCTTTCTCTCGTTTCGCTTTCATGCTAGTAGGATTGGATCATGAAGCTATGTTATTTATAGTGTTGCTCTTGTCTTTCTTATGTAATCATTCATGCTTTTATGATAGCTTTCCAGATATGATATTAGTATGAGAAATGTGTCTTAGCAAGGTTTCTTATGCTAGTTGATTTGGGTTTTTTTAGTACTAACCCCTCTTTTGTGTCTTTTTACTTTTTTATTTTCGCACACTCGTGCATGTATGCTGAGTTAGAATCCTTAGTCTGGGGGCTTGTGCCCTTATCTAAGTGTTATTTTATCTCATTGCGAATCCACTTGGATCTCTTCTTTCATTTCCTTTACCAAGAGTTTGCATCACATCCATACTCTTGCTAAAGTGGGGGCTTAATGTATCGTCTTAAAATGGAAGCACTTCCATATTAAAAGCATTTAGCCCTCTGAGTGAGTGGTCTGGGTCATGTCAAGACCTTGAATCAGCCTTTTTCTCAGATCTAACTTATTCTCCCTATTTTGCTTCTCCCTGTCTTTGTTTTTAATTTTCATTTGCCATTGTTATGTTCAAGCTTTCATATCAACATACTTGATTACATTTCAAATATAATTGCATATCTATTGAATTACGTAGCTTCATTGTTAGATCTACTTCTACTACTTGCTAGAATTCTCAATTTCAATTTCAATATTAAGGTTGACTCCAAATCGGGGTTTGACCAAGGCAAACCCCTCAAACAAACAACAAAAACCCTCTTTTTCTTTTAGGTACAGGTGTGGACTTGTGGATCTAGGCTTGGATTTGGATATCCTTTTCGGCAAACTTTCAAGATCTGCAAACAAATTCAAAGTCGACCTTGAAAATATTAATGTAGCCTTTGACCTTTTATCGGGGTCAAAGACTACCTGCTATCAGAAAGATAAAAGGTTTTTGAGTTTTCTTCGCCTCGACATTTCCAGTCTGAAATAGGTTGCAGAATTGCCCGAAACTATACACAGACATCAAAAATTCGCATTTTCCTAATCTGTCATATTTTGAGGTTAGTACTTACCTTTTAATTATTTCAGATTTCAAGCACATATTATCCATAGGGAAATATAAGGTTTTCTTCCTCTTTCATATTCTCCATAGATTGATTCAATTGTGCATTATCCTTTCAATTGATCAATTTGGATATCTCCTTTGGGAATCTGGATTTAGAATTATATCTCATATTTCCCCCACACATTTTAGGGTGGATACTATTTCACCCTATTCAGATTGTTGTTGCAATTGTATCAAGGTTGGTGATTGGTGGACCGAGTTACAGGATTTTGAAGTTCAGACAGTGATGAAAAAAAGAACGGTGGAGTACAATTGGTTAAATCCTTGATCGGTAAGGCAGGTCGGTTTGTGAAGATGGTTGAGTATTCAAGAATATGTGATGACATGTCCAAAATTACATAGAATGTTAAATATAATAATTATTGTTCAAATTGATCAATAATTCATGAGGTACATGAACCTAGGGAAGTCTAATATGTTTGATCTTTTGGTGTCAAATCGAAGTGCAATTAGATCCTGATGTCAGTGCGAGATAGAATATGATTCCATTTTTTGACAAAATTCTATGGAGTGAAATTTGAATTTCAGATGTAATATCCAGGCAGTTGTATGCCCTAATTATTATAAATGTATTAATATTATTTTGTAATGTATTTTTTACAAAGTATAGAAAAATAAGTAGCAAAGATCGTGTTTGTGGAAGAGATAAATGGTAAATCAATGGGTATGATTCAGAGGAGAGGTGAATCTACATTAGAGGTTCAAAAGTGTGAGCATAATTGGATATGTAAAAGCATGGCATTGGTACTATTTTCCATATCAACCTTCTTGTTGTCCCTAACAATTACAGCATGTTAAATCTCTTAACCGGGTAGATCTTAACATATGTTTTTTGTAAATCCTCTAAGAGGGTGGCACTTTAGCTAGTGTTTGAAGTCATCTCATAAGGCTACTCCAAACAGGGTAAATCTCCTAACTTGTCTAGAAGTAAATCCCTTAATCACGTGGCTCCTAACATGGTCTTTTCTTAAGCAGACTTTATTGTAAGATCTTAAAAGGGCTAAGCTCTTAACCATGTGGACATCAAAAGGGTACTTTATTACTCGTCGGCATCATCCCCACCATGGTTTTTCCCTTTTGGGTTTCCACATGAAAAATACTTGTGTTATGTGTTGAATTTGTGTATATTCTTATTTTTTGGTGTATGTTTTACTACAAGTTAAAATTACTTATTGCATGTATGTGGCGAGGATTTGAAAGATAAGTTTTATCATATCAATTTTTTGTTTATTGGTAGATTACTAGTTCACCCTCCCTCTCATTAATCTTAGGGTCTAATTATTCCATATACAATTGGTATTAGAGCATAGGTCCTTTTGGTGACAAGCTTAACTACTTGAGGTAAAGATCTAATTGACAAGATGTTTAGAAAGGAGGTTCCCAAGTTCACAAAAAATAACTACCTAGTATGGGCAGACGGGATGGATTTTTACATAACACGTATGGGTGATCAATACTGGAAACATGTTGAAACTCAGTATATTGTGCCTCGGGGAACCCTAACTATAGATCAGTTGAAGGAGAAGTAAGAGAACACACAAACAAAAGAAGCCATACAAAGAACCCTTTCCGATATTGAATATATTGAAGTAAAAGGACTTAGAATAGCTTATAAGTTTTGGAAGAAACTTGAACAAGTCTATGGAGGTGACAAGTATTTGCAAAAGGAAAGACAAGAATGTCTCAAAGGAAAATATGTTGACATGAAAATGGTAGGAGAGAACATTGCTCAATATGGTGCAAGATTCAAAGATGTTTTTGCAATCATAGGTGCAGGTGGTACCAGAGAATAAGTTGTGGTAATTAAGATGCTAAGAACCTTATTACCTACTTATGCCATTAGAGTGACTGCAATTAATTAGCTTAGAACATTTGATAAAATGAATGTTGATGGACTGATCGGTAAGCTTACTATTTTTCAGCTTAATAATTATGATAACATTATTCCAAAGGTTGAAACTGCTTTCAAGGCTTATATGGTAAGTGTCCCTACAAGAAAAGGTAAAGATTTGATAAATGAATCTGATAGATTTTCTAGTTTCGCCAAGGATTTAGATGCTAGTTTGGAGGAAGAGAAAAGACAAGGAAAACTTGAAGCATTGATATCAAGGAGGTTACCTAGAGGAACTAGTAAGTAGAAAGGAAAATTGCCTTTAGAATGTTTCTCTTGTAACATGATTGGTCACATTGCTGCTAGGTGCCCTAATGGAGAACAACAGAGGATAAGCACAAATACAAGAAGTACAAAGGAAAGCCAATAAAATAATGTTATATGGATATGGATGAAGGTGTAGCCGATGAGGAATCTAATGTCAATGATGAAGAGGAAACTGATTTTGTTTTTATAAAGGAAGATCATCTTGCAAGAGACAAAGAAGGTGAAAAAGTACATGTTTTACATACCAGATAGGATGATGACTATATCATAGATAGTGGGTGCTTACATCACATGATTGATGATAAAATCAAATTTATTAAACTCAATGAATTTGATGGTGGGGTTGTGATTTTTGGAAACAAGTCACCCTGCTTAGTGAAAGGTAAAGGTATAATTTCCTTTAATGGAAAAAGTAATAGATGCGATGTCTATTATGTTGAAGGTTTAACACATAACTAGTTGAGTGTGAGTCAACTTAATGAAAAATGATACAAACTTGATTTTAAAGGAGGAATGTGCAAGACCATTGGAAGTTTCGGTGATAAGATTGCTACTGGAAGGCAAACTAGAGGTAACTTATTTCAATTGAATAATACATTTAAGAGTTGTGAAGTTGCTAAAATTGAAGATAGATATTAATGGCATAGAATATTCTACCATATAAACTTTGATAATTTGGTGAAAGTAAGAAAGACTAATGCAGTAAGAGAAATGCCACAAAATGTGAAACTAGAGAATTTGATGTGTAAAGAGTGTCAACTTGGTAAGTTAACTACTACATCTTTCGAAAGAAAATCTTATTTCTCAGAGAATATACTTGATTTAGTGAATACTGATTTGTGTGGTCTTATGAGACAAAGTAGTTATAATAGTCATAGATGTTTTATACTATTTATCGATGATTATTCAAGAATGATTATTGTCATTATGGTAACAGATACGCAGTATAAAGAGATCATAATAGTTGGAAGCAGTTTTATATGAGCGCACTAGAAAATTGTCCAAGTACAATAGTATTTACCAGTCTAATCAAAGACAGTCTTGATTAGCGTTGTTCATAGAAGAAGGTTCAGTGCATGCGCACTTGAGCATGGATCAATCTATGCATATCAAAGACACATATGAGAGCGCAAGTCTGTATGACATGTATGGAAGAAGATATTGAAGATTTACAGAGACAATGTTGAGCCGACCTGAACAGAGCAGAAAACAGAATATGATCACAATAAGTTAAGGGATTATTTTGTTTATTGAAATAATGACATAACCGTGTAGGGACGACATCCTAGATGTTAACCCTCAGGCAGCATGAATTGACTTTTATTCTAAGAAGAGTTTATGTATTGTAAGCTGACTGGAAGTTATGAATTGTAATATGTTGTATATATGTAAGAATTATGTAATTCAAAATGTACACATGATACATATAGCAATTGTAACAAGTTTATATATGATGCGAAGTTGTATATTGTAAGAAGGAAGAAATAAATAACTATATGTGAAAGCGAAGAGCCTACAAAGCTACATCAGAATAGAAGAGTTATTCGACAGTAGTAAAAGGTTTTTTATTTTACCTTTATAACATAAGCTATTATTGTATCTTGCATGTTTGGCCAGTGAGCTCATCTTTCAAACATTAGTTTTGTAATAGCAACTGATAATAGGGTTGAGGCTTCTAAAAAGGCCTAAAGTCCTTTAATCAACATAGAGACACTATATGTATGTAATAGGCTCCTAACAGGGTCAACATACTAAACCAAATATCTTCTGATTAGTGGATCAGTTGTGGGTATCATCCCCATCATGGTTTTCCCTTGGCCAGGGTTTCCTCGAGAACAAACATGGTGTTACGAGTTCATTTCGTTTATTGCTATGATTTTTATTCAATTTACTTAGTTTAGTTTCTTATGCAAGCTTCAAGTTAATTTTTTATATCCATAACTGGGCAAAAGTAAAAGTTTGTGAAATACTGATTCACCCCCCTCTCAATACTTCCTATTTCTAACAATTGGTATCAGAGCATAGTTAGTCAAAAGTAAGTTTAACAAAGAAAGCCTAATAGCTTGAGTAAGATCTCTATGAATATGGATCAATTACAGAAGAATCTTGAAGAAGCTCCTGAACAGATTGATATTCTTACTGAAGAAAGAGACACTCTGAAAGAGAGATATGATGATGTGAAAAACTACATTGAGAAACTAAAAGAAAAGATGGAAGATTTGAAATCAAAAAAAGAAATTACAATTCAAGTCAAAAATTGTGATGAAGTTTCAAAATTGAAGAAAGAAAATGAGATCCTTAAACATGATTTAAAGATTGTAGATCTGAAGTTAAGCTTGAAAGATGAAAATAGGAAATAAGAATCAAATCTGAAATCTGAGAATGTTGATCTAAAATCTGAACTTACCAAAGTAACATCTGAACTTGAAAAACAAAATAGCAGTATGCTGAACTTGAGAAGTACAATACAATTTTGAAAGGAGAACTAACTCAGTCTAAACAACATCTTGAGAAACTATATTCCACTAGTGAAAAGATTGATGAAAAATGTCTTATCATAAACCGTCTTATCATAAAACCGGTCTTTGATATCTTGAAGATAAGTTCCCTAAGAAAATTGAGGAATGCAAAGAACTAGATCTGAAACACTCTGAAAACAAAGATGAAAAGAATCCTGATGAACCTAACAAAACTGAAGATATACCTAATCCACCCAAAGAAGGTGAACCACCTAAAGATATGTGAAAAGTATTCAAAGGTAGATGTTTTTCATGAAATTCTTTTGGACCCATGAAAAGAGATTGTACAGGTAAGAAATTTAAACCAATCTTTGGTTATTGTTATAATTGTCATGGTTTTGGACATAGAGCTATTAATTGTAAGAAACCTAGATCTAATGATAACAATGGTAGTAGAATGTTTAGAGATACTAACCCTGCAAATAAAGGACCTATTGGAGATATGAACAAAAGGAATGGAGTTGTGTGTTATAGATGCAACAAGATAGGACATATTGCCAGAAATTGCAGATCACAAATCAGTCAGACAGGACCGAGATATGGAAACAATGGAGTAGTTTGTCAGCTATGCAACAAATTTGGTCACACAACAAGATTTTACAGAATGACCAATATGAGAAACCCTAATCTTAGAAACTATACAAGGAGAAATGTCAGCACTAACAAGAGTCAAAGAGGATGATGTAGTAAATTGGAAGAAGTTGAATTTGTTAAAGCCACAGATCAAGTGAGCACACTCAGTATACCAGGAAACCAAACAGGTGAAGTACCTGATAGTAAGTGTGAATCATTTCCTCATTCATCTCAAAGCACTTAAACATGTATTTCATGAATTATGTATTAGAGTAAAGTATTACAATAGTGTAGAAGTTAGAATAGATTGAATTGAGTCTTGCGAAGTTAATAAGGGCTAGTATATGATGTAATAAAAATATGGTTAAGAGCGAATGAATTTATGAATATGTATGCGAGTACACAAAAAGAATGAAGTTTTGCAAGTAACCAAGAACAACTTTTTGGCATGAAGCAATAAAGAAATTTAATGCGATGTCAGAATCTTGAAAGATTTGAAGGATAAAAGCATAGGATCGGTATTAGTTGATCATTCAAGCGATTACAAGTGATAAAGAGAGCTAGTCAATGGAGATTAAGAGCAGTTTGTAGGATTTGGAAATAGATTTCTTCCCAAATCTATACAAAGCCCTAAATTGCAATTCTGAGGTATTTTGTTAAGTATTCACTATCAAAGCAGTTGTGTTTTTATAGAATCATGGATGCATCACTAGTTCACCACATCAAAGATTCAATCACACCTAGAATGAAGAAGGAACCTATAGAACCTTTGGAAGAAGACCCTAGCTTAGCCTTGTCATCCGTTCCAGATGGAGTTTTGCATTTGGAAGATGTAAGAGGTGATCTAAAATGTAAGTTTGAGACCATAGGAGATGGTAGCTTAATCATGGAATATGATAAGATCTATAAACAAGATATGTCATACAAAGAAGGGTTTGAACATATGAGTTAGATTGATGTTATCAAGTATACACTTCACTATGAATTTCAAAATGATGAATGGACCAAGATAATTTTGAGCAGAATTCATAATGGAAAGTTTTGGTTAGATGATAGAGTCATAGACATCACCATAGACCTTATTCATGAGGTAACTGGTTTATCTAAATCAGGAGTAACTCCACTAAATGAGAAGAATGTCAAGAAAATAGTGTTAAATAACACCAAATCGTCATAAAATGGATCTTTACATTTGCACTTTCTACAATCTTGTGGAGTCTTTTGTTATAACATCTATATGCTTTACTCTTGGAGGAATATCCAAGAAAGATCCCTTCATCTGCTCTAGCTTCAAATTTACCCAAGTCATCTTCATCCCTTCTTATATAGCACGTGCTTCCAAAGACTCTGAAATACTTGACTGTTGTTGGACTTCTTTTCTATAGCTCGTAAGGTGTCTTATCATGATTTACTCTTATTTGTGCACGGTTCAAAATGTATATTGCTATATGTACTGCCTCCTTCCAAAAGGAATCGGCTATTTTTTATTCATTTAGCATTGCCCTTGCCATTTCTTGAACAGTTCTATTTTTCCTTTCTACAACTCCATTTTGTTGGGGAGTTCTAGGTGCTAAAAGTTGTCTTTTTATACCATTATTTTCACAATACTCATTAAATTCATGGGAAGTAAATTCTCCTCCTCTATCTGTTCTAAGACATTTTATTTTTGTATCCATTTCATTTTCAACTAGTTCCTTGAAATCTTTGAATTTGTCAAGGGCTTCTGATTTCTCTTTTAGGAAAGCTACCCAAGTTATCCTAGAGTAGTCATCAATAAATAGTATGAAGTATTTTTCTCCTTGTAAGCTTTTTGTCCTAGTTGGTCCACAAAGGTCTGAATGAATCAGTTCAAGTGGTTTTGATGTAAAGTACTCCTTGGCTTTGAATGTACTTCTTGTTTGCTTCCCTAGTTGGCATTGTTTGCAAATGATATTTGTAGGTTTTGATAACTTTGGTATATCTTTTACAGCTCCTTTACGACTGATTTTGACAATGTTGTCAAAGTTTAAGTGCCCCAATCTTTTGTGCCATAGCCAATTTTCATCTTCTTGTACAAAAAAACATCTTTCATCATTCATCTCTTGTAAAACATACAGATTGTTTGCAGTCCTACAAGCATTAGCTATTATTTTTCCATCCTTCTTAATTTCACAACCTTTAGGATAAAATGTTACATTATGCCCTTGATCACAAAGCTGACTTACACTTAGTAAATTTTCCTTTAACCCTTTTACATGTAGCACATCTGTTGTTTTTGTTTTTCCATGATCTAGACTAAGAGTTCCTTTTCCATTTATATTTCATTTTGAGTTGTCGCCAAATCTTACTGATCCTTCATTAGCTAGTTCAAAGGAGATGAATTTGCTTTTGTCTCCTGTCATGTGTCTTGAACATCCACTATCAACATACCACCAATCTTTCTTATTTTGAGCATGTAAAGCTATTTGAACAAATAGCGATTTTTCTTTCTTTTTCCAAACCTTCTTTTTAGGGAGATCTTTCTTTGCTTGATTCGTAGGAAAGATTGTTTTACATTGGTGGGCTGCATGTCCAAAATTGTTACACCTTGAACATAGAATATCAAAATTAACAAATGGAGCAAAAGGATTTTGAGTTCTGAAATTTTGGGTATTCTTCTCTTTGCTTCTGCAGTTTAGTGCTTTATGACCAAATTTGTTATAGGAGTAGCAATATCCATTGAATGGGTAAGAAAAATGCTGTCTATAATATGGCCTTTTCCATTCATTCATATTTTGTTTTGGTATTCTACATTCTAGTGCTTTGTGACCAAAACAATTGCAAGAGTAGCAATAGCCATGAAAATTATGATGACTTTTATGAACCTTATTCTCTTCATTCTTCTTATAGTTCTTTTCTTTAAGCTTGTCTTCTTTGAATGGTTCATTTACAACCATGTTGTTTCCTTCTTTTATGAAGCCTTTGAATGCATTGTTGTTATTTCAGTTTCTTTCAAAACCAACCCCTGTTTTGTTGGACGAAGGCTTTTGACTATCAATGATGTCATTTAGGATTTCTGAACTCTTTTCAAACTTGAGACTATTGATGGTGCTTTCCTTCAACTCCCTTTTTAGTTTTTCAATTTCTAGTTTTAGATTAGTTTCAACTTGTTTGGTTTCTTCTAATTGGATCTTTAGATCTTCACTTGTTTGTTCTGATTTCTTTGCTGCTTCTAGATTCTTCATAGCTTCTTCTTTGAGTTTCACTAATTTTCTTTTCAATTTTTCATTTTGTTTGTATGCATAATGAAGTTCTTCTTTAAGATCAACATTCTCTTCCTCGTTGCATGATTCATCTTCTTCTTCTTCATAACTATCACTCGTATCTGCTTCAGCCATAAATAGAATTTCATCCTCCTCATCACTTGAGCATTCCTCACTACTTTCATCCGAAGAGCTGTCCTTTTTAGAATAAAAACTCTTTTTATTTTTGTTTTGATATTTTTTCTTTTTATTAAATTTATTATTATTCTTCCATTTTTTCTTAGTGTATGCTTGCTTTTCATTTTCACTTGAATCATCATCATTTTTGGGACATTTTGAAGCATACTGTCCTACCTTTCCACAATTAAAGCATTTGAAAGGGAATTTCTCCTTATATTTTCCACTTCCCTTTTTCAATTTTCTTAAGAAATGAGCTTCAGCTTCATCAGTTTCGCTACTTGAGCTATCACTTGAGATTTGTTTTTTGCTTTTACCCTTTTTAGATACTTTGAATGATATTTCCTTTTTTGGTTCCTTGCCTGCAACCCTCATTTCATAAGCGGTAAGAATTCCATGTAACTCATCTTTTGTAAGTTTGTCCAGATCTTTCCTCTCCTCGATTGCTGACACTTTAGAATCAAATTTAATGGGTAGGGATCTCAAGATCTTTTCAACCACAAATTGTTCCTCTACATCTTCGCCAAGGGCTTTTATTGAATTGACGACTTCATCAACACGAGAGAGAAATGAAGCTATGTCTTCATCTTCCTTCATTTTCAAGCTTTCGAATGTGCTTCGGTGGGTTTGAAGTTTGGCTTTCTTTACATTGTCGGTCCCTTAATATATATTTTTCAACTTGTCCCATATCTCTTTCGCAGATTTACAATGCATAACTTTTGTGAACTCCGAGTCGGCTAGATTACATAAAATAGCATGTTTTTCTTTGGCATTATTTTCACTTCTCCTCTTTACGGCTGAATCTGTTGGTGGTGTTGCTGGTGGTGTATAACCATCTAGTACTGATTGCCAAACATTGAATCCAATAGCATTTAAATATGCTTCCATCTTTATACTCCAAGATGCATAATTTGTCCCATCAAAAATTGGTGTCTTGTTTTGAAAACTTTCAACCATTTGTGCTCTTTAGATCTACCTTCAAGTGGTTAGGCTATATAAAAGGAACCCGCTCTGATACCAATTGAAGAGCACACAATTATACTAAGAGGGGGGGGGGGTGAATCAGTATAATAACTATTTTTCAATTTAAAAACTTTTATGCAAAAATAACTTCAAATACTCAAATAAACAATTATGCACATGAACACAATATTTACGTGGAAACCCAATATGGGAGAAAACCAAAAAATAATTTGTTTTTATATATACTTGTTCTTTTACAATGATTTGTAGGCTACGACCTACTAGAGGCTCCAACCCCTATGTTTATGAGCACCGACTCACTGGAAGCTCCAACTTCCACACTTCGCAGGCACCGACCCACTGGAAGCACCAACTCCCTCTGTCTGATTTCTGAGCACCAACTCACTGTACATAAATTTTTCTTCCACCTAGGCAATTTTGCTATCTTCAATTGATGATGGACACTTTACTTCAACTTAAATCTCACTCAAATCTGATCTTTAATCTAGAACAAGATTTTCTTTTATCCTTTGTTCAATGGTTTCTCATATGCCCCTTTTTATGCCCAAACCTTCTCTAATATTCTGATATATGTAAATATATATACATATATACGTCAGAGTGATCGATCTGAAAGTATACACATATATTTCTTTAATTCCAATCCCTTTTATCTTCTATTCATCACTCCTATCTCTGCTTCTTCATCAATGATTTTGGATTTCATTTTATACACTTCACGTGACTTTTCATACGTGCCCTTTGGAATGGTCAAAGCAAATTTGTTTGTTTAATCAAAATAACTTCCTAGTCGTTGATTTGTTTAATTGCTAACTAACACGATTGCTAATGATAGTTTCTTAACATTACTTTTGCTTTTGTATTATTTCCTTTAGTCGCTGCCGCCATTCTATATCTATTCTAATAACATGGTAACAATGCTCCATATGTATTTACGACTTTGTCTTTATCACAGATTGCTGATGACACTTCATTGTTGTTAGACATTGCTGTTTTTATTTGGGAAGCCTTGCTGATTTATATGTCGTTGTTTTGATATCTTGTATTGTTGTTCGAATTCTTATAAAGGATATTGTTGGTTCCTGTCACAAGAAGATGAAGCATATTCCTATCACTGTTCATGTGTATGATTTATCCCTGTTTACAGATATGCTCTGTTACAATAGATTCCAAGAGTATCATGCCTTTGTCGTATCCACTACAAATATATAAAAAAAACATTGCCACTATGTCCACAAGGTCTTTCCTTATTCAAATCGCATATCGTGATATTAAATAGGAGACTATTGAGCGCATATCTATAAATGGCATTCAATATAGATTGTTGACTTCATTCGCACCCAATATCTTTGCTGCAGATGATGGTGTCCGTTTCTTCAATATAAGGATTATAGAAGACCCGATACTTTTTCTCAGAGAAATCGGATAAACTTAAGTTACCTTGATTTGCCCCTATAAGTACTATTTGTTGTTTATGTATCATGTATATATGCTGCTCATCATATATGCTGGATACACTATTCGTATATGCTTATATGTTGTAACATTCATATTCATCGACGCTAGATATGTATACGATCTTAATGTCTTTAAATGGAAATCTTCATGTCATCAATGGACATCAATCTTTTGACATCAATGACAATTTTTCCATCAGAATTGTTATTAGTAAGATTGAACAGGATGATGTTAGATATGTGTGCAAAATTTTGACTTCAAAGTTTTATGCAAGTTCTAGAAAAGATGATATGGCAACTGGCATGGTACATGCAGCTTATCTTATGTGTGAAGAGAAAGTACATGTAGATATGTGTGAAATATTGAGGATTCAGTTGACACAGAACCTCGAGAAAATCAGAAAGACCAAGAACTCACAATTTAGATTTTCATCTTTGATCACATGCATGTTTTTTCATTTCCTAAGAAGATTCCCATATAGTATAGGAGTTGACTAGAATGACAACAGAAATTCTATGGACAAAATCAACAAAGTGTACCTGAGACACCCTATAGACAAAGTGAATGAAAGTGCTACTTTAGTGATTAAAACCTTTCAAAATGAAATGAAGCAAAAATCAAGGATTCCACCATCGATTGTGGAAAAGTACAAAGATGAGATATGTTTTTTTGTTGATACAGATGTTACCCAAAAATTCCCTATCATTCATTTTTGGCCACGGTCCTATTTTCCAAAGAAGTGCTCAAGTGTCAAAAACTCAGTGTGTTTTCAACCTTCGCTCTGAAAGCCCAAGATGTTTTCGACCTTCAAGCGAAAGCCTCGGTTGTTTTCGGCCTTCCGCGCTTCACACTTCTTCAGCGTCGGTATTTTTCTTAGTGTTCAATGTCGAAAACTCTCTATGTTTTCGACCTCCGGTTTGAAAACCCTCTGTGTTTTCGACCCTAAGTGCGCAACTCTGACCAGCCGGGTCCCAATTCCTCAAAGTCGTGCCAGTGCAGTGAAGATCCGACGACTGTCGCATGATTGCATGGGATCTTCCGATCCCATGAGATCATACGACAACCATTGATGCGGTATCAGCAAAGATCGGCGGTCAACTCTGAGATGGCGGTCAGTGGCTAACATCTTACGATTGGTCGCATGATCGAATGGGCTCTTCCGAGCCCATGCGACCATGCGACAAACCGTCAATGGTTTCGGTGGTGCCGCAGGCAGTCATCGGGTAGCATCTTCCTATTGGTCGCATGATCGCATGGGATCTTCCCATGCGACTAACCGTCAGTGGTTACGGGGGTTTATAGCCGGTCAGCAGTCTTGAGGCAAGGTAGTGACAAAGCTTGCAGTTTCATGCTTGTCGCATGATCGCATGTGGCTTCCTAACCGCATGCGACCATGGAACAAGCCTCTAGCGGTCAGTAGGGGCATTTCTTGTGGTGGGTCCGTGGGAGGTGACATGTCCACTTCTCAGTGGCTGGCTGGTGGTCAACAAAGGTTGCTGTGGGCCGGAGGTATAATATGGGCCCTCATAGATTCAAGATCTACGGTGGTCACATGTACGCATGGGATCTTTCAATCCCATGCGATCACGCGACTGCCATTAGATCCTCCTGATGCTTCCAGGGCATTTCCTGTGGTGTGGTCGTGGGTCCAGCCCAGGTGGTCGGCTCCTGTTGGGTAACGTGGCAAAGTTTGACAAATGTGATGTCTTGCGGGTCCATTTGTCTTATGTGGCAAAGCGGTGGCAGTTTTTAAAGAGCTTGTCGCATGATCGCATAAAAGCTTTTTAGCTCATGCAATCATGCGACCAGTGTTATTTCAAAGCGGCCTATTTTTCACGGGCTTTCTTCTGGAGATGTTGCGAGTGCGGGTAGCTAAGGATTTATGATTTCTGGAGGCAGTTGCATTTGGGAGAATTTGCAGAGGATTTAGATTGCCATTTTTGGGTCCTTTCGAGGATCTGAAATCGGATTTGAGCATTCATGGCTGAGGGGGTTGTCAGGTCAATGTTGTTGATTTGCAGGCAGATTCAGTACAGAGATGGGCACGCAAGGGGAGATATGTCTGATCTGTTGAGATATTTACAGAGATTCATCTATAATCAGATTTGACTGCTAGGGTTGGTTATTAAATTGGAAAATCTGTACCCTGGTTAACTTTTGACTCCTACCTGCGTGCAGTTGAGTTTGTATATAACATTTTTTGGAGCCTGTAGTGCTCAGAATTCGCCAATTGTAAAAAAGGAAAGTTTCTTTCCCAAAGGTTATTGAAGGCATTCTTTCTGCCCCTTAACTTTCTGCAATTGTTAAATTTTCATTGATTGTTCCGATATTGCAAAGCATTCTGTGACATTTTTCCTGTCCTCATGCCTTCTTATGTGAGTTATCTCTTATTAGATTGAAGTTTATGAATGCTGTCAATAGAAATTGGGGTTCCTGGTCCCTCTCACTTTCTGTGATTTTGTGTGTTACTAAGTTTGATTTGATTTAGATGTTTTGTTGGTATGCTACAACCCCTAGCAGTCTTGTCTCATTCCTACACCTAGTTGTAGAGGAGGATGTTTGTTTGCAGGTCATAGGTTGAGTCTTCTGTTCAAGCCTTCCTATGAAATACTTATGCAAACCTATCTAGTGAGTGGTGACTTATTAGACCTGATTCCTCCATTGATCTCATCCCTCTATACTGAGATCCAAACCCTAGTTTAGGTGCATCACCTAGTAGGATAGATTTGCTTTCAGTCATTTCCCTTTCCATGTACTCCTATCCCTTTCCCTCAAAAGTTTACTTTCTTGTTTAAAAGAAAATCAAGGTGATTATCCAAGAGGAACCAGCCTAGAATCTGGAGGTCTCATCTCGGTTAGCAAAAGGTCCCACAACCTTGAGATGATTCCCATGTTATACTGGATTATCAAGACCAAGAGAGCTTGAGATCAAAGGTGCAAATTCAGTGTATAACAACAGACTTTACCTATGTTGAAGCAGTTGAGCCAAGAGTAGAATTAATAGACCCTCTTGAATATGAAGTTGCAGAAGTTGAGATTGAAGGATATGTGAGTAGATTGCTTAAGAGCAATTTCGATGCTAAGAGTCCTAGATTTGGGACACATGAAGAGAAACTCAATACTACACAATCATCAAAAGCACAGAAAATGGCAAAGAAAAGAGTTGACAGTACCATCAAAAAAATATTGAAACATACTTGTATGACAAAACATGAATATGTCATTGCAAAGAAGACAACAACATCAATCAGGGACATTGGATAGAAAGATCTACTATCAGTTCCAGCCTTTACATCTCTTCCAGCCCCTACTAAAGAAATTTAGGACATAAATGAAGAAGTTGAAGAAGTGGAAGTACAGGAAGTAAGGAGATCTACAAGATCCTCCTCCACCACACCAACCAAGAGAGTTAAACAAATTGAAAGCGGACTAGGTAAAAGACAGACAACTATCTTTACCCCAGTTCAAAGGAAAACATCAGCAGTTAAGGCAGATGAAGAGGTAGGAAGAGCAAGAAGTGGAAGCCAAAAATAGATAAAGTGAACCCTTTAATCATTAATGAAGGTGATTTCACTAAGTTAAACAAATACTATGAGATGTATGACAACTTTGAGAAGTTGACTCTAGAGAATGTATTCGTCAGACATATGATCCTTGCAGATAAGAAATTTGATGATATCAAAGGTAAGATCCCTGACAATCTTTATGAGAAGTTGGTTAACAAAAAGAAGAGAGCTACAAAAGAAGATAATGGAATCAGAGAGAGATTTGTAAGAAAGCTATGTGATATAAAAGATGAAGAACATTTCAAGGAAATTATGAAAAATCTAAGTACCCATCTAAGGAAGAAAAGAACAATACTGATAATGGGAGGCAATTAACAAAGAAACAGAGGAAGCAGTTGTGAAGGTTATGACCTCTGGACCAGGTGAGCAAATTAGTGAATCTGATCAAGTACTTGAAGCAGAATATCAAAATGAACCATCACCTACACCGCCACCCTCCATCAACATTGAAGATGAATCTATGATGTTGAAGGAACAAATATTACCTTAGACAGTGAAGAAAATCTCTTCAATGACCAAGAAGCCAATGTTGGCAATTTGATGGATGAGCAACAAGACATAGTAGAGAATGAAGAAGAACATATTGAAAGAAGAAAGTGTTGGAGATTTGCCAGCAAGCCAGTGCTAACTATATGTTTGTCATTGATGAAAACATATGGTAAGCAACATGCGTAGATGACTTATGCAGTAAGCTTTGAGTATATATATCATGGACATGTTATCAGCATGATATCGTGGACGCAAAGGTTAATTGTTTGTAAAGACAGTTATGTAGCATCTTGTGTCAGTAGTGTTCTGAGAGTGATTGTGCATATAGTTATCATGGAGCCTTGCGCCCTTGGATATGTGATGGAGACATGTTAGTGTTGCTCCATTCATGGACGCAGAGCCTAGTGTGCAGTATAAGTGAAGTTATGCAGTCGCTATTCACCAGTTGCAACTTCCTATGTTTATCTAGAAGAGCTGATAGAGATCATATCTATCATTTCGGTATGCATGCTTGGTTTAGTGATTAGAGAAGAGTGTAGAATATTTGGTTAAGAGTGCATGATGTAATTCAGCTTGAGGAGAAAGTATCAGTAAATTTGGTAGAGCCGACAGTGTGTAGCGTGCGTCTACACTTATTGATTTGGACAGGTCCCAGTTTGTGTTGCGTGCTTAGTAGAGCCGACAAATATGTTATTGGAGAGTGTTATTGTTTCTCTAATATGATTTCAAGGTGGTTCTAAAAGGCTGACTTGATTAAATCATTTTGAGGAAAGATACTTATAGCTGGTCATTTGTGATCGCTAGAAGCATGGCATGAGATAAGAGCAGAGCAAAGAGTGCAAAGTGTTATGTTATCAAGAAGAGGTCTATGTGACAAAGAAGATTGATTGTGCCATTCATTGATCAAGATAGCAGGTCTACCTTGCAATTCGCCAAGATCTAGATATAGTGTCTATCTATTATTTGGAAGGTTTTAGCCTTCACCCCTTTGAGTAGTGAGCTCTCAGATAGTGTGTCCTCACCCCTAGCAGGGTCAATCCTAAATGAATCCTAACAGGGTCCGACCTTTGACCAAGTCACTATACTTATTGCATTGTAAAGATCAACTCCTAACAGGGTTGTAAGATCTTCTAACAAGGATCATTATACACTAGTACAGTTCATTAGTAGGTGTCAATTCCCACCAAAGTTTTTACCTATTTGGGTTTCCTCGTAACCAAAATATTGGTGTTGTGTTCAAGTGTTATTTCATTGTGTTTATGCTTAATGTTTAAGTATACTTAATTGGATAAAGAATTGAAACTAGTAGATAACTGATTCACCCCCTCCCCCCCTCTCAGTTATCTCTTGGGACTATTCCTAACATAAAGGATGAGGAAAAAGAAGAAACAAAAACTAATACAGCAACAGAAGAGCACGTGGCTCTACAAGAAGAGTCAGTGATCATTCTGAAGCCTAAGGGCACAGTAGAAACATCATAAAAACCACAGTTTGAATCACTGTTTGTAAGCTTAGGATAGGAATTTGATGATGATAATCAAATAGAGTTGATCTCATCTCTGAACAAGATTATTGGGAAGAACCAGAAGGTCAAAAGCTTGGAAGGAGCATTACTTCAGCTAACAGGTAAACTTCAAAGCATAATATCAATTCAAGTTAGTGAGGCTGATCCCGAAGCAAAAGAAAAAGAGGTTGTGAAAGCCTTTGACATGGAGTTCACCAACCTATTTGATATTGCAACAGTAAAAGCCCAAGCAGCCCATGATGCACAGATATTTCAAGTTGTATGCCAGAATATTAGAAATGATCTAAACAACTTGGATATATGTATAAAAGAGTTGAGAAGATGCATGGAAAGAGGGAAAGCATTGTACATTCAGTGTACACAATCACAGAGCCACACATCTAAGATATCAGAGAAGTTGAAGGTAAAAGAAGCAGAACTACAAGTGGCAGTAAACATTTTCCAAAGCCCTAATGCGAAGATCTCAGAAATTGAGAGGAAAACAAGAAAGATTTTTGATGATATGAAACTTCTAAATGATGAGAAGGAGAAGAAATTGAAAAGATTCTCTCTACTTAGAGAGCATGTATCATTGAAAATCAACATTTTAGAGAATGAATTGGAAGAATGTCTTTCTTCGAAGAAATGTTATGGAAAATTTGCTAATAAAATCTAAAGGCAGTTGAGATTGCATCCTTTGGCCTATGCGCATTGCTTAGTATTTCTGATGCAGTGAAGAAGTCATGGGATTAGGAGATAGAGAGCCTAAAAAATCAATTTTTCAGATTGTGTTGCAAGCCTTCCGTCCTTGCAATATTGAAATCCGAGGTAAAACAATTTTGTTACAATAATTTTTGACACCTTTGTAATTGTTGTAAAAGGGGGAGTAGTATCAGCTAAAAATTGTATAGATATTATATGTATAGTTATGAAGTATACTCTTAAGGGGAGTATAAGTATTTTGGAGTATAAATTTTTTTGGAGAAATAAGTATTTCGGAGAGATAAGTAGTTATATCCACATTTTTGTATGGCCACAATTTTGTAATTTAAGTTTTTGGGACTTAGCCAATTTTCCCATATGTTGCCACCAATTACAAAGGGGGAGATCGTTGGAAATTTGGCTAAGTAGGATATCAGAATGTTTTCATTATGGCAACATATACTCAGTATAAAGACAACATAATAGTTGGAAGCAGTCTTGTATGAGCCCATTAGAAAATTTTCTAAGTATAACAATATTTACCAATCTAATCGGAGACAATTTTGATTAGCGATGTTAACAGAAGAAGGTTGAGTGCATGCACACTTGAAAATGGATCATTCTATGCATATCAAAGCCACATATGAGAGCACAAGTCTATACGGCATGTACGGAAGAAGATATTAAATATTTACAAAGAGAGTGTTGAGCCGACCTGAACAAAGCAGAAAACAGAATATGATCACAATAAGTTAAGGGATTATTTTGTTTATCAAAATAATGACTTAACTGTGTAGGGACGACATCCTAGATGTTAACCCTAAAGCAACATGAATTGAATTTACATTTTGAGAAGAGTTTATATACTGTAAGCCGACTGGAAGTTATTAATTGTAATAACTTGTATATATGTAACAATTATGTAATGCAAAATGTACACATGATACATATAGCAATTGTAATAAGTTGATATATGATGCGAACTTGTATATTGTAAGAAGGAAGATAGCAATAGCTGTATGTGAAAGCAAAGAGCCTACAAAGCTACATCAGAATAGAAAAGCTATTTGGCACCAGTAAAAGGTTTTGTATTTTACCTTTGTAATAGAAGCTATTATTGTATCTTGCATGTTTGGGCAGTGAGCTCATATTGCAAACATTTGTTTTGTAATAGAAAATCCTAATAGGGTTGATGCTTCAAACAAGACCTAAAGTCATTTAATCAGGACAAAGACACTATATGTATGTAATAGGCTCCTAACAGGTTCAACATCCTTAATCAGATATGTTTTGATTAGTGGATCAGTTGTCGGTATCATCCCCACCAAGGTTTTCCCTTGGCTAGGGTTTCCTCGAGAACACACATGGTGTTATGAGCTCATTTGGTTTATTTCTATGCTTTTTATTTAGTTTACTTAGTTTAGTTTCTTATGCAAGCTTCAAGTTAATTTGTTATATCCATAATTGGGAAAAAGTAAAAGTTTGTGAAATGCCAATTCACCCCCTCCCTCTCAGTATTTCCTATTTCTAACAGCAGTCGCATAGATAAAGTCTTGAGCACTATGGCACCTTTGGCATTATTGTCAAAGGGGGAGAATAACAAAATAGAAAAAGGGGAGATGAACTATGAAGAGAAGATAAACAGGGGGAGAGAAGCTGATAAGACTACACAGACTACTTAGAACAAAGATTTGATCTTGACTATTGGTGTCCCTATGTGTTGGTGTGTTTCCATCAAATGAAGATGAAGACACAGTTTTGTGGTTAAAGAACATGTTTGTTATTAATTGTGTGTTTTTGTCAATGCCAAAGGGGGAGATTATTGGCATAACTAATACAAATGAGATGAGTAAGTATTTTGATGTCTTGATTATTGAAATGAGTAGATATGATGATGGCTTGATGATGTATTTTGTCAACTCTGTTGTTGTCATTGATGTCAACGTAGGTGTTCTTAGGTAGATGACTATGTTCTTGGTGTACCAAGTTATGATGTAGACGATGAATCGCGAGTACTGCTATGAATTATGGTATGTGATTTGGTACATAGGCTCTAGAGGTGTGTATAATGTTATATCTATGATATCATATGTATATAATGAGTTTTATGCAAGTTACATTCAGTTTGGTGAAGATAGGGAATTCGTTTAGCAGTGAAGGAACAGAGAAGAAAGATTTGATTGGTATGTCCCATAGAAATGGAACTAGGTATTGTGATCGGAGGTATGTGATCTTAATGATATTATTGGATTTTTGCTGCAATTGTATCAAGATTGGTGATTAGTGGATAGAGTTATAGGATTCTGAAGTTCACACAGTGAAGAAGGAAAGCACGGTAAAGTACAATCGGTTAGATCCTTGATCGGTGAAGGAAGATCAGTTTGCGAAGATGGTTGAGTATTCCAGAATATGTGATGACATGTCGAAGATTATGTGGAATGTTAGGTATGGTTAGATTATTGGTTGATTTGATCGATAATTCATGCAGAGGTACACGAACCTAGGAAAGTGTAATATGTTTGAACTATTGGTGTCGAATTGAAGTGCGATTGGATCCTAATGTCAGTGTGAGCTGGGAAATGATTCCAACTTATTTGATGGACTTCCATGGAGTAAAATTTGAATTTTAGATGTAATATTTATGCAGTTGTATGCCCTAATTATTGTAAATGTATTCATATCATTTTGTAATGTATTTTTTAGAGAGTGGAAAAATAAGCAGCAAAGATCATTTGTGTGGCACACATAGATAGTAAATCAAGGGATGTGATTTAGAGGAGTGTTGAAACTCCAAGAGAGGAAGAAGTTTAAGTCTAATTAGATCTATACAACCAAGGCATTGGTACTATTTTCAGGATCAACCTTCTTATTGTTCCCTAATAGTTGTTGCAGAGTAAATTCCTTAACTGGGTAGATCCTAACAGATCTTTTTTGTAAATCCTTTAACACCGTTGCACCTTAGCTAGAGTTTGAAGTTCTTTCACAAGGCTACTCTTAACAGGGTAAAGCTCCTAACAAGGCTAGAGGTAAATCCCTTAGTTGGGTGGCTCCTAACAAGGTCTTTTCTTTACCGGACTTTATTGTAAGCTCCTAATAGTGCTAAGCTCTTAACCATGCGTACTTTAGTAGAGTAATTTATTACTCGTGGGTAATATCCCCACTATGTTTTTTCCCTTTTGGGTTTCCGCTTGAAAAAATACTTGTGTTATGTGGTTAATTTATGTGGATGCTTCTTTCTTGGTGTTTGTTTTACTGCAAGTAAAGGTTACTTATTGCATCCATGTGGTGTGGATTTAAAGGATAAGTTTTATTAGATAAAATTTGTGTTTATTAGTAGATTATTGATTCACCCCCGCCCCCATCTTAGTAATATTATGGCTTGATTATTCCAACAATGGAGGATGTTGATTATTGGAGATGTCATGCTTTAATTTGTAAATTCCTCAGAGCTTGCATTTATTTGTTGACATTTAAGGCTTGGATTCTTTGCATTTGTCAGGTTGAAGGTGATTTGGAGATCATGTTCCCCAAAACAACTATTTCCTTTTCTTTTTTTACATATATGGCGAATAAGAATCGGGTTTTTGAGGGAGCCGCATATTTTTATAACCATGTGGGATTATTTATCAAACCCTTCCATGTAGAGTTTAATTCATTGGAAAAGATGCCTTCAAAGGTTCCTATGTAGGTTCGTCTGCCAAGGCTCCCTCTTGAGTTTCATCGCGAAGATATTTTGGAACAATTCACGCCTTTACTTGGCAAGCCTACTGCAATTGCTAAGCAAACCCAAGATAAAAGGTAATTTATTTTTCCTTCATCTATGTTGAGATTGACTTAAATAATCTATTGCCATATTCTCTAGAAATTTGTTTGGCTTCTACTTCATAGATCCAATATCTTGATTACAATTCTCTCCCTTTCTATTGTCAATTTTTCCATGAGTATGGTCATTTCCAATGTCAATGCCCTTGAGTTACTAAGAATGTTGGTACTTTTGTTGGTGGGTCTCCTCCTCCTTCTGTTTCGAAGGCAAATAAATGAGATAAGGGTAAGGCCTCTATATAGAAAAATGGCCCATATAAGGATGGTTTCACGTCTATTACACCCCATCCCAAGTGGAGAGGCCAAAAAAGATCCTTTAAGGATTTCATAGCCTAATAAAAACATTAATCATTTTGAGTTTTTGAAAACTATGACCCTCAAGGAAGGGATTCTAGTTGAGGTTTCTTCTACGGTAGCTACAATAAGTATGGATATTGTACAAGATAAGAAGCTCCATATTTTGAGTCAGTGTTTCGGTCCATCATAGCATGGTTCTTCTGCTACCCCTACATCGGGAGTTCCATGTGCTTACATTGATTTACAGGATGACATTATCCTAGAAGATTTGGCTAAGGAGGTGCAGCTGGCTGAAAAAGGGAAAGATTCATTGTCGAGTTTGGTTCTGCAACAATGTCCTCAAAAGAAAGCTTCAGTTGATAATTCCTCTAAACGTAGCCATAAAAAGGACCAACAGAAGAGTAAATATGTTGGGTATTTGTTAGGGGAATCTGGGGCTATCAAGCCCATCATTGATGTTAACTTCTCCCAATCCCCTCAATGATTTTTTTCTCTTAGAATGTTAGGGGGTTGAATAGCATCCCTCGACAAAAGTTTATTCATGATTTGGTTGCAGTTAATTCTCTAGATATCTTCTATGTTCAAGAGACTAAGGTTTCTATTGATGGCATGCTTCACTATGCTTCTCATATTTGGTATTGTGGGTAGTGTTTGTACATTGGTTCTCAGGGTAATTCTAGACGTTTGCCACTTTTTTGTGATCCTCGCAATATTTCTTCCCTTTTGTGGATGTCTAGTCATTCTGCTATCTCCATGGTTTCTTCTTCTTTGGATTTTGGTGAGACTTTTCTTATTACAAATGTTTATGCTCCTATTGAAATCCGTGGTAAAATCCAACTTTGGTCTCACATAAGGTATGTCTGGTCATATGTGCCTTATCTTCCTTGGATCTTAGGTGGTGATCTTAATTCTATGTTGAGTTTGGAGGAGAAGAGAGGGGATTTGCCTAGGTTAGGTCTAGTCTGATATTTTTCGAGCTTGGGTGGATTCTCTTGTTTTTGTAGATGTCAAGCCTTCTAATGGGATTTTCATTTGGAACAATGGACAGAGTGGACAAGAGGAAATTTCAAAATGACTGGATAGGTTTCTTGTTTATTGTTTATTGGTAGGTGGTGGATTGGTTACTAGTTCAAAAATTCTTGATTGGAGAGGTTCTAATCATTGGCCAATTAAATTCTATGCTTCTTCTTTTGCTAGTCCTAAGAATTCCCCTTTTAAATTTTAGCTTATGTGGCTTTGGGACTCTTCGTTACATGATTTAGTTGCTAAGTGGTGGAGAGAGGGTAGTCCTTCATATGGCACATATATATATTTGTCTTTGAGAAGAACTTAAATATGTCAAATATCACCTTAAGAGATGCAATAAGTCATGTTTTAGTAATATTTAGTCCAGGAAGAGGAATGCTCATGACTATCTTGCAGTGAGTACTTGCTAAATTTGAGATTTTGGATTCTTGCATGCTCTTGGAAAAGCTTAATACCAGGCAATGCGAGATGTGGATAAATGAGAACTTCGGAAGGAGATTTATTAGAAATAGAAGGCTTACGTAGATTGGCTATAGGAAGGGATAAGAATATTGCTTTCTTTTATTATTGTGTTCAAGCTCGCCATAATAAGGAGTATATTTCCTCTTTTCTTACCTCTATGGGGCTTCAAATCTCTTCTCTGTTAGCTATTATTCGTGTGGTTCGTCATTTTTATTCTTCTCTTTTTGCTGAAGATTCCCCTCGTGCAATTGTGGTGGAAGATTTTATCCTTTGAACTACATTTCATCTCTTGTCACTGATGCGATGAATGATTTGTTAGGAATGAATACTGAAGCCTTTGGTAGTCATTCTGTAGCAGTGGTTGTTGCATTCATGACTATGATTGTCATTGATGTCAACACAATGATATTCTGGAGTTTAGCAGAATAGGAGGCACAGTTTTGTTTTGCGCACATGTTATATTGCAGATTGAGTTATGCATAGTTGATGGTATGTTCTTTGTTTGTGTTATTAGCCTATGGTTAAGAGCGCAAAAAGAAATTCATTTATTCATGAAACTTATAAGCATTTTGGTGGAAGCAGTATTCTAGCAGTATTCTTGTGTAGTAGTTTTTGGTAATCGGAGGATATCTCCTAACCGGGATGAAATCTGATTCTGTGCAGTTAAAGGGAAGTTTCAAACTCATTGTTGGTGACGTGGTTCATAGCGCAAACTTTGAGGTCACATGATTGGAAAGTTATTGTATCTAGAAGCTGACAGTTTTATGTAATTTTGATGTAGTGTGTTGAAATTATTATTTTGTATTTGCATGCCGACTCATTTGTAATTATTTGAGTGTGGTATAAAGGAAGGAATGTTTTCCTTGTTATGTGAGGATTGTAATAGTTGTGATATGAAGTTGTGAAATTTGTGATGCGAATGTATGCATGAAGTGAAGAAAAGAGCTAATTCAGTGATGAAGGAAGACTTCCGAAGTACAGAGATCTGGATTTGTGATCTTGTGTAGCAGAGAGTGCGGTTTTGGCACAGTGTGAAGGAGGTAACATATTTCATATTATTCTATTGAATAATCCTAAAGATCTATGGGACAGTGAGTTCAGAGATCTTGCCTTGAAGTTGTTTGGGCAGTGGGTCCTTCTGTCTTCCATAACTCCTAACAGGGTTAGAATCTTTTAACAGGGATTCAAAATCTCCTAACAGAGATTCATATGTACTGAATGTATTTCATAAGACTCCTAACAGGGTCCATCCTCTAACAAGGAACTTTCATATTAGTGCATCATTTTGTGGGCATCATTCCCACCGGGGTTTACTCTTTGACCAAGAGGCTCCCTAGTTAACGTATCTTGTGTTATTGTGTCATTGTGTATGATTATCTTTCTATGGTTCGTTACTGCATTAATTATATGGTTTAAAGCTGTTGAAGTTGATATTGAAGTTAATGTTGATAAATGGTTTAATTATCAGATAACTGATTCACCCCCCCCCCCTCTCAGTTATCTTGGTGGTCTTTGCATTCTAACATGATTCTATCATCCATCCAATTCTAATAGCTTAGTTAGAAAAGGTTGTTTTTGGGATGAACATAGGTAAAGCTCCAAGCCCAAATGGCTTTTGTGTGGAATTTTTTAGGAATTTTGGGACATTATTAATGAATATCTTCAAGAGGTTTTTAGGGAGTCTCTCTATAATAAGAAGATGCTTCATGCCTTTAATTAGACCTTCTTGACTCTCATTCCCAAGAAGGAAGGTGTAGACAAACTTGAGGTTTTTTTTCTTATTTCTATTTGTAATGTGGTGTATGAGATTCTCATTAAACTGATTACAGAGAGGCTCAAAAATTATCTTCATATGGCGATCTCTAACGAATGAGGGGTTTTTGTGGTTGGTAAATAGCTTCTAGATGGGCTAGTGGTGACTACCGAGGTTATTCACTCTATTGAAACTTGAAGGGAGACATCTATGTTCATTAAATTGGACATGGCCAAGGCTTATGACAGAGTGAAATGGAGTTTTCTTCAAAAAATACTCAAGTAGTCTTTAGGTTTAGTTCAGAATGTGAGTTGGACTATGAGTTATGTTACTTCAGTGTCTTTTTCTATTTTTTTTGAATGGTGAAGTTTCAGAGCCTTTATGTTCTTTCAGAGGCCTTTGCCAAGGGGATCCTCTTTCACCCTACCTATTTATTATTTTGGCTTAAATATTGAGTTTCTTAGGGCTTGATTCATGGGTGGCATTGAGGTAATGGCTTGCCATTACTTTCTCATCTTTAGTTTGCAGATGATATATCCTTTATGGGATTGGCTTGTATATAGGAAGCTACACCTTTTAGCAAAGCCGTGGATATTTATCTTGTTGCTTCAAGTCAGAAAGTCAATGAGCATTAATCCTCCATTTTCTTCTTCAATTCCCCTGCAGCTATTCAAAGGTGTGTTGCTATCATTTTGCGGTTTCAAATTGGTTCTCTTTCCTTTATTTTTTTGTGCATTCCTTTTACAATTGGTAGACATCCCAAATCCTCTTGGAAGATGTTTCTTAGCAAACTGAATCAAAAGGTTAATCTTTAGACTCACCATTGGTTATCTATTGTTTCTTGCTTGAATTTTTAATAGTCAATTATTTAAGTTCTTCCTATATATAGATATTTTGTTGAGGCAACCCCCATGTATTTTCTCCAAGAATTTGATGCCCTCTCTCATCAATTTCTTTGGATTATGAATTTATCAATAGCTAAATGGAGCCTGGTTGAGTGGGAAATTGTGTGCAGACATAAGAATGAGGGTGCCTTAGCTTATGTTCATGGATGAGTTCTTGCTTCTAAGCTATATTGGCATTGGTGTTTTAATCAAAATCAGCTTTGGGCCCATATTCTCACCCATAAGTATCATCTAGGTGTTAATATGTTTGATGTTCCCTTTTTTACTTTGGAGGGGAGAGGTTCTATGATCTGGAACATGTTGAAACGAAGGGCTCATTTGGTTAATAATTGTCTCTTCTAGATCTATTAAACAGGATCTTAGGCTCTTTTTTGGCCCAACTCTTGAGATGGTCATCTTTCTATCCTTTCTTCTCATCCTCGTCTTTGTGCCCTTTGTGACACATTTACTGTCGCTAGCAGGGAAACTGTTGACCACTTTAAGATGTTCCATTCTTGTGGGTTAGCATTTTATTTTCGTTGCAAACATCCTTTTTAATGGCCTCCTGGAGGATCTATGGAAGATAGGCAGATGTTGGCTCAAATTCTGGAAGCTCGGGAGTGCACCACCTTGGTTGAGAATGATGTTTTAGCTTGGGCTAGCAGTGGCTTATCCAGAAATTTTTCTATTTCTACAGGTTATGATGAGTTGGTGCGGCAAACTTTTGGGAACATTGAGGTTCCTTGTTGGAAACAGGTTTGGTGCAAGTTCTCATGGCCTAAGTACAATTTTTTCATGTGGCTAGTGGTCCACAATTATTTTCTTATTTGGGATAATTTATTCAAGCATGGCTTTCAAGACCCCTCGATGTTTGTATTGTGTCCTAATAGTGTAGAAACTATCTCTCATCTCTTTTTCCAGGACTCCTTCACTAGACATATTTGGCACTTTTGGTGGGAAGTGTTGAATCAAGTTTCTTGGCATGTCTCTTCTTTGGCAGAGTTTTTTGTTCAAAGGGGCAAGGCTCTTGTAAGGACTTCTTTTCTTCTAGTTGCTTGGAGTCTTGTCCCTTCTCTTATTATTTGGAATATCTAGTTAGAGAGAAATCGTTGCAGTTTTCAAGATGTGGTATTGGAGGCTCAATACTCATGTTGGAAATTCTCCATTCTTTGGGAGAAATTGTTTCGGCTACATGTGACCTAATACAGGTTACAGATCCTGGTGATATTATTTTCCATAATCGCTTCCATATTCCTCCTCCACAAGGTTATCTCATGATAAATAGATGCAGACACCCTCTTTGGAAGATAAATACAGTGGGGAGGTGGAGTCCTCCTCCACAAGGCATTTTAAAATTCAACACAGATGGGTCTTCTTAGGGAAACCCGGGTCCTACAAGTATTGGTGGGGTTGGTAGAGATAGATTGGGGATTGTTTGGTTTATGTTTCCTATTTATAGAGGTCATCATACTAACAATCTGATGGAGGTTATTTCTATTTTGTATGTTGTGGAGCGTGTTTGTGCTCTTGGTTGGAGTAGACTCATCTTTTAATTAGATTGACACGTGGTGGTGCACATGTTGACTCAACACCATTCTGAGGATGTTAGTTGGCAATTAGTTTTGGTTGTTAATCAGACTCTTAATTTGTATGCTTCTTTGGATTCTATGACTTTCACTCATATCCCTAGGGAGTGGATTGGAGTTGAAGATTATCTTGCCAAATGGGCTTCAGATCAAATGCATATTTGAAATATTGTGGATAGGGCTCAATTGCCTCTGGGCTTGTCTCAAGAGTTAGATCACTTAGTGGATCTGGATAGGGCTATTTGATGCTCGTGTTTTATAACTCTTCCTGATTGAATAAATTTTCACCTCACTTTTATACCCAAAAACCCAAAATTAATAAACTTCACAATAGCAGAAAATAAATCTCTATAACATAAATAGTCTCTATATTTTTTAAGATGACACTAAAATGTAATGTTGTAAATTTTTATCCCTCATACTGTCATGCTATGTTTTGCAGACATTTTGGAACACATGACTAATTAGAAGAAAATTTTTGTATCTTGGATCCTAATTGGCATTCTATATAACATCCTATAGAGTCCAACACTTTTAAGAACCAAATAGGCAGGGAACTAGCACCCAATGCTAGTTCCCTACTAATTTTGGCTCCAAATTAAAAAGTTCAAATGTCATCTTTCAACCCTTAAATATTATGAGCTTGTTGTTTACTGTTTTTGAATAGTTATTTATGAAAAGATGAAACATACAAAGTAACTCCCTTTCTCATTTGAAATCGTAAATAGAAAATACTATCAAGATCTATCTTATTAAGCTATCAAGAGATTCATTATCAACCATACTAAGATCTGTTATCTCATCTTTGCCTAGCCCATGTTTCTTATCTATTGTTATTATCATATTTTGTAATAACACTTGTAGGTATTTGTAGACACTTAAAAATAGCCTATTACTCTACCACAATGACATTTCTAACATTCCTCTTTAATTTATTTAATAATCTTTATTATTCAATAAATTGTATCATTCTACCATACTCTAAAGTTAAAAATATCATTTCTCCTTAGTTCTATAATTAAGTGATTTTAGTTAAGTACCTTAATTATTAATCATCCAATCAATATTTCATCAATTATTCATCTATCAAGTAATTAAATAATTAAACATTATTTAATTAATATTCTCTCTTTCTAATTATTGTATTTATATAATAATTAAATCAAAATTCCTATCACAATTACATAAATTATATTTATTTAACTAAATTAATTGTTCTTCTCTCATAAATAAATATTAATTATTTATTGATCAATTGTCATGTGTACAAATAAATAATATAGTTTTATCTATTTAATCATGATTTATTCCTCCAAAGCTAACTCATACTGACTTTCAGTTCACACCATAATTCCTTCTCCTAGCTATTCAACCCACATTGTTAATTCCTCCCTAAGCAATTAATTAAAGTCTTCAATCAATTGAGTGTTCTAATCCATGCAATTAGTTGACTCATCTATTCAATCAGTTAACTCACTAGTCTATTCTGTAATCTCTTTAATCAAGTCAAGTCATCTCTCTAATCTATTTGCTTACAAATCAATCAATCCCCCAATCAAGGTAGTCAAGCATGTTGGAATTATGGAAAGGTGTGTACTGAGAGGGGAGGCATGAATCAGTACCCTTAAAATAATTTCAAACTAAATCTTTGTAAACATGTATATCATTAACCGACTATATCATTTGCATTCACCATACACTAAATAACATAACTGAAATGTAAATGCATGTAATCTAATCAAATATGCAAACTTGAAACTTTATACACATAACACATGGATTTTGGTATCACATAAACCCTTGTTAGAAGGTAAAAAAATATGGTGTAGATGACACCCACAAAGCCTCATTACTGCAGTAATAAAGTTGTCGGTTAACGGTACAAAGATTTGATTAGTTCTGGTGATCTTACACTTTTAGGAGTAACAATAAGATCAGCTAGATCTACCTAGTTAGAGGATTTTAGCAACACAATTAAGTGTGCACTCGGTTAAGAGATTTTACAAAAGAACTGTTAAGTCCACTTTCTTAAGAGATTTAAGGTCAGCTACAATGGTTAAAAATTAATAGTAAGATTGATTTGTAAATAGAAACTAATCTTGTCTGATATTAGATCTATTATGTACTTATCTATTATCACCTTAATGTGATTGATCTCTTCTCTGAATTCTTCTCAGTAGCCTTCTGTTTCTGATAAACTGTATGCTCTTTCAATGCTTGTCAATCATAACCCTGTTTGATCTCCATATGTATTTAATGGCAACTACTACATGTGTGATACATGTCAAAATGACATCTATATAATTTTTATATCAAACTGATTTGACCTAATTAGGGTTAAGATACTATCTTAGAAAACCTAAGATCTACGGTTCAAATGAATAACTAGATCATATTTATAGAGGAATCATCAATAATTAAATGATTAAATTCATATTAAATGTCATCTTGATCTTGGTAAACCATTTTCTAATCGGTGTAAACTATTTGCCTTGTAGTTTGTGCCATTCCAAACTTCTATGTCATTTCCTATTTCACTCGGTGTATACTGCATTCATCACTCGTTAATTAACTGGTGCTCGGTTCATATGAATTCCCGATGACTACTGTGCTCAGCAATTAGTAATCATCTGGCTCAATAAGAGTGCTCAATCAAAACTGTATTTGATTATCAGACTGATATGCCTTGAGTTCTGCTCGGTGTGTAGGCTATGTGTACTGACCGACTGCCATGTCTTGTCTCCTTTAATGATTGTATGATTGAATGATACTAATGAAAACCATTAATGCTCTTCAGGAGTAAAATTCTCTCCCTGTGGCATTAGTATCAAAAACTTTATGTATATGTGTATCGACTACAAAATTTGAACTTAGCCAAAAATGAGAATCTATGTGAACTCCCCCTTTGTACATGCTCTCGGTGTGACGTACATAGAAGAATAAATATACATATATTTTCCCCTTTTTTTGAAATTAACACCAAAAATGTACTTACAGCTTGTCAAATATGTTCAAATGGATGTTTTGCAATGTAGCCAAGAGGTTTTACCATTCCTCTTTGAGATTCTCACAAGTTATCTGCTCTAATCCAACTTGTGCATGCATATCAAAAATATTCTCTATAACAAAGATCTCAGGGGTGGCAACTAACTCTTTTGCCTTATTCACATTCTTTTGAATCACCTTCAAGTGTGGAAGTAACTCTAGTTGCAGCTCGGTTACTCATTCTATTATCTTATCTTCTTCCTTCTTGAGTTCTAGTCTTAATCGTTGGATTTGTTGAGCTTTAGCATAATGCTCATAAAATGTATTGGGCTCAATTAAAAGACTATTTGTATAACTTGTGTAAAATTGTAATAAATTTGAATAATAATATCTATCTCAGTTATTACCTCAGATAATTTCACTTTATTTACTACCACTTCCTAGTTGATTCGCTATGCTAGCTTTAGTTGTATCTTGGGCTCTACTCTTTCTTCAATTTGCTTCTTAGCATCTATGTTTGGATAATTTATGTGGCCGATTGAAATAGCAAGTTGATCAATGATGGGAGTTGCCTCGTCAACATTGATATCAGGGACTACTTACATCAAAACTTATGTAATATCCTCTAGGACCATCTTATGCTTACTTTCTTGTCTTAGTTTCTCTTGTGTAGCCTTCCTTGTACACAGTTCTCCATATCTTCTCAATGCTTCCAAGTTTAGGGTTCATAGGTCACAAGTGGGAATTTTCATAATCTCATCGAAAGTGACTGGACCCATAGCATGTTTCTTCTTTTTCTTCTTTTCTTGAGGGCTGGATGTGGGAGATTTCTCATATGGTATTAGAGCTTTAGTCTCTTCATTAGATTTTTTCACGCAAGTGAGGGCAGGAGGGACCAGAAATGGCACACCCTAACTAGATCCACCTTGCTCAACAACATGCGGAAGCAACAACACACCACAGTGAGAGAGAGAATGCAGAAACTTTCATATATTATCTTTAAATTGATTCATACATGTCGGGCTATAAGGCCTTCCCAGTTTCAGCTAGATATTACAATAAAGTACAGAGGTCCTCAAACATGCGAGGATCTGCGAGCCATCTCTAAACTTCTATCTTCTATCTTCTCAAAAATTGACTCCTAAACTCTAACCCAACAACTACATTTATACAAGAGGCTACCGAACCAAGTCGGCCTTCAGAACCACGATCAACAGAAGGGACGACCAGATCTAGGTCAACACGCTTCCCAATGATGGATACCAACTGAATATGGTTAAAATGGAAACATAGTAATGTACCTAACATTCAACACATATTCATTTGAAATTGAATTTGGAATTGAAGTAACATAAGTAAATCTAAAAATACTTGAAAATCAATTAGGTCAAGATACATACCTCATCATGAAATTGATTCATAAATACCTATTTTCTGAAGTCTGTGCACACTTTCAAAAAAATCCGAAATCTGTCTTGGACTGGAAATGCTGAGACAAAGAAAACCTAGAAATCTTTCTCCGAAATAGCTCAGCTCAGGTTTGACCCTCATAAAAGGTCAAATACCACATTCTTTATTTGAAGTCCGATTCAAATTATGTTCGCAGATCCCGGAAGTTCGGCAAAAAGGGTACTCAAATCTGTCCTCTGATCCTTAAAACAACAACTATAGATATCTAAAAAGGGGAGTTTTGGGGTGGCTATATAAGGTTTTGCCTTAGTCAAACCCCCATTTTGGTGGTCTCCACCTCCACGAATAGCCGATTGAAATAGAATGTGTGTGTGTATGTATTGAAAGTGTAATGCCCAGATCTAATCCTTTAGATCAAAACCCTAGCATGAATATGTATGAAATATCAATGCATAGATTTGAAGTAGATACAAAAGCATACCAAGCCCCCAAGGCTAAAGTACTTCTACCAAACTCACAATCCATAATTGCTACTCCATGATTGAATCCTTGAATGCTTGAAAGTTGATAATGGTGGATCAAGGAAGAAAGGATCTCTCTTGCTCCAATTATGAGTCTACAAAGATGCTTGATGTCAACAATGGCTTGATCTTCTATATCTTCCTCTTGCTAACTTGCACCTTCACTATTCCTTCCTTGCTTGAATTCTTGCTTGCACTTGAGAGCTTGCAATTGCTTGAGATGAGATATGAAAACTTGATGTGAAAATGAGAGAGGAAGGCCTCCTTTTATAGTGATCTAGGGCACACTCCTCTAGATGGGCCACCTTGGAGAATTAAATCCCAATTAGGTCCTCACCTTTAGAAAATATACCTAGATTAAATGCAATTAAAGGATTTACCATCCCAAAACCTGAAATGGCAAACTCGGAGGCGGGAAAATAAATTTGTCGAAAGCCCGAAGCCCAAAAATTAAAGATTTTGAAAATTTGGAGAAAGGGGTCAATGTCGAGGTTGACCCTGACCTAGTCAGGGTCGACCTAAGACCTTGACCTAGTCAGAGTCGACCTAAGACCTTGACCTAGTCAGGGTCGACCTAAGACATTGACCCTGATCCTAAGTTGACTCAAAATCAAGTCAAGAGGTCCCAGGGATGTCCAAAAACCTAGAATTGATGCCAGAACAGGACAGAATGTCAGGAATAGACATAAAATCCTATGATTACTGAGATGAAGGCTAGGAGGATCCATTTATAAATCCTACCTAGAAAATAGAGCCATGGAAGAGGGAAATTCAAGAGAATCCTTGAGATTCTAACCCTAATTTCACCTAGAATGAAGAAGATGAGTGCAAAATACATCCTAAATGCATGTCTATCATGATAAATGTATTTAAAGAGGGTGCTAAACCTATCAAGATGGAAGTGCTATTTTAAGACGATACACCAACATTAAATCCATGACCCAAATTAAATGCACAAGTCGGCCTCAAAAGAAATCCAAAACAAACAACTCGGTAAGCAAGGAAACCGAGCGCCAGACAAGCATCACCAAGCAATAAGGAGATTCACCGAGCGCAAGTGAGATAACCAACCAACACCAGCAAACAAAGGAAACCGAGCAACACCGAACCAACTCAGTCAAAGCAGGAACCGAGCAACACAGAAAAACTCAAACATGTTTTTGGTGACACAGGATTGCCAAGGACCCGAGTTGCTCCTGCATTAGACACCAAGGGTTATTTGAAATGATTCTCTGAATCATGAAACAGGTGTGATCCGAGCTGCATCCAACTTAGACTATGAAATCCATGAACTATCTTCAATTGGTCTATTATTCCACTTTACCAGATATTCCATATACTATTTTCCTCTTGTACTTTTGCCAATTCTTTGCTCCAAAATCTTTTCTACTTCTTCATTTTGCTTCTTAGGATAATCCATCGGTACTGTCATGTCTTCATCGGGTTCATGAAACTCATACAAATCAGCAATGTTGAATATAGATGATATATCCATGTCATCAGGTAACTCAATCTCATATGCATTTCCACTGTCAAATTTTTCTCAAAATCTTGCAAGGTCCAAACTTCTTCATCTGCAGCTTCCCATATGTTCCAACAAGAAATTTACCTCTCTTCAAATGAACCATCACTTCATCACCACCATCAAAAGTCTTATGTCTTCTTGATCTATCAGATCTATCTTTGTATTTCTAATTACTCAGTTCCAGCTTAAACTTCACATCTTCATGCAATGTCTTCATGTATTGAGCAAATTTTACTCCTTGAGCACTTCACTTTCTTTCATCAGCAATGTCTCTCAAATATGATATACCTCTCGGTTGTATGCCAATTACAATCTCAATAGGTGTTTTTCAAGTACTCCTATTCACTGAATTATTGTATGCAAACTCTTCTTGTGCCAACACGGAATCCCAATTACTCGGTGTGTCTCAAAATAAACATCTCAAAAGATTACCCTAACTTCTATTCACAACTTCTGTTTGACCATCTGTTTGTGGGTGAAATCTAGAACTATATTTCAACTCGGTACCAAAAATTTTCCAAAGAGTCTTCCAAAAATATCCAACAAATTTACTGTCTCAATCACAGATAATACTCCTCGGTAATCCTTGCAATTTGTCAATTTCCTTAAAGAAAAGATCTTCTATATGTACTACATCTGATGTCTTTCTACAAGGTATAAAATGTGTCATTTTAGAAAATCTATCCACAACAACAAATATAGAATCATTACCTCTTACTGTCTTCAATAAGCCAAGAACAAAATCCATATTGCTGTCAATTCAAGGTTTCTCAGGTACAACAATCGATGTATACAATCCAGTATTCTGACTTACTCCTTTTGCAACTTTACAAACTCCACAAATTTTGACAAATTTTCGAACATCTCTATACAACTACGGCCTAAAGTATTTCTCCTTAAGCAAATTCAATGTCTTATCAACACCAAAATGCCCAACTAGCCAAACCACTACTAAGTTTCTCCTTTATCAAATTAGTTCTCATTGCTCCTCTCGCTATACACAACTTAATACCTTTAAACAACATACCTCCTTGCATAAAATATTCATCTCATTTAGTACTCTGTTGATCTTGAATAGGTGCTCGACACTTTCTCCATGGCTTAGAAAAATCATTATCAAATTAATAAGAATCTCTCATGTCATCAAAGCCTAAAACTCCAAATTTCATCACAGTCATCAACGATCTTCTTCTACTCAATGCATCAGCAACTCGATTACTGACTCCAGTCTTATGCTTTATTACAAATGTATAACTTTGTAAATACTCAACCCATTTTATATGTCTCTGATTCAACTTATTCTGACTACCCAAATACTGTAAAGCTTTATGATCGGTATACAACACAAATTCACTCGGCATCAAATAATGTCTCCATTTCTTCAATGCTTGAACAATAGCATAGAATTCTTGATCATACACAGAATATTTCCTTTTTGCATCATTCAACTTTTCCCTAAAGAAAGCAACAAGTTTACCATCTTGACTCAACACAGCTCCAATTGCACTTCCACTTGCATCACATTCCACTTGAAATAGCTTATTGAAATCAGGCAATGCCAAAACAGGCAATTCAGCAACCTTCTGCTTCAGAGTCTCAAAACTTTTATCAGCTCCATGTGTCCACTTGAATTCTATTTTGTCTCCTCTTATAGTTTCAGTCATAGCATTACAAATTGAACTAAAATTCCTAATGAACTTTCGGTAAAAACTTGCCAAACTATGAAATAATCTTACCTCACTAGCACTCTCAGGTGTGGGCCAATTCAAAATAGCTTTAACCTATTCAAGATCCATTTTCAAACCATCAGCCAAAATCACAAATCCCAAATACACAATCCCCTCTTTCATGAATGAACACTTTTTCAAATTTATCAACAACTTTTCTTCTTTCAATCTCTGCAAAACTTGTTTAACATGCAACAAATGTTCTTCTCTGGTCTTACTGAATATCAGAATATCATCAAGATATACAATCACAAACTTACTCAAGAATTTCTTCAAAACTTCATTCGTCAACCTCATAAAAGTACTCGGTGCATTATTTAAACCAAAAGGCATAACCAACCACTCATACAAACTTTCTTTTTTCTTGAAAGCAGTCTTCCATTCATCGCCTTCTCTGATTTTGATCTAATGATACCCACTTTTCAAATTGATTTAGTAAAATACTTTGCTCTAGTCAAACTATCCATTATATCATCCATTCTCGGTATAGGAAACCTATACTTCACTCTAATCTTGTTGATTGCTCTAGAATTAGTACACATTCGCCATTCTCCATTCTTCTTAGGTGCCAATACCATAGGTACTACACAAAGACTCAAACTTTCTCTGATCAAACGTTTCTGCAAGAATTCTTGAATTTGTCAGTTCAATTCCTGATTCTCGGTAGGTGTCAACCGATGAGGTGACTTATTCGGTAAACTATCTCCAGAGATAAAATCCATGCAATGATCAATGCTTCTCTTCGGTGGCAAACCATTAGGTACATTATCAAAAATAATTTCACTATACTCGGTGAGTAACTTATCAATCTCCTTAGGGACATTATCCTCTATTTTCTTACTCGATTTGTTAGGAATCACAGCAAAACATACATCATTTTTCCTTAAATCCTTAAGAAACTTTCTTCCTTCCATCAAGCAAACTTTTACAGATGTGCAAACATTACTAACAGGTTCTTCCATCAGAGGTAACAAGATTTGTCTTCTTCCATCAGCCCAAATAGTATACTTATGCAATCTCCCATCATATATAGCATGTCTATCATATTGCCAAGGTCTACCCAACAAAATATGACAACCATCCATAGGCATGATATCACATAACACCTTATCATAGTACTTTCCAATTTTCAAATTCACATAACATTTTTCACTTACCAAGAGTGTATGCTCATCTTTGATCTAGGAAATTTGATAGGGTTTTGAATGTTCCAACCTTTTCAAATGTAACTTTGGGACCATCTTCTCAGATGCCAGATTTCCTACTAACCTTAACTCTAACTAACTCCACTTTTATTCTCAATTTTGCTTCCTCATAGGTTCGGAACCTAGTAGCTTTGGGATCTTTGCACTCAGCCAATAGTGCCTTTATTGACCTAGAGGCTTGGTCAATATCAAGTTCATAGCCTATTGGGGGTAGCCATGTAGTTCTTGGATCAACTCCCTTAATCAATGTGGTGTCGGTGTCCACCAAGAAACAAATTTCATCCCTATTCTTTTCAAATAATTGTGCAGGTATCCTACTGCTTTTATGCATGGTCCTTAAACTTTTGAAAATAGTCATCCATCACAACCTCAAAATTTTGACCTAAGTTCTTGATGAACTCACTGATTTGGATGGTGACTGATCAGTTGACATCGCACTCAACATTACTGACAAATGGGAAATAGTTTTGCAAGTAGAAAAATAAACAAACAAGTAATGAACCAAACTTATAAGTGTCAATCTTTTCTACTCGGATAGTCCTCATATTCTCCTCTAATTGTTTCAACAGTAGCTCGACGAGGTCTAACTGTAAACCTTTCTTAACAATCTTATATGCTATTTCTACTACTCCGCATGGCACATTGTTGGGCCTTCTTGATTGAAAAATCTTATAGCCAATAACATATGCACCAAATCTTGTTTATGGATCGGTAATTGTATTGATCCTCAGTCCTCTACCATCCCACTTGGCTCCTATTAGCTTCTTGGTCTCTGCCCTCGGTGGGTTTCTTATGGCCTTTCCCTTATCATTAGTTTTATATACAGTAACCACGTGGATAACATCCTTAGAGATTTTAACCAGTTTGTCCAACCACATTTTGCCTTTGTGCACTCGACTTAACACAACCCTAATCCATTCAATCTTAAATTCCTTTAGAAAATTAAGAGAATTTGTCAGACCTCTGATTTCTAGGTGGGTATGATCATCTTTTAGTTTTCCATCCTAGCATACTTCCTGGTATGTCGATTGAAGCTCAAAATCTTTGATTTCTCTTATCTTGAAATGGATGTAAGAACGTATATCTTGTACCAATAAAACCCTAGGCAATATGCTTGAAAACATGCATGTTTCATCAATCTGTGAAGCATTCTTGGTGTGCAATTTATATTTGGGTTCTTCGTATGTTGCGGACTTAATCAATGTGACCTTCTTGTCACTTTCAATCTTAGATTTTTCAGACTTGGACGAAGATGCCATAGTTCTAACAAATTTAGGGCTTTGTGAAATCTTCAGGAAAATAACTTGGTTGCAACAAACTTACTTGATTTGATATCAAACAGCTCGGATCAGCTCAAATCTCTGATGAAATGCTCGAGAAACTCTTTGCACAAATTCGCTCAAATTGCTCTGGTTCTGCACTTGGATCAGAGAAGGAGATGAATGGAAGACTTCCTTCAAGACAAAGGAAGGACTGTATGAGTGGTTAGTCATGCCTTTTGGGCTAACCAATGCACCGAGCACTTTCATGCGGCTCATGAACATGGTTCTGAAATAATTTTTGGGTAAGTTTGTCATTGTGTACCTAGATGATATTTTGATCTTTAGTAAGACATTGAAAAAGCATATGATGCATATTCTTATAATTCCACATTTGTGGAGATAATAAGAAGCCAATTTTCTATTCTTGCATACTGTTGCTGTTGTTTCTTTGTTTCTGTTGTGTTTGTGGTATTAAGGGGAGCACCCTTGATCAAGTGGTATCAGAGCAAGCGTTCCTGAGCGTGTAAACAGATCGCCGACTGTGAGGCAGTTTGCACTAGGACCATAGTTAGGGTTTCAGCGCACATCGCGAAAATGCCTCCATCAAAGGAACGTGGCGGAAGAGCTAGTGTTGTAACACCTGATGTTAGAGCGCTCCAGAGACAAGTGCAAGCATTGCAAGAAGAGATTCACAGAGGAATGAATCTTAATGTCAGAGACAAAAATGAGGATGAAGCCGAACAAGAAGATCAAGAAGGGGAAGTCGAAGTTGTAACCAGGAGGAAGAAAGACTTTTTTGGGCCATTTCCAAGATTGGGAAAAGACCTAAGATTGAGGTTCTTGCATTTTCAAAAAATCTTAACCTAGAGGAATTGATCGACTGAATTAATGAATGTGAAGAATATTTTGAGTATGAAGATATTGAGGATCCTGATAGGGTCAAATTCGCGAAGGCCAGACTGAAAGGTCATGCAAAGATCTGGTGGCAAGAAATTCAATTGGAGCGAAATAGAAAAGGGAAAGATAAAATCACAAGATGAGATCCGATGGTGGATAAATTAAAGCGACAGTTCATCCCTGTTGATTATGAGCTTGACCTACTAAAGAAAATGCAAACTTTGAAGCAAGTGGGATGATCTGTTCAGGAGTATACAGAAGAGTTCTATGGAATCCTCATCAGAATAGGCCATGCGAAAGCTAATAAGGAGAAAGTTTCTCGTTACCTTAATGGGTTGAAGCCCAGCATTCAGGAGGAGCTGAATCTAGTTCGAATGAATAGTATTGAAGAGGCATACCAGTTTGCCCTAAAAGTAGAGGAAAAGTTGAACAAGAAGTTTGAGAGCAGACATAATGGAAGAGGTCGCAGTGGACGATCTGGTAGACGGTCATATGAAGGAAAAAAAGAAGATCCGAAAAAGAAGGATGAGGCTAGTAGCACTCAAAATCAGAGAGGAAACAATTCCAATTGTTTCTAAGATCAGAATAATCGATATCAGAGAGGAAGAGGAAGAGGACAAGGTTCAGGAAGAGGAGGCTTCCGTGGAACATGATTTCACTACGGAGAAGAAGGTCATAGGGCAGTTTAATGTCCTCAACGCCAAGGAAGGATGGATAGGAGGAATGAAGGCCAGGCCAGAGTGGCACATGTACATGAAGATGCTAGATCCTCAAATTCTGAAGATGTTGAAAGAGGAGAAACGTTGATCTACAGAATAGTCCTGTTGAGTAGTGAGAATGAACCTGAACAAAGGAGCCTGTTACGCACTAGATGCAAGTGTGGGGGTAAATGCTGTGATGTGATTATTGATAGTGGAACCACTGACAATTTGGTGTAAGAAGAGATGGTCACAAAGTTGAAGCTCAAGAGACAGAAACACCCACATCCATATCAGATTGCCTGGGTGCAGGATGACCACAAGGTCAGGGTCAGTGAACTGTGCTTAGTAAAGTTCAAGATTGGCGGGTACCAAGATGAGGTACTATGTGATATCATATCTATGGATGCATGTCATATGTTATTGGGTAGACCGTGGCAGTTTGACAGATGTGTTGTACACGATGGTCATGCGAATACCTATTCCCTAACAAAGGATGGAGTGTGACATAAGCTAAAGTCATTGAAGGAGACCGAAGAAAAGGTATGTGGTAATGCAAGAATAACATTTGTTGATGGAAGAAAATTTCTAGATGGTACGAGGCATGAACATGTGTGTTTTGCTTTAATTCCAAAAGCTGATAAAGAAGAAGTAGAGGATGTACCTCTAGAGGTTGCATATTTGTTGAATGAGTTTCAGAATATTGTATCTGATAATTTACCTGATGGATTACCACCGGCAAGGAAGATCAGTCATCGGATAGATTTGATTCCAAGAGCCAGTTTGCAAACAAGGCAGCACACAGAATGACACCAGCAGAAAGTGAAGAGTTAAACAGACAAGTACATGAGTTATTGCAGAAGGGGTTGATTCGAGAGAGTCTGAATCCCTGTGCTGTACCAGCGGTATTAGCACCAAAGAAGAATGGAGAATGGAGGATGTGTACAGATTCCAAAGCAATAAACAAGATCACAATCAAGTATAGGTTTCCATTGCCACGCATGGATGATATTATGGATTGTTTGAGTGGAGCTGTGTATTTCTCAAAGATAGATCTGAAGAGTGGATACCACCAGATTCGGATCAGAGAAGGAGATGAATGGAAGACTGCCTTCAAGACAAAGGAAGGACTGTATGAGTGGTTAGTCATGCCTTTTGGGCTAACCAATGCACTGAGCACTTTCATGCAGCTCATGAATGAAGTTCTGAAATAATTTTTGGGTAAGTTTGTCATTGTGTACCTAGATGATATTTTGATCTTTAGTAAGACACTGGAAGAGCATATGATGCATATTCGTATGGTGTTTCAGAAGCTAAGAGATGAGAAATTGTTGATTAATTTGAAAAAGTGCAATTTTGTGAAGAAAAAGTTAGTGTATTTGGGATTTGTAGTTTCAACAGAAGGTCTAAAAATGGACCCAAAGATGGTACAGGCTATCCTTGAATGGCCTACTCCAAGGAGTGCTACCGAGGTAAGATCTTTTCATGGTCTAGCTAGTTTTTACAGAAAGTTTATTAGAGATTTTAGCAGTATTTGTGGTCCCTTGACTGAGACAATGAGAGGGGATAGAAAAGAATTTAAGTGGACTAATGGGGCAGAAAAGAGTTTTAAATTGTTGAAACAAAAAGTTACAGAACAACCTGTTTTAGCACTTCCAAATTTTAATAAGGTGTTTCAAGTAAAGTGTGATGCTAGTGGTACTGCAATAGGAGGTGTTATTAGCCAAGAAGGTAAAACTGTTGCTTATTTCAGTGAGAAGCTAAATGATGCCAAGAGAAAATATTCTGTTTATGATCAGGAATTTTATGCTATAGTTCAAGCATTGAAGAAGTGGAGACACTATCTGCTTCCGAAGGAGTTTGTTTTGTATACTGATCATTAAGCTTTGCAATATTTGAATAGTCAAGGAAAGTTGAATCAAAAGCATTTGAAATGGGTTGAGTTTTTGCAAAGTTATACATTTGTTTTGAAACACAGAAGTGAAAAGTCTAACAAAGTTGCAGATGCTCTTAGCAAAAGGCAACTATTGCTGACAGAGATGCAGATTGAGGTGGTTGGGTTCAACGAACTAAAGAATTTGTATCCAAAGGATCCTGATTTTGGTGAAGCTTGGAAAGCTTGTAAAGAGCCTGTTACTCTAGACAAGACGAAGTGGCTGGATTTTATCATCCAGGATGATATGTTATTCAGAGGGAGTCAGTTGTGCATTCCACGAAGTTCTATGAGGGAGAATCTCATCAAGGAGAAGCATAGTGGAGGGTTGGCTGGACATTTTGGTTGAGATAAAACCCTTGCTTTGGTTAGTGAAAATTATTATTGGCCACAGTTGCAGCAAGATGTCAAAAAGTTTGTACAGAGTTGCAAAGTATGTCAAATGGTGAAAGGAGTGAAGCAGAATACAGGGTTGTATTAGCCATTACCTGTACCAGAGAAGCCTTGGGAGGATATCAGTATGGACTTTGTTCTTGGTTTACCAAGGACACAGCGGGGACATGATTCAATTTTTGTAGTAGTTGACAGATTTTTGAAGATGACACATTTCATTCCCTGCAAGAAGACTAATGATGTTGTTCATATAACATAATTGTTTTTAAGAGAAGTAGTGAGACTACATGGTTTGCCAAAGACCATAGTTTCAGATAGAGACACTAAGTTCGTTGGATATTTCTGGCGTACATTATGGAAGAAGTTGAAGACAGATTTGAAATTCAGTTCATCACATCATCCACAAATTGATGGACAGACAGAGGTGGTGAATAGGAGTTTGGGAAATTTACTGAAATGTTTGGTTGGAGATAAGCCAATAGGATGGGATTTGATATTTCCACAGGTAGAATTTGTATATAATAATTCTATCAACAGGAGCACTGGTAAATCACCATTCCAGATTGTACATGGGAGTAGTCATAGAAATGCATCTGAGTTGAGAAAGATAGATAAAGGAGAAATAAGTAGTGCTGAAGTTGAGGATTTTGCAGAACATTTGAAGAACATCCATGAGGAGGTGAGGAAGCATATTACCTAGATGAATGCACAGTATAAGGCTAAGGCAGATGAGAAAAGGAGGCATAAAGAATTTTAGGTTGGAGATGAAGTCATGGTTCATTTGCGGAAGAAGTGATTTCCAGTTGGTACATATAACAAGTTGAAAATGAAGAAGTTTGGGCCATGTAAGATACTGAAGAAGCATGATTCAAGAAATGCATATGAGGTAGAATTGCCTACTGAGCTGAATATTTCACCAGTGTTTAACATTTTGGATTTGACAGAGTATCATGAAGGAGGTGTTGAAGATGAGGTTACAGTAGCACAGTAGAATATTCCAGCAACCAGTTCAGATATCAAGGAGATTGAAGACATACTGGATAATCGTGTTGGCAGAAGCACAAGGAACAAGACATATGAAGAGTATTTGGTCAAATGGAAAGGACGACCTGTTGAAGATTCGTCATGGCCAACAAAGGAGGAGGTTAACTGTGTTGGTTTTCCTCTACACACCTGAGTCGTGATGAGGTCACTTCTCAAATTATCCCGGGTGTCTGATGCAGAAGCATCCTAGGTGTAAGAGAAATCTTGAATCACCCAAAAATATTTCTATTTTTTTATTGAATAAGGGCTATCTTGTGTAGAGCTACTATTTATGCAAACTTGCTATTTTTAGTAAGTTGGTCTTACGATCTCGGAATGTTCTGATTTTACATGTGGAGGTTCATCTCAGTCATACGAGCCTGCCAACAAAGTGTCATGGCTAGATCAGGTCTAGTTTTGAAGATATTGAAGATTTTTGGTATTGGCAACAGGGTACAGAAACTTTGAACTCAGTTTTGAAGGCTTTAGAGGCCTCGGATGAGGTTGAAAATTTGGGAGACGAGCGCTTGCACCTAATAAGCATGTAGAGCGCTTCGTGGCATTTCCGAAATGGGGTTATAATAGTCAATCGGGTCAACTGGTGATGACTTATGGTCTCCAAAAGTTAGGCCACTTGCAATGGCGGAAAATAATTTTCCTTCAAAATTTTTGTTCGGGTTTCAAAAGTTATTTTGAGCCGACTTTGATGTAATAAATTGAAAAATAAAATAATTCTAAATTTGGTCGGCCCTTAGGGCTAAATTTCTGGAACCTTCTCGGGCGGTGGAAAATGTCTATATAAAGAAAGCCCGTAGTGTTGTCTAGGACAGTTCTGGGTAGTAGATCTGAGTATTGATTCGAGGCTTTGTCCTACATAATATTGTAAGGGAATACCCATGTGGCTTTTCATATTGTAATTCTGAAAGTTTGTAATTCCACATTTGTGGAGATAATAAGAAGCCAATTTTATGTTCTTGCATACTGTTGCTGTTGTTTCTTTGTATCTGTTATGTGTTTGTGGTATTAAGGGGAGCACCCTTCATCAATCTTACCTATCAAAGTAGGTTCGGTCATCCTGAATACACCTATTCATGTTATGCCTAGACCTCTCAATTATAACCTTCTTTTGGGTAGACCTTGGTTGCATGAAATGCATGCTATCCCTTCCACCCTTTACAATAAAGTCAAGTTTAGTCATAACAACATGATGTATACACTTCATGCGAATGATGCGCCAAATCCTTGTTTGAATATTCAAACCCACACTACTCCTATTCCTAATAGTAATCCTTCTTCCTCTAATGCTCTTCCTAACAATGATTGGGGAACCTTAGATTTTAATCCTACCCTTATTGGAGAGTATAAAGTTTCTAATCTTGATTTTTTGAAGCAACAAAGAGAATTTGAACAAGTTTTTACTTCTACTTCTAATAACTTTGTCGCTGCTTCTACCCACAATGAATCTGTCAAACCTACTAATGATGACATAGTGACTAATGAAGTTCCATTGACTCCTAATATGGCTTCTTGTTATGGTCCTGGTTATCATTTCCATTGACTCTACTAATGAATGTCAAGCTTTACATTATAAGATTAGGCAGCTCATTGATAGTAAGGTTATTTATATATCATGTGGCAATGAGTTGTATTTCAATCCTGTTTTCTCTAAATAACATTTATGTTCCTATTATGGAGCTCCACATTATGTAAACAGTGTTATCATAATCTTTGGGGGCTCTTTGTCTTGTATAGTGTTGTGAGCAATATAATAGGTCCCCTTTCATCCTTGTTCCTACGCTTGGAGGGCAAGAATGCCATATCCTTCTTTTCTGTCTTTCCGAGATCCACTTTTCCCTTAGTTAAGCAGTATCTATCTATTATGTGATATCCAATCATACATGAAAATTTTGGTTTGCACTGAGGATCTTTGTCCTTGATCACAACCTATTTCGTTGTTTTACATTGGGTTTCCATGGTTGATATATCTCTCACCTTGGAAGCTGAATAGTGTGCTATCCCTCACAGGGGTAACTTTTTCTCTTCTTGCATGATATCTCTTTGCATTCGTCCCTTCCATGGCCTCATAGGAGTTGTGACCTTCTTGGCTTGGACTGGGTGTTGTCTATGGATATTATCTTGATTTTGAAAAAAGTTTTATCCTTGTTCTTTTCTTTCCTTAACAAGTCAAAATAGTATGTTTTTTTCTATCTTAAGGAGGGGGGCATATATACGACCTCCCTCATTCTATATTATGTATTTTTTTTCTAACCCCTTGTTTTGCAGCATGCTAAATCCTCTGAAGATAATGCACATAAGTTGCTAAATCCTAAAGAGACACATTTCCAATTTCAAATATGCTAAATCCTCTAAAGGTAACACACATAAGTTGTTAAATCCTGAAGGGACACGCATTGCCAGTTTCAAATATGCTAAATCCTTGGAAGGTAACGCACATAAGTTGTTAAATCCTGAAGAGATGTGCATTTTACAAATGTATTCTATGGTGATATGAGCATATGGATCCATGGGTACTTTATAAAAGCCATTAGAAGACACACTACATACATGCACAAAGCCACCAGAAGGTGCACAACATTATGGGGTGACTATCAAGTTCTTTCTTGGTGGGTCACCCTATCCTTTTTGTTGTTCACAATGAGATACACACATCTTACTGGGGGAGCTAGCCACTCCTCTCTCCCCTTTTCTCTCTTTTTTCTAGTGATGTCTCTCTTATTGTAATCTTGGAGTTGACGAAGGTTTGAGTCCTTGGGGGCTTGAGGATTCCTTTGTCCTTTTGATTTCAATAAAATTGTCTTTTTCTTTGTGATCTCCTTTACCAAGAGTTTGCATCGAGTCCATACTCTTGCTAAAGTGGGGGCTTAATGTATTTTCTTAAAATGGAAGCACTTCCATGTTAAGAATGTTTAGCCATCTGAGTAAGTGGTTTGGGGTCATGTTGAATGCCTTGAATGGGTCTTTGACTTGGATCTGGCTTTTTCCCCTGTCCTGCCCCATTTTCCACTTCTTCTTGACATAATTTTGGCATCCTAAATTGCAAACCTGAGATTCTTGACCTCAAGGTCAAGGTCGACCTCGACTCTGACCTAGGTCACAGTCGACCACGACCTTGACCCTAGGGTCCGGGACCCTCGAGGTTACGTTCCAATTTCAGGGTTTCATCGAAATCTTGTCTTTTTCCTCTTCGGGGCCACTATTTCTCGGGTTAAGTGTCGAATTCTCAAATTAATATTTGAGGTGGACCTTTCTCAAGCTTTTTATAAGATTCCTAATTTATTATTTGAAATTATCCTTTCTCGAGTTCTGTGCCTAGGCTCAAATTAACTTTGGGGTTGGCCTTACCTCAAATTTTATGACAAGGCTCTTAAATAATTATTTTTGTTTCTATATTACAGGTGGTCCCCTTCTATATTTTTGTGTCAAGACTTTAATTTTATTTCATCTCCATGTGCACCTCTCTAGAGTTTTGTGCCATGGGCCTTTAATTATTGTTTTCTATGTGGCCTCTCTAGAAGTTTGTGCCCTAAATCACTATAAAAAAGAGCCTTCCTCTCTCATTTTCTCCATCTCATCTCATCTCACAATCTCTCAAGCTCTCAAGCAAGAAGATAAAGCATTCAAGCATTCAAACCTTCAAGTATTCAAGATCCAATTCATCAAGGAAATCCATTGTTAGCCATTGAAGGATTCAATCTCTATGGAGCCCTCTTGTTGAAGATTTCTCCATCCAATCATTTTAGCCTCTTCCTATTCTAAGATCCATTCAAGATTGGTGTTGAAGATCTAAAGATAATTGATTGGAGACATCCTCCATTTAATTCTACATTCATTTGGTGCATCCATACTTGTGGATTCAAGGATTCAAATCCTGCACAAGGGTTTCACCATATGCAAGGTGAATTGTTCCATTTACTTTGTTTATCTCTGCAATTCCAATTCAATTTCAAGGTTAATTCCTAAATTGGGGTTTGACTAAGGCAAACCCCTCCCCCAAACAAAAAAAACCATTTTTCTTGTAGGTACAGGTGTGGGACGGCGAATCTCAGTGCAGATTTACATAGCCTTTTTGCTGAACTTTCAGGATCCGCAAACAGAATTTCTGTCGGAGCAGTTGGGTCAAGGTCGACCTTTAATGGGGGGTAAGATTGTGCCCCTGGTTAAGATTGTACCCTGATGCTGAGGTCAAGGTCGACCTGGCTCAAAAAAGAAAAATATTTCTAGATTTTGTAGATCTCGTAGTTTTGGTTAAGGAAGAAATCAACAGTTTTCGACACAGTTTGATAGGGTTTTCAGTCGATCCTTTTTTGGAAGTAAGTACCTTTATTTGTTCATTTCAAAATTAGCATTTCTAGATTTACATTCCATCCCCTTAGAATTTATATGTATGTGTAAAATATTGGTTTTGGGGTCTCTTTTATGTGCAAACCATTGTTCTAGGACCCAATCCATATTTTTCATCTTATAGGTGTGTCTCCAACTAAGCATCTCAAAAGATTTCCCAAGCTTCTATTCACAACTTTTGTTTGTCCATCTGTCTATGGGTGAAATGTAGAACTATATTTCAACTCGATACCAAACTTTCTCCAAAGCGTCTTCCAAAAGTATCCAACAAATTTACTGTCTCGGTCCAAGATAATACTCCTCGGTAATCCATGCAATCTGACAGTTTCCTTAAAGAAAAGATCTGCTATATGTACTGCATCTGATGTCTTTATACAAGGTATAAAATGTGTCATTTTAGAAAATATATCCACAAAGACAAATATAGAATCATTACCTCTTACTGTGTTCGGTAAGCCAAGAACAAAATCCATACTGATATCAATCCAAGGTTTCTCGGGAACAAAAATCGGTGTATACAATCCACTATTCTGACTTACTCCTTTTGCAACTTGACAAATTCCCCAACTTTTTACAAATTTCTGAACATCTTTATACCTTCTTGAATGAAATATTCTTCCCATTTAGTACTCGATTGATCTTGAATAGGTGCTCTGCACTTTCTCCACGGCTCAGAAAAATCAAGATCAAATTCATAAGAATCTCTCATGTCATCAAAGCCAAGAACTTCAATTTTCATCCCGGTCATCAAAGATCTCCTTCAACTCAATGCATCACCAACTGAGTCAGTGACTCCACTCTTATGCTTTATCACAAATGTATAACCTTGCAAATACACAACCCATTTCACATGTCTCTGATTGAACTTATTCTAACTACCCAAATACTGTAAAGCCTTATGATCAGTATACAACACAAATTCACTCGGTATCAAATAATGTCTCTATTTCTTCAGTGCTTGAACAATAGCATAGAATTCTTGTTCATACATAGAGTATTCCCTTTTTGCATCATTCAACTTTTCACTAAAGAAAGCAACAGGTTTACCTTTTTGACTCAACACAGCTCCAATTGCACTACCACTTGCATCACATTCAACTTGAAATACCTTATTGAAATAATCAGTTCCCAAAATAAGCAATTCAGCAACCTTCTGCTTCAGAGTCTCAAAACTTTTATCAACTCCATGAGTCAACTTGAATTCTCTTTTATCTCTTCTCATAGTCTCAATCATAGCATTACAAATTGAACTAAAATTACTAATGAAATTTCAGTAAAAACTTGCCAAACCATGAAATGATCTTACCTCACTAACATTCTCAGGTGTAGGCCAATTCAAAATTGCTTCAACTTTTTTAGGATCCATCTTCAAACCCTCAGCTGAAATCATAAATCTCAAATACACAATCTCCTCTTTCATGAATGAACACTTTTTCAGATTTATCAGCAACTTTTCCTCTCTTAATCTCTAGAATACTCATTTAACATGCAACAAATGTTTTTCTCTGGTCTTACTCAATATCAGAATATCATGAAGGTATACAATCACAAACTTACCCAAGAATTTCTTCAAAACTTCATTCATCAACCTCATAAAAGTACTCGGTGCACTAGTTAAACCAAAAGCCATAACCAACCACTCATACAAACCTTCTTTTGACTTGAAATAAGTCTTCCACTCATCACCTTCTCTGATTCTAATCTGATGATACCCACTTTTCAAATCAATTTTGGTAAAATAATTTTCTACAGTCAAACTATCCATTATGTCATCCATTCTCAGTATAGGAAACCTATATTTCACTGTTATCTTGTTAATTACTCTGGAATCATTACATATTTTCCATTCTCCATTCTTCTTAGGTGCCAATATAGCTGGTACTGCACAAAGACTTAAACTTTCTTTGATCAAACCTTTCTGCAACAATTCTTGAATATGTCAGTTCAATTCCTGATTCTCGATAGGCATCAATCAATGTGGTGCCTTATTCTGTAAACTAGCTCTAGGGATTAGATCCATGCAATGATCTATGCTTATTTTTGGTGGTAAACCATCATGTACATTATCAGAAATAATTTCATTGTACTCGGTGAGTAACTTATCAATCTCCTCAGGGACACTATCTTCTATTTTCTTACTCGGTTTGTTAGGAATCACATCAAAACATACATCATTCTTCTTCAAATCCTTAACAAACTTTCTTCCTTCCATCAAGAAAACTTTCACAGATGTGCAAACATTACTAATAGGTTCTTAATCAAAGGTAACAAGATTTTTCTGCTTCAATCAGCCCAAATAGTATATTTATGCAATCTCTCATTATATATAGCATGTCTATCATATTCCCAAGGTCTACCCAGCAAAATATGACAACAATCCATAAGCATGATATCACATAACACCTTTGTTAATATGATTTAGAACAAAAGAGAGGGGGGGTGAATCAGTTGTTCTCAAGTCCTCATCTATAAAATAATTTCAAAAACTTTTCTTTAAAATAGATCAAGCAACCAAAACAAACTCTGTCATCACTGATTCAATAATAGAAACATATAACTCAATAGTCCACTATCCAACTATATCTAGCTTGAAAAACACAGAAATGTTCAAACCCAAAAACATTCACACAAGTATTGACACCGGGATTTATAGTGGAAACCCAATATGGGAAAAACCACTTTGTAACATGCTACTATTATTTTCACTCTTCTGAAGTGAGCTCGGTTAAAAGCCAACCCTGTCAAAGGTTACAATACACACTGTCAAGTGTGACCCGGTTAAAGGATTTCAATCACCATGTTAAAAGTGAGCCTGGTCAAAGGACTTACATACACTCCATTAGAATGCAACCTTGTTCAAAGGATTTAACATATGACTCTTAGGTCAACCTCTGTTAAAAGGATTTTGACTGTTACAATGGTTAGAAAGTAGCAGTATTATTGATCTAAAAACATACAACTCACTTGCAAAATATCAGATCCAATTCCGTACACAAATGCTGGTTTACTGACTTTGAAACTTTTCCATCTCCACTTCTGATCTACTCGAAACTTTCCTTCAAGCAATCACCACACTTTTCCTTCAGCCTTTTCGCTTATACAGTCAATAAAACTTTATTGTTCTTCCAGCATCTCCTTCACCCATGCATACACATACCTAGTGCTTCGGTTCCCTTAATACTTTCCTCTGCTAGCTTAACTTTTCTTTTGCCACTTAATCTCCTTCATAGATCTTAGGGTTAGGTCAAATACATTGAATCTACTCGCTTCATGTTCTTCGTCTCCTCTTCTAGAATCATCTCAAATCTCATAAAGATTTACCATAAAACGTTTTACAACGCATTAAATGTTTCTATACAATCAATAAATAAAGTCAACACGTTTTACATAATCCAAGAATTCAACAATGTCGGCTCCAAATCTGAATTCTCTTTAAATATAAAATTGTTGATGCTCGGTCAATACTGTGATCATCCACTCAGTCTCCATGTAAAACGCTCGGTCACTACTAAAACTGTTTGCTCAACAAATACTGTCTTCCTTGCCAATTTACTGATACTTGGTCGATACTAATTTTTGCTCGACATCCACTAACTCGGTCGACTCTGTCATAACTCGACTTAAACATGATTTCTTCATTTTTGCTCAGTTAAGCCTACCAGCTTAGTCTTCAATCTTACTAAGATAAACAATACATTGTCTCATCATTGTACAACATAGTCAGGTACACTTTGTAGTATCAAGATAACTCAACCTTTCCTTAGGTGCTATTGTTAGCAACCTTTCTTTCCCTTCTCACCATAGATATCGTACTTTCCTAAGTAGCAACAATCTTACCAGTTAAGGTTTGACATCAATGACAATACAATAATTGTTTCACTTGCAGTTTCCAACAACCTTATCATAGTACTTTCCAATTTTCAAATTCACATAACATTGTTCACTTACCAAGAGTGTATCTTGATCTTTGATCTATGAAATCTGATAGGGCTTCGGATGTTCCAACCTTTTCAACTGCAAGTTTGTAACTATTTCCTCAGATGCCAAGTTCTGCGAGCTACCACTATTAATGATTACCTTCCAAACTTCATCAAAAACTCTACATCTGGTCTTGAACAAACTTTTCTTTACATGATCTTCTTTTTTACTTTCACTCCAAAGTGCTCTCCTTACCATCAAGATCTTTTCCTTCTCAGGTTCATTCGATGACTCTTCTTGCACCAAAGCATTTATATTGTTACCGACCTTCTTACTTGCATGTATACACTCAAATGATCTATGTCCTCCACAATTGTAACAAGTTCTTCGGAAACCACCTCTGTTATAACTACCTCGGTAGTTACTACCTCTGCCTCTAGATGAACTTTCACCTTTCCAGTCAATCTTGTCTTTATGCATATTTGTCTTTTCAGGTTCAAATCTACTATTTTCACCATGAGATCTACCTCTTCCTCTAAGGAATCTACCACCTCTACCTCTTTGTCTTTGCTCATATTTCTTGTTCAATTTCTCCTCGGCCTTCAATGCAAATTGATAAGCCTCTTCAATGTTCTCCAATTTAACCAAACTGATTTTTTCTTGGATGGAAACTCTCAAACAATTCATGTATCTAGCAATTATTTCCACATCATCTTCATCATGTCCAGATTTGATATCTAATATATAGAATTATTCAGGATATTCTTTTACCGAGCTATCTTTCTGCCTCAAACTTTGCATTTGCCTAACTATGTTAATATGATAATCACAAAGTAAGAACTTTCATTTCAATTTATTCACCATCTTATTCCATACCTTGATTTTGTCTTTGCCTTTTCTCTTTCTGTCTAACTGCAGATGTTCCCACCACAAGGATGCATGACTCTTTAACTTTGTGCTTGCAATTTTCACCTTCTTTTCCTCAGGAACATTTTCATACTCAAAGTACTTTTCCATCTCAGTGATCCAGTCCACCAATTCATCAGTATCCAATTTTCTACTATACTCAGGAGGATTAAAGTGTGGTGTAGACTTCAGATTTGTCAAAGCCTTCAACAATCTTTCCTCACCCTAATCCATCATAGGTGCAGGTTCTAGATCAACTTGTTCTTCCTCAATTTCATCATCACTAACATCTTCAAGGTGGTCTTCCTCTTCTCTGGGCTGTCTCAACAGCTTCCAATGTAGCAACAAATTGTCTCAACATGTCTACCAATCCTAGATCCGCATCTCACCTCCCATGAACCATCTTGAAACCCTCTACAATTGCAGGCCAGATCGCAACCTGCTACCACACAACAAATCAACTAGGGTTTGAAAAGAAGGAACCCTCAAACCTAGATTCGCAAACCTAGATCTAGATCTCACCTCGCTCTAATACCACCTAACGCAAGGGTAGATGAGGAGAGGGTCCAAAGGCACACCCTAACCAAGTCCACCTTGCATAGATCACACAGGGAAGCAACAACACACAAGTGAGAGAGAGAATGAAGATGATCTTTCATATATTTACTTCGAATTGATTCATACGTGTCGGGTTGTAAGGCCTTTCCGGTTTAGGCCAGATATTACAATCAAGTACAAAAGTCCTCCAACATACAAAAATCTGCAATAATCTCTAATCTTCTATCTTCTATCTTCTAATTGAACTGACTCCCTAAACTCTAACCAAACAACTACATTTATACAAGAGGCTACTGAATCAAGTCGGCCTTCAAATCCATCATCATAGGAAGGAATGACCAAATCTAGGTCCACACGCTTCCCAATGATGGATACCATCATTAAATCCATGACCAAAATTAATTGCAAGAGTTGTCCTCAATAGAAATCTAAAAATAAACAACTCGGTAAGAAAGGATAACCGAGCGCCAGACAAGCATCGCCAAGTGCCAGGGAAATTCGTCGAATGCCAGAGAGATGACCAACCAACTTGGGAAACAAAGGAAACTGAGCAACACCAAACCAACTCGGTCAAAGAAGGAACCGAGTAACACAAGTAAACTCAAACATGTTTTTGGTGACACAAGATTGCCAAGGACCCGAGATGCTCCTGCATCAGTAATAAATTTTTCGGTTAAGGCTACAAAGATTTGATCACTTCTAATGATCTTACCCTATTAGAGGTAACAATAAGATCAGCTAGATCTACCCAGTTAGAGGATTTTAGCAACACAATTAAGTGTACACTCAGTTAAGAGATTTTACAAAAGAACTGTGAAGTCTACTATGCTAAGAGATATAAGGTCTTCTAGAATGGTTGAAAACTCACAGTAAGATTGATCTATAAATAGGAACTAATCTTTCCTGATATCATATCTGTTATGTACTTATCTATTATCACTTTACTGTGATTGATCTATTCTCTGATTTCTGCTCGGTAGCCTTCTGTTTATGATAAACTGTATGCTCTTTTAATGCTTGTCAATCATAACCTTGTCTAATCTTCAGATGTCTTTAATGGTGATTACTACATGTGTGATACATGTCAAAATGGCATGTATACAATTTTTATATCAACCTAATTTGACCTAATTATGGTTAGGATACTATCTTACAAAACCTAAGATCTATGGTTCAAATGAATAACCTAGATCATCTTTACATAGCAATTATCAATAATGAAATGATTACATCCATATTAAATTTCATCTCAATCTTGCTAAACCATTTTCTAATCAGTGTAAATCATTTCCTTGTAGTTTGTGTCATTCCAAACTGCTATGTCGCTTCTTGTTTCACTTGGCATATACTGCATTCATCACTCAGTAATTAACTGGTGCTCGCTTCATATGAATGCTCGGTGACTACTGTGCTCAGTACTCGGTAATCATCTAGCTTGGTAAGAGTGCTCAGTCAAAACTGTATTCGATTATCATAGTGATCTGGCTTGTGTTTTGCTCGGTGTCTAGGCTCTGTGTATTGACTGACTATCTTGTCTTGTCTCCTTTACCAACTATATGACTGAGTGATACTAATGACAACCATTAATGCTCTTTAGGAGTAATAAAGAAGAGTTGAAATACTTCTCACTCAGAGTTCAACTCCTCAATCATAGTTAATCATTCATTCAATCATGAAATCTTGATTAAAACCCTTAAAAATCTTATAAATAGAGAGCCAAACATTTTATTTTTGAAAGAACCACAATTACTTTGAGTTCTTATGATGGCACGATCTTGAGCTCAATTCTAAGAGCCCACATTGCATGTGAAGGAGAACACAAAGGAAGGACTATGTATGGTTTGTATATTCATTTGTTTTTTTAATGAAATTCATTATGTATTGATGTTTATGCTTTTTGTTTATCTTGCATCCTTTCTTGGTTATTGGGAATACTAATTGCAATAACAATCTCTTTGTGGTTGAGCTTTTACATATTATTGCAGGTATTTATAGATCCTATTATTCCAAATTATAGTATTCATAAACATCTTTTGTACAACCAAGAAAGGGCTTCAAATATAAGGTAGTATTATCTTTTAAGAATTCATATTATTTATGTATTCTCTCCTCCTCTAGAAGTACACAATAGTTATTATCATCATCTATGTTGTTATCAAGGTAGAAACAATAACATTTGGTTTGATTGAGATGCACCCCTAATCAGCATAAACATTCATCATATTTCAAGTAGACAGGCTCATATCTAGAGGAGTTCACCTACAATAGTACCACAAACAAAGAGAGCTCAATATAAAAAATATTTGAACAATTTAAATAGAAAAAAAACTAAAGGAAGTAAAGCCACACACTAGAATCTTGTTAGGTTTTTTTCATCTCTCAGTTAGAGATATCAAAACCTATGTTAATTCCATTTTTTATCACATCTAAATTTTTATCCTTTGTACACTAGAAAACAACACTTGAGTTCTACCCATCAACCCAAGATTTTAATATCAATTTCCTCTCTACACATTGTATTTAGATATTCCTTCTACTCATGTCTTTTTTGGTAGTTTTGACATTTAGTTAAACTTGTTCAATTTACCCATATTCATTCACACATGCTCAATCAATCCTCTACCAAAGTAATAACAAAAGAGAGAGTGTGTATCTAGAATATCTTGTCTTTTTGTTATTATACCAACTAAGGATGTTCATTCCTCTATAATGTTTATAGGAGAAGGTATGACCAGGGTTAATGCATAGTCTAGGATCACTTTTCACACACATCATTATCCTTGAAAAAGGTATTTTTTGAAGTTGTCTTTTTTACTACTATCTTCTCACTCTCTAAAAGGATATTTGGGACCAAATTAAAATAACCTATCCTCCAACAATTAAAACACATGAAAGGAAACTTACCTTTGTATATTGCAGGCGCCTTTTATCAACCTTCTTAAAAAAAATTCTTCAACCTTATTAAACCCATCATGTGATGAACATCGTCCTCTACCTTCTCATAAACCTTTAATTTTGCCTCCCTTTTACAATAATCCTTATAGAAATCTCCTATTTTAAATGTTGATAGAGCACAATACAATTGGTCTATTAACGAATTGTCTAAGTCCTTACTTTATTCGATGGTAGAAACCTTATGACTATAGCTTTTAGGAAGAGATTTGAGTATATTTTTAATAGCCTTATCTTCCTTAAATTCTATATCATTACCTCTAATGTCATTTTCCATTTCATATACTTAATGCATGGAGTAAGAAAAGTCTTCATCTTCTCTGACTTTAAAAGTTCTAAATCTAGTTTTAAAATTATGCATCTTTATATGTTTGAATTTACAAGTTTCTTCATATATCTCATTGATCTTTTCCTAAATTTTTGTTAGGAAAATCTTTTGCAACATTCCATTTATATTTGGTTTCTATTTACATTAAGCTTAAGTGTGAGCAGTGTTTTTTTCAAAAAATTTCCAAATGGTTTGGATGGGCTAGATAACTGTACTAGTAAATTTTTGTTGCTAGACCACGCATAGATTTGAATATATTGAAGTTTTCATCATTGAAGTAGCTGAAGAAATTTTACAAATTATGAAACTTTTAAGGCCTTAAGGTTCTTAAATAGTTTGAAAGTGTATATCATAGGTCTATCTTGTTATATCATAATACAACATGTCTTATGATCTTTCTTCTCTTCTCTCTGCTTGATTATCTTCTTTCTTCTTTTCTTGTTTCTTCTCTTTGATTTCTTCTTCTTGTTTTTCCTCTTTCTTCTCTTCTTCTTGCTCCTTTTTCTTCTCCTCATTTTGTTGTTGTTGTTGTTGTCCTGTAGTCTTGGTAGAGGTAACCTGCTCAGTATTTTGTTTTGTATTTTTCTCAGTTTCATTAAGTTCCTCAGTTTCTTTTTGTTCAGTCTCCTTTTGTTGTTCGGTATTCTTATCCTCTGCATTTATAGGAATGTCTTTGACAACTTCAAAAATAACTTCATGAATTTTAGAATGATCAGGTACTTGTAAAACTGGATTCTCATCCATCAAGTTTGTTGTACCAGTATCATCGGTTTCCATGTATTCAGTGTCTTTATTCTTAGTCTCCATGACATATTCATCTTTTCTTATTTCTTCTGCATCTTTTCTTATTTCTTCTGTTGGGTCCTTATCTATGATGTCTTCAGTTATTACCTCATACTTTTCTTGTGTCAAATAAATAGGATCACATTTACCTTGAAGTACCTTAGTCTCAGTTGACTAGTTTGGGAAGTAGATTTCTCTCCATTTTTCATTAGTTTCTTTACGTACTCCTTCAAGTTCTCCGACCATGATCCTTAAAGTTCTTTCCTTGATTGGAAATTTTCTAGAGTTCTTTTGCAATGTTTCCTTAATCTCAGGTACTGACAACTCAGGAACAGTTAGTACTAGGGATCTTTCCCTCATCTTGTTCTCAAATGTCAATGCATACTTCCATATTGCATCAATTTTCTTGTAGAGTTCATCAAGTAGTCGGTTGGAAACTTCAGTAGGTATACTCTTGAATTTATGCAATGTAAAAATAATTGTATCCTCTATCATTTCCTTGTCTTCATCACTCAGCTTCTCATACTTAACATATTTTATTCCTCCAAACCCTCCATACTTCTTAATATTTTCAAGAAATTCATATAAACTTTTTGGTTTTGAGGGTTGGCTCTGCACAACTTTGAATTGACTTAGATCTTCAAATTCGGTTTTATTATCCTCTTGCAATTTTAGTTTTCTTCTCAGTCTGGTAGATGTTTTCTTTTCTCTTACATATGTTTTTGGTTTTGGTTGCTCATGCTTAGGTTTCCTCGTTGTAGTTGTAGACCTTGTCAATGGTCTCATTCCCTCGGAGCTCGGTGATTTCTTTTCCACTTTTGGTTTCTTACCCTTAAGTTCAGATGGACCTGCCTCATCATCTTCAATTATCACTCCAATATTTTCTTATAGATCAATAATAGTTATGCTTGTTTTCCTTTTAGCCTTAGGTATCAAGATACCTAGTTTTATCTTTTCCTTAACCTCCTCATATGTTCCATATCTTTTTGCTCTCCTATCCACAGATTTAGCTAGTAGGGCTTCAATTTGTTGTGATGTGTTAGGATTAGGTAATATTGAGAGGGGGGGTGAATCAGTATTACAGAACTTTGATCTTTTCAACTTTAAAAAATTATAAACAATCCAAAGTAATGCAGAAATGAAAAAAACATATAAGCATAACACATTACTCATTACACCATGATTTGTTCTAGAGGAAACCCTGGCCAAAGGGAAAACCCCGGTGGGGATGGTACCCACAAATATGTAATAAAATATAATATCCTGGCTAGGAGATCTAGCCCTATTAGGAGTTGATTGTTACATAGTACATTTCCTTGTTAGAGGAATACAAAACACCTAGTTAAAGGTGGTGAGCACACTGCTCTTACAATCAATACTTGTCTCAAAAGAGGAACAATACAAGCACTTATCTTGCTTAGATAGTTCCAATTATAGCTCGGCCTCTTACTAATCTCGCATCTGATCTCTGCTCTTACATTCACATCCTTTGATCATATCACCAACTTGGGTCTCATGTGAAAGATTGCCCTCAGGATGCCTTCTAATCTGATCAATAATAAAGGCTAATGTCAAATCGTACCCTGGTACTAAGAGCACTCTACTGGACTTAACCAATTTCCTAGCATTCTCTACAGAGATAGTTTCTAATTTTGGATCATAGGCAGCTAAGGCTTTTAGTGCCTCATCATCTGGATCAATACCATCAGTCACTATTTTGGCAATCTCTTGTTGCTTCCTCCATATCAGGAAATTCTTAAACTCCTCAAATTTGATGAACTGAGCAACTCTTCCTGGTACATTTCCCTTTCATCTTTGCCCAGCAGCATAGGTAACTCCACTTCTTCATATGTGGCAACTTTCTTCCCCTCTCTAATAGTCTTTCTCATATGGTGATAATAGGCTCTATCACCAGGCACTAAAGTTGCAATCCTGTCTGTTTCTTTCTTATGTTTCTTCCCTTTTGAGGGCTCACCTTCCTCTAATCTTTGTTTCTTTTGGAGAGGCTAATTTACATCCTCTGCCTCAGGGGCATCCTGACTTAAGTCAACAACAGGAGGCTCTCCTACTTGAGGTGGGCTATCTCCTTCATGTGAATCATTCTTCATAATCTAAGGAAGAACAGTCCTTTTTTACCTCTTGTTTTTCTTCAAGCTGAGCCTCTAATTGGTTGGAGAGAGTATCATACATCTCCACCATTCTATCAATTCTTTTCAAATAGGAGAGGTCAGGGAAAAATCCTCCAAAGCCAACACCAGGCTTTCTTAGTTGAGCTTCCAAATTCAACAAGTCATAGAATTTGGTAATTTTCCTTCTTATTTTGTCCTCATCCAACATATTTCTTGTCACATCTTCTTCATCACACCCCTCATGCTCTTTGATAGCACCAATGTTGGGGATTAGTGTCTTTCTGGCATTCTTGATAAAATCCTCTGAATCTACATACCTATATACACCGGAGGCCATTCTGAAATGATTCAACCATGTGCTAATGATGAAGGGTGCTCCCCTTAATACCACAAGCACATAATAGAAATAGAGAAACAACAACAATAATATGCAAGAACGGAAAATTGGCTTCTTATTATCTCCACAAATGTGGAATTACAAACTTTCAGAATTACAATATGCAAAGCCACATGGGCATTCCCTTACAATATTCTGTAGGACAAAGCCTCGAATCAATACCCAGATCTACTACCCAGAACTGCCCTAGACAACACTACGGGTCTTCTTTATATAGGCAATTTCCACCACCCGAGAAGGTTCTAGAAATTTAGCCCTTAGGGCCAACCAAATTTAGAATTATTTTATTTTACAATTTATTACATCAAAGTCAGCTCAAAATGAGTTTTGAAACCCAAACAAAAATTTTGAAGAAAAATTATTTTCTGCCATTTCAGGTGACCCAACTTTCGAAGACCATAAGTCATCACTCGTTGACCCGATTGGCTATTATAACCCCATTCTGGAAACGCCACGAAGCGCTCTACAGGCCTGACAGGCGCAAAGCGCTCGACACCCAAATTTTCAACCTCATCCGGGGCCTCTAAAGCCTTCAAAACTGAGTTCGAAGTTTCTGTACCCTGCTGCCAATACCGAAAATCTTCAATATCTTCAAAACTAGACCTGATCTAGCCATGAAACTTTGCTGGCAGGCTGATATGACTGAGATGAACCTCCACATGTAAAATTAGAACATTCCGAGATCGTAAGACCAACTTACTAAAAATAGCAAGTTTCCATAAATAGCAACTCTACACAAGATAGCCCTTATTGAATACAAAAACAGAATATTTTTGGGTGATGCAAGATTGCTCTTACACCCAGGATGCTCCTGCATCAGACACCCGAGGTAATTTGAGAAGTGACTCTGTCACGACTCAGGTGTGCAGAGGAAAACCAAGACAATTAACCTCCTCTTTTGTTAGCCATGATGAATCTTCAATAGGTCGTCCTTTCCATTTGACCAAATACTCTTCATATGTCCTGTTCCTTGTGCTTCTGCCAACATGACTGTCCAGTATGTCTTCAATCTCCTTGATATCTGAACTAGTTGCTGGAATACTCCACTGTGCTGCTGCAACCTCATCTTCAACACCTCCTCTATGATACTCCGTCAAATCTGAAATGTTAAACACTGGTGAAATATTCAACTCACTAGGCAATTCTACCTCATATGCATTTCCCGAATCATGCTTCTTCAATATCTTACATGGTCCAAACTTCTTCATTTTCAGCTTGTTATATGTACCAACCAGAAATCGCTCCTTCCGCAAATGAACCATGACTTCATCGCCAACCTAAAATTCCTTATGCCTCATTTTCTCATCTACCTTAGCCTTATACTGCGCATTCATCTTGGTAATATGCTTCCTCACCTCCTCATGGCTGTTCTTCAAGTGTTCTGCAAAATCCGCAGCTTCAGCACTACTTATTTCTCCTTTATCTATCTTTCTCAATTCAGATGCATTTCTTGGACTACTTCCATATACAATCTGGAATGGTGATTTACCAGTGCTCCTATTGACAGAATTATTGTATGCAAATTCTACCTATGGTAAAATCAAATCCCATCCTGTTGGCTTATCTCCAAACAAACATCTCAGCAGATTTCCCAAACTTCTATTCACCACCTCTGTCTGTCCATCAGTCTGTGGATGATGTGATGAACTGAACTTCAAATCTATCTTCAACTTCTTCCACAATGTCCGCAAAAAATATCCAACAAACTTAGTATCTCGATCTGAAACTATGGTCTTTGGCAAATCATGTAGTCTCACCACTTCTCTGAAAAATAATTCTGCTACATCAACGGCATCATTAGTCTTCTTGCAGGCAATGAAATGTGTCATATTCAAAAATCTGTCAACCACCACAAAAACTGAATCATGTCCCCGCTGTGTCCTCGGTAAACCAAGAACAAAGTCCATACTGATATCCTCCCAAGGCTTCTCTGGTATAGGCAATGGCTGATACAACCCTGTATTCTGCTTCACTCCTTTCGCCATCTGACATACTCTGCAACTCTGTACAAACTTCTTCACATCTTGCTGCAATTATGGCCAATAATAATTTTCACTAACCAAAGCAAGAGTTTTATCACGACCAAAATGTCCCGCCAATCCTCCACTATGCTTCTCCTCGATGAGATTCTCCCTCATAGAACTTCGTGGAATGCACAACTGACTATCTCTGAATAGCATATCATCCTAGATGATGAAATCCAACCATTTCGTCCTATCTAGAGTAACAGGTTCTGTACAAGCTTTCCAAGCTTCACCAAAATCAAGATCCTCTGGATACAAATTCTTGAGTTCCTTGAACCCAACCACCTCAATCTGCATCTCTGTCAGCAATACTTGCCTTCTGCTAAGAGCATCTGCAACCCTGTTAGACTTTTCACTTCTGTGTTTCAAAACAAATGTATAACTTTGCAAAAACTCAACCCATTTCAAATGCCTCTGATTCAACTTTCCTTGACTATTCAAATATTGCAAAGCTTGATGATCAGTATACAAAACAAACTCCTTAGAAAGCAGATAGTGTCTCCACTTCTTCAATGCCTAAACTATAGCATAAAATTCTTGATCATAGACAGAATATTTTCTCTTGGCATCATTTAACTTCTCACTAAAATAAGCAACAGGTTTACCTTCTTGGCTCATAACAGCTCCTATTGCAGTACCACTAGCATCACAATCTACTTTAAATACCTTATTAAAATCTGGAAGTGCTAAAACAGGTTGTTATGTAACTTTTTGTTTCAACAATTGAAAACTCTTTTCTGCCCCATTAGTCCACTTAAACTCTTTTCTATCCCCTCTCATTGTTTCAGTCAAGGGTCCACAAATACTGCTAAAATTTCTGATAAACTTTCTGTAAAAGCTAGCCAAACCATGAAAAGATCTTACCTCAGTAGCACTCCTTGGAGTAGGTCATTCAAGGATAGCCTGTACCTTCTCTGGGTCCATTTTTAGACCTTCTGCTGAAACTACAAATCCCAAATACACTAATTCTTTCTTCACAAAACTGCACTTCTTCAAATTAATCAACAATTTCTCATCTCTCAATTTCTCAAACACCATACGAATATGCATCATATGTTCATCTAATATCTTGCTAAAAATTAAAATATCATCTAGGTAAACAATGACAAACTTACCCAGAAATTCTTTCAGAACCTCATTCATGAGCCGCATGAAAGTGCTCGGTGCATTGGTTAGCCCAAAAGGCATGACTAACCACTCATATAGTCCTTCCTTTGTCTTGAAGGCAGTCTTCCATTCATCTCCTTCTTTGATCCGAATCTGGTGATATCCACTCTTCAGATCTATCTTTGAGAAATACACAGCTCCACTCAAACAATCCATAATATCATCCATTCGTGGAAATGGAAACCTATACTTGATTGTGATCTTGTTTATTGCTCTGGAATCTGTACACATCCTCCACTCTCCATTCTTCTTTGGTGCTAATACCGCTGGTACAGCACAAGGACTCAGACTCTCTCGAATCAACCCCTTCTGCAATAACTCATGTACTTGTCTGTTCAACTCTTCACTTTCTGCTGGTGTCATTCTGTGTGCTGCCTTATTTGGCAAACTAGTTCCTAGAATCAAATCCATCTGATGACTGATCTTCTTTACCGGTGGTAATCCATCAGATACATTATGAGATACAATATCCTGAAACTCATTCAACAAATATGCAACCTCTACAGGTACATCCTCTACTTCTTCTTTACCAACTTTTAGAATTAAAGCAAAACACACATGCTCATGCCTCATACCATCTAGGAATTTTCTTCCATCAACAAATGTTATTCTTGCATTACCACATACGTTTTCTTCGGTCTCCTTCAATGGCTTTAGCTTATGTCACACTCCATCCTTTTTCAAGGAATAGGTATTCGCACGACCATCGTGTACAGCACATCTGTCAAACTGCCACGGTCTACCCAATAACATATGACATGCATCCATAGAGATGATATCACATAGTACCTCATCTTGGTACTTGCTGATCTTGAACTTTACCAGGCACTGTTCACTGACCATGACCTTGTGGTCATCCTGCACCTAGGCAATCCGATATGGATGTGGGTGTTTCTGTCTCTTGAGCTTCAACTTTGTCACCATCTCTTCTGACACCAAATTGTCAGTGCTTCCACTATCGATAGTCACATCACAGCATTTACCCTCACACTTGCATCGAGTGCAAAACAGGCTCCTCCTTTGTTCAGGTTCATTCTCACCACTCAGCAAGACTCTTGTGTTAATTAGCGTTTCTCCTCTTTCAGCATCTTCAGAATTTGATGATCTAGCATCTTCATCTACATGTGCAACTCTGGCCTGGCCTTCATTTCTCCTGTCTGTTCTGCCTTGGCGCTGAGGACATTCAAATGCCCTATGACCTTCTTCTCCACAGTGAAAACATGTTCCACGGAAGCCTCCTCTTCCAGATCCTTGTCCTCTTCCTCTTCCTCTTTGATCTCTATTATTCTGATCATGGAAGCGATTGGAATTATTTCGTCGCTGATTCTGACTGCTACTGGCCTCATCCTTCTTTTTTGGATCTTCATTTCGGCCACCATATGATCGTCCACCAGATCGTCCACCGCGACCTCTTTCATTTTGTCTGCTCTCGAACTTCTTGTTCAGCTTTTCCTCTACTTTTAGGGCAAATTGGTATGCCTCCTCAATACTGTTCATTCGAACCAGATTCAAGTCCTCCTGAATGCTTGGCCTTAACCCATTAAGGTATCGGGCAACTTTCTCCTTATCAGCTTCTGCATGGCCTGTTCTGATGAAGAGTCGATAGAACTCCTCTATATACTCCTGAACAGATCTTCCTGCTTGCTTCAAACTTTGCATTTTCTTTAGTAGATCAAGCTCATAATCAACAGGAATGAACTGTCACTTCAATTTATCCACCATCCGATCCCATCTTGTGATTTTATCTTTCCCTCTTCTATTTCACTCCAAATGAATTTCTTGCCACCAGATCTTCACATGACCTTTCAGTGTGGCCTTCGCAAATTTGACCCTATCAGGATCCTCAACATCTTCATACTCAAAATATTCCTCACATTCATTGATCTAGTCGATCAATTCTTCTGGGTTAAGATTTCCAGAAAATGTAAGAACCTCAATCTTAGGTCTTTTCCCAATCTTGGAAATTGCCCGAAAAAGTCTTTCTTCCTCTTGGTTCACAATTTCAGCTTCTCCTTCTTGATATTCTTCTTCGGCTTCATCCTCACTTTCGTCTCCAACATTAAGATTCATTCTTCTGCAAATCTCTTCTTGCAATGCTTGCACTTGTCTCTGCAGCTCTCTAACCTCAGGTGTCACAGCACCAGCTCTTCTACCACGTTCTCTTCGTGGAGGCATTTTCGCGATGCGCGCTGAAACCCTAACCACGGTCCTGGTGCAAACTACCTCACAGTTAGCGATCTGCTTACACACTCAAGAACTTCTGCTCTGATATCACTTGATGAAGGGTGCTCCCCTTAATACCACAAGCACATAACAGAAATAGAGAAACAACAACAATAATATGCAAGAACAGAAAATTGGCTTCTTATTATCTCCACAAATGTGGAATTACAAACTTTCAGAATTACAATATGCAAAGCCACATGGGCATTCCCTTACAATATTCTGTAGGACAAAGCCTTGAATCAATACCCAAATCTACTACCCAGAACTGCCCTAGACAACACTACGGGCCTTCTTTATATAGGCAATTTCCACCGCCCGAGAAGGTTCTAGAAATTTAGCCCTTAGGGCTGACCAAACTTAGAATTATTTTATTTTACAATTTATTACATCAAAGTTGGCTCAAAATGAGTTTTGAAACCCAAACAAAAATTTTGAAGAAAAAATATTTTCTGCCATTTCAGGTGACCCAACTTCCGAAGACCATAAGTCATCATCCGTTGACCCGATTGGCTATTATAACCCCATTCTGGAAATGCCACGAAGCGCTCTACAGGCTTGACTGGCGCAAAGTGCCTGTCGCCCAAATTTTCAACCTCATCTGGGGCCTCTAAAGCCTTCAAAACTGAGTTCAAAGTTTCTGTACCCTGCTGCCAATACCGAAAATCTTCAATATCTTCAAAACTAGACCTGATCTAGCCATGAAACTTTGCTGGCAGGCTGATATGACTAAGATGAACCTCTACATGTAAAATTAGAACATTCCGAGATCGTAAGACCAACTTACTAAAAATAGCAAGTTTCCATAAATAGCAACTCTGCACAAGATAGCCCTTATTGAATACAAAAACAGAATATTTTTGGGTGATGCAAGATTGCTCTTACACCCAGGATGCTCCTGCATCAGCTAAGCTATGGTAATTCCCTTTTACCAATCAGGAAACTTGACACTCTGAACTGCCAAGGAGTGAAAGTTCATTTTCTGTGAGGTGTCAGGTATTCTTTGTCAGTCCAAATTAATTGCCATATGAATTCTAGTACGGAAATTCTTGGAGGTACATACTTAGGGAGTATGTGTGGGGGTTGTGGGAATCCATAGACTATAATTATTGTGTAATTCTGGCCCCAAGTATAACTCACCCCAATTATGGCCCATTGGCCACTAATCAACAAATTGCTTAGGCCTAAGAAGCTTCAGCATCCTAACTGGTAGCCTTGTTATATTTGTCCCTAATAAGTTCAAAATTGGTAAGACTACCCAATTTTGAAAAGCGCAAAAGTCATTTTCATTTGATGTGTAATTCCACACCCTTAACCAGAATTGTACTAGATTGGGCTGTCCTTCAAACATTATCCTTGGTCTCAGCATATACCCATCCAGACTGTTAATATTGTAATATAAAATCAAGTGCATTAAGAGAGAATAATGTATGAACTTTGCTAGCCTCTTGTCCTCTTTAATCATCATCAAGCCTTCATGCATTCTGTCAATTACATACTGAATGTAATTGTAATTTGTATTAGCATGTGAATTTTGCATGTCCAGGATTATCATCAGTATGTCTACTGGCGTCATTTCTACATCTTTATCTATTCCTATAACTCTACATAGTTCATAGCCCATATATTTCATATAGAAATGGAGGGCTTTATACTCATAAGGAGCTTTCATGTGTGCTAGGAGAGGGGCTATATACTTGCCAGTTCTAGACATATGTTGGTCAATTTGGGTTCCTACAAGCCCTAATTGGCTTACATATTTCTCCTTTTCCCTTTTGAGGTCTATTTCTGTGGAAGAAGATGAAAACAAATTAAAAGCCTTCATGAAAGATCCCCTATCGAGAGTCACTAGGGCTGACTGATCACTCTTTCTAATTGTTTTAGACACAGGGTCATAGAGTCTATCCAACTCATGCATAAGGTCAACGTCTAAGAAAACATCTAGAAAAATTAGCTTGGCCATACCTAGGGTCCATGCATTAAAAATGGGGATGGCTCTACCACAGTTATTATAAAAGTAACTAAACAACATGAAACTAGAACATGAGGGAGTAACAGGATCTCTACAATCTACCACGTAGTCAAGAAAGACTTCATCACTAACCTTTTTATTTTGATTTGATCTAGGGAGAAAATTAATAAATTCTTCTGAGAAATTAGGCTTCCCTTTATCCTCGCTTCCTTGTTCCTTAGCTTCCTCATTGGATGAGGCTCGGCTTGATTCTAGTTGACTCATTTTCACTCTCTGATAAAAATTCAAACTCTAAAAAGGTGATCTATAAATTAAACACTATGATTGCTCGAAGCTCTCAATTCCTCTCTGAAAAACTGTTTAAGTGTAAATGCATGAATGTCCCGTCTATATATTATTGATCAATGAATGCGTAGGAATTGCCAAGATCTTTGCAAATCTTTCCTAAGTCACTTCAGCATTCACTTCTACATAACACCAAATTCAAATCAAAGCTAGCTGTAATGGTGAGATGTTGACATTTATCATTTATAATTCAGAAAGAAAGAAAAACAAATGATTATTGTGTAATTGCATTAAAACCCTCAAAAATTGAACAAAACCCTCACTTGACACTTGATTGGCTAATCTGTGTACTTTTTTCCATCTCGATAGAGTACTTTTCCATGTCAGAATAGCTCTTTTCCTTTATTTATTTATGAGAACTTAACCTAGCTTGATTTGGAGATTTAGCGACTGAAGGCGTCTCGTGGTCTCTAAATGATTTGCTTAACTATAGTTTAATTATGAGATCAAGCGATTGAAGGAATTCTCACAATCTCTGAAAGTTTTATTGACCCATGGTTTTATTAGGAGATCTGGCGACCACCATCCGATCTTATCTGCATCCACGGCCCTCGTACAATTTTCAAACCTTTAACGTTAACTCACATATGATTGTGTGATCTAACGATTGAAATCTTTCTCTGAATCTCATACACTTCAACTTAACCTTAGTCTTTCTCTGAGATTCGGTGACTGAATGTGTCTCGCAATCTCTAGATCATTTCTTTAACTTCAGTTACATCATGAGATCAAGCGACTGAAAACATTCTCATGATCTCTGAATGATTATCTTAACTCAAGTTTTATTCTGAGATCCAACGACAACTACGTTCACATGATCTCAAAATACTGTTACTAACCTTGGTTATATTATGAGATTCAGCGAACACCATTATCTCTGAATCACTAGACAAATTCCTTAACTTTAGTCTAATCTTGAGATTAAACGTTGTTCATTGATCTTTTACTTTATCTACGATTCTCGCCGAATCGCTTAATGTCTTAAGACTTAACCATTTTATTATGATATTATGAGGTAGCCGTTACCTTTCCTTTTGTCGCTGAATCTCGAAATGCAAAGTCACTAATTGTCAGCTTTATGAGATTAAGAGAATACTGTATTCTCTAAGTCATTGAGTGCCTTGTCTTAACTGTCAACTAGTATCTAGAGATCAAGCAACTGAAGAAATTTTCATCCTTTTATAAGCTCATCACTGAATCGCTACGTGTTTCGTACTTAACCGCTGGGTATTGGAGATTAAGAGAACACCTTATTCACTTGATCGCTGAATTTTTCCTTACTAACCGCCAAGACTTAGAGATTATGAGATAAAGGCCTCGTTGAATCTCCGAATCCATTACTAACTGCAAAGTCAAAAATGAGATATAATAATAACCATTGGTCAAGATTTGCATCAACGACATGCGCTTAATCGCTGGATACTTTACAACTTCACCGCTACATCAAGAGAATCAGAGAAAACCGTTGCATTGGGTCGCTGGATGTTTTAAGAAAACTGCCAGGAATTACGAGAACTGGAGATAGCACTGTCGGTAGATCACCAAATGAATTCTTTAACCGCAAAGACTTATCTGGAGATCACGCGACTGAAAGAAACAAAATGAAATCCAAACCTTGTCATTTTTTCGCTAAATGAAAGAGGACTTAACAAATTTATTATGAGACTCAGCGAACACTAAGTGAGATGAAATAACCATGTGCACACTTGGTAAATTAAGGGCCCGAAAAAGTAATGAGAAAATATAAAAACTAGGGCATACTTGAGAAATTATTAATGATAAAACCCTACCGAAAACAACCAAAACCTAGGGCAAAGGTACACGGGAAAATTTTACACATGGTGACCGTAAGAAACAACTCTCTTTTGGACAATGTTTGCAGACACGGGCATGATTCTGAATGTTTTAAAAAATTAAAAAAAATCCTTCTCAAAAAACCCTAAAAATACTCCAACAAGGGGAGGGGTGAATCAGTACCCTCAATTACTTTTAACACTTAAACTTTTCAATTATAGATCTCAATTAACCAACTGATTTCATTGTTTGAAACATACATTCATATAACTAAAAATGTGAAGTGCATGTAAACTAAACAATAAATCATCTATGAAAATTCATATTCATGACACAGATATTTTGGTTACGCAAAAACTCTTGTAAGAAGGTAAAAACTGTGGTGGGGATGACACCCACAAATCTTCACTACTGCAGCAATAAAGTATGCTAGTTAAGGCTACAATTTATGATCACTTCTGATGATCTTACCCTCTTAGGAGTAACAAAAGATCGACTAGATCTACCTAGTTAAAGGATTTTCACAATACAATGTATGTGTGTACTCAGTTAAGAGATTTACATAAGAACGGTTAAGTTCATGATGTTAAGAGATTTGATTCTGCTACAATGGTTAAATTGATAATAGTAAAAGTATCTGTAAATAACAACTCAATCTTGTCTGATTTAGATCTATGAAATATCAAGTAAATATCACCTCAGTGTGATGTATATGTCCTTTTGTCCTGCTCGGTAGCCCTGTATGTGTTGTGATAAACTGATTCTTTCCTTTCATAAACCTTCTGTCATAAACCCATTGTTTGATCTCCTGATGTCCTTGGTGCGACTACTTCTCCATGCCACATGATCATAATGACATCTTTACAAATTTATATCAAACTGCCTTGACCTAATTAGGGTTTGCAATATCTTAGAAAACCTAAAATCAACAATATAAGAAAATAACCTAGATCTAACATTACATAGGAATCATCACCAAATTTAATGATTACATCCACAATAAATATTGTCTCAATCTTGGTAAACCATTTTCTTGATTGGTGTAAACCGTTTGCATAGGTGTATGTGTCATTCCTGGTTACTATGTTGTTTCCTGCTTTACTCGATAATTACTGCATTCACCATTCGGTAGATTACTGGTGCTCGGTTCATATGAATGCTCGGTGATCACTAGCTTGGTACTCGGTAAATGCTTGTCGCTCGGGGAGTGTATTCTTAGTCAAACCTATATTCAGTTAACTTGAAGTTTTGTCTTGTCTTTGCTCGGTGTGTAGGCTTTGTATGCTTGACCGACTATCTTGTTTGTCTCATTATTCCAACGTTTGCCGACTGAATAACTGATTGATACTAATGACAATCCATTAATGCTCAAAATAGAGATAACACTAATATTTCTTAATTGGGTCCTAATAGGGCTAATTAGGTCATAATCTAGGTCTAATTATGTTTAAGGGGTCCTATTGCTCATATGATGTCCTAATAGGTCTAATTAGGTCATAATAGGTCTAATTAGGTCATAATCTAGGTCCACTTATGCTTAAGGGGTCCTATTGCCGACATGATGTCCTAATAGGTTTAATTGGGTATAATTAGGTCCTAATGGGTCTAATTAGGTGCTAATAGGTCTTAAGGGGTCATATTACTCGTAGTGGGTCTAATGGGGTCTTAAGGGGTCGTATAACCTATCATAGGTCCTAATAGGTCTAATTAAGTCTAATTAGGTCCTAATTGGTCTAATTAGGTTCTAATAGGTTTAATTAGGTCTAATAGGTCTAATTAGGCCTAATTAGGTCCTAATAGGTCTAATTATGCCAAATTAGGTCCTAATAGGTCTAATTGGGCAAAAAAGTGTAACTAATTGGTCCTAATAGGTTTAATTGGGTCTAATTAGGTCTTAATAGGTCTAATTGGGTCTAATTGGGTTCTAATAGGTCCAATTGGATGCTAATATGTCTTAATTAGGTCCTAATAGGTCTAATTAGGTCATAATCTAGGTCTAATTATGCTTAAGGGGTCCTATTGCTCATATGATGTCCTAAGTCTAATTGGGTCTAATTAGGAAAAAAAATGTAACTATTGGGTCCTAATAGGTCTAATTGGGTGCTAATATGTCTTAATTAGGTCCTACTATGTCTAATTAGGTCATAATCTAGGTCTGCTTATGTTTAAGGGGTCCTATTGCTCATATGATGTCCTAATAGGTCTAATTGGGTCTAATCAGGCATAAAAGTGTAACTAATTGGTCCTAATAGGTCTAATTGGGTCTAATTAGGCATCAAAGTGTAACTAATTACTCCTAATAGGTCTAATTGGGTCTAATTAGGTATCAAAGTGTAACTAATTACTCCTAATAGGTCTAATTGGGTCTAATTAGGTGCTAATAGCTCATAAGGGGTCATATTACTCATATTGGGTCTAATTAGGTCCTAATAGGTCTAATTGGGTCTAATTGGGTCCTATTGGGTCTAATTAGGCAAAAAAGTGTAACTAATTGGACCTAATAGGTCTAATTGGGTCTAATTAGGTCCTAGTAGGTCTAATTGGGACTAATTGGGTCTTGATAGGCCTAATTAGGTTCTAATATGTCTTAATTAGGTCCTAATAGGTCTAATTAGGTCATAATCTAGGTATGATTATGGTTCAGGGGTCATATTGCTCATATGATGTCCTAATAGGTCTAATTGGGTCTAATTAGGCATCAAAGTGTAACTAATTGGTCCTAATAGGTCTAATTGGGTCTAATTAGGCCTCAAAGTGTAACTAATTGGTCCTAATAGGTCTAATTCAGTCTACTTAGGTCCTAATAGGTCTAATTAGGTCTAATTGGGTCCTAATAGGTCTAATTAGGTCTAATTAGGTGCTAATAGGTCTTAAGGAGTCATATTACTCATAGTGGGTCTAATGGGGTCTTAAGGGGTCATATCACCTATCATAGGTCTTAATAGGTCTAATTAGGTCCGAATAGATCTTATGGGTCTAATTAGGTAGACTAATACGTCTAATTGGGTCTAGTTAGGTCTTAATAGGTTTTAAGGGTTCATATTACCTATCGTATGTATTAATAAACCTAGATAACTAGGTATAATTACGTCCTAATAGGTCTAATTGTGTCTTATTAGGTCTAATTAGGTCCTAATAGGTCTAATTAGGTAGATTAAGAGATCATATTAAGCATATTAGGTCTAATTAGTTCTTAAGGGGTCATAGTACGAGCATATTAGGTGTTAATTAATCTAATTAGATCTAATTACACCTAGAAGGGGTCCTATTAGTCATATTAGATAGATAATTAGGGATTATTAGGACTAATTTGGTCTTAGGGGTACTATTAAGTTCATAAATAGGCCCCTAATTAGGTACTATTACTATTCAATATTAGTTCCTATTACTCATATTAGGTCATATTACTCACATGTAAATTTTGTATAAAAATCAATATAATTAGGTCTTGTTAGGAAATATTAGGGGTTAATTAGTCTAATTAGGCCTTAGTGGTTATATTATCTGTATTAGACCTCATAATAGGTTTTATTATGTCTACGGGGTCCTATTGCTCATATTAGGTGTACAAGTAGGTCCTATTACTCATATTAAACCTATTAATTAGTCTTATTAAAGGTCTAATTAGGTCTTTTAAATTACTTAAGTTAATTAGTCAAGTATTAGGTCTTAAGGGGTACTATTAGGTCTTATTACTAAATTTAACAAAGTAGGTCATAATAGGTCAGCTATTATGTCTAATTAGGTCTTAAGGGGTCCTATTACTCATATTAGGTATACTTAGGACTAGTTATGTGGCTTATTAGGTGTTAATTAGTATTATTAGGTCTAACTAGGTCTAATTACATCTAAGGCCCTTCCTATTAATGATATTACGTCCTAATTTGGGTCTTATTACTAATATTAGATCGTAAATTGTCAAATATTACTCATATTGGGTCCTAATAAGTTGAACATTAGGTCTTAAGGGGTCATATTACTCACATTAGGTCTAATTAGGTATATAATTATGTCTTCTTAGTCTTATTAGGTCTAATTAGTCTTATTCGGTCTAATTAGGTCTTCTTTATCAAATTAGGTCTAATTAGGTATTGCAATATCATGCTTACATGTTTCATTAAGACAAGTCCTAACCATCAACTTAAAATATCCAGAGAGATAGAGACATACCTTGTTTCCTATGATAATATCTTTCACATGCTTCTTTACGTAGTCTTTGTTCAGTCTCTTCTGAAAAATGTTGTGTACTCTTGTTTAGCCTTCTCTTTTTATTTCCCAGCACTTTGCAAAATTGTTCCACCAAATTTTGACAAAATTAAAAATAATACAATTTCAAAAGTCTTCCTTCTCCAAAATTCAAATTATTTTGCATCTTTTGAATTAAGTCCCCATAGTAAATTTAACCTTACTAGGCTTGTATGGTCATACCTTTTCTCTCTCTCTTTGTTCTTTTTTTCATGTGATTGTATCTTTTCTCTTGGTCTCAAATTGATGACAATCTAAGTCACTTGGGTGCTTAGTGTTTCCATTTCATGTTTACCTCAAGATAAGAGTTCTTTCATATGCTTTAGTCTACTTTACCAAGAGTATTCACTAGAGTCATACTCCAGCTAAAGTAAGGCCTAAATGTAGCATTGTAAATTGTATCCCTTTATAATTTCTTTCTCAATCAGACCCTATTTTAGTTTTTATGGACTTCCATGCGTAATATGCTTGACCCAACCCAATTCCACATGTAAGTTGGCTTTCTTTTTCCGAATGGGACCTTGTGTTTAAATTTAGTGTCTTTCATCAAGTTTTACACCTTGAATATTGTGAGAGGTATAAAGGCAAGATACCCTCCCTCATTTTGACATTCCTCAAGTATCAATTCAAGCTCTCAACTAAAATTTTATATTTTCAAGTTCTAAGGCAAGAGATCATGCATAAAGGCATTTAATACTAGGAGTATTTGTAAATATAATCATCTTGTAAAGACATCCATGATTTTCCTATTCATAGTCAACATGAAATCAACTCCAAGCATGTTCATGAGCTCAAGATGGTTTATGGAGGTATAAACACTTTATTTTTCAAGTCTGGCCTCTACTATATTTCAATAAGCTTTCAATTACATTTTCATTTATTTCCAATTCAAGGTTAATTCATAAACTAGGGTTTTACAAAGGCAAACCTTTTTTTACAAAATATTTTCTGCCTTTTTATGTGCAGGTATAGGTAATAGACACATGGAAAAGGTTAAAAAAAGATTAGGTGCGGAGCTATAATCTGCAAGCCATTTGGTTGGAACTTTGTGTGGATCATACCTAACTACTAGCCCTTGGCTCTTAGCTGACAAGATTCAGCCTATGACTCGTGCTCTCATATCAGATAACTAAATGTCAATAAATTTACATAAAACCCTCCATCAAAACAAATAAACACAATCTTAGACCTCTCACTATATAAGACCAATAAAAATGGTGAGCATTTTGTAAACAGACCCCTTGGTCATTATTCTTTTCTAAGAATTGTCACCGGACAATTAAATTAATGCACCCATTCTATAAATCACTATTTTTCACAGACACCCTTATAGACTTTCACCAATCAACCGATCATTTATAGTGAGAACACCATTCTCTATACCTCACGAGTTTTTGAAGTTATACTGTTTTATTTCCGAAAAAGGAAAATGCAAATTTCCCCCCTCCTTGTATAATCTGCTCGTTCTGAGCGCACATCAAGGCTTTGTTGAAAGGTAAATAATCAGATCCCTCTCTGCATATGAGCAATACTGACAAGGCGGCTTTTACTTGATCTAATAATTTTTGTAACGAACGCTGATTTTGTTTTTAATGGAGGATTTTAAAATGAAACCTCTTCGATTAAGAATCAAATATTGAGTCGGAGCAGAGACTCGGAAATAAAAAAAAAATTCCTGAATCTTTGTACTCCATCCTTTAATGGAGAGCTATACGTCATTTATAAGATTGTTCAGTTATATAATATAACTGAAATTTAAACTTAAATCTCTTCAATTAAGAATCGAAAATTGAATCTTCCGTGTAAAAGCAGGAAATGTCTGTTCCTTTAATGTCACAAAAGCCTTCGTATAAATATTTGTTTTCTTGAATCTTTGTGCTCCATCCTTCAGTGGAGAGCTATATGTCATTTATAAGATTGTTCTGTTATTTAATATAACTGAAATTTAAACTTAAAGCTCTTCAATTAAGAATCGGAGATTCAATCTTCAGTGTAAAAGCAGGAAATGTCTGTTCCTTTAATGTCACAAAAGTCTTAGTATAAATAATTGTTTTCCAGTTATTTAATATAACTGAAATTTAAACTTAAAGCTCTTCAATTAAGAATCGGAGATTGAATCTTCAGTGTAAAAGCAGGAAATGCATGTTCCTTTAATGTCACAGAAGCCTTAGTATAAGTTATTTTTTCCTGGATCTTTGTAATTTATTTTATTCGACATATGCTACATCTATTTGTTTGTACTAGTTTTCAAATCTCAAAAATCCTCTACTTTGGAAATAAAATAGTAAATAATTTGCCTTTGCTTTGAGACTATAATCCAGAGGGGAAAAGGGGATTCCTTACCTGGGACTTGCGAACTCGTACAGCTTCCCCGTTTGCGAGAAAATAATGAGCCCAACTTCAGCATCGCAGAGAACAGAGAGCTCCTTGGCCTTCTTCAGCATTCCCCCCTTGCGTTTCGAGAATGTAACTTTGCGATTTACAGGGTTTTCTATTTTTTTCAGATGCACCTTTCCCCTCACCATTCTTTTCTCTTCTGTAAATGCAGCAATTGCAGTGTGCAAGAAAGAGTCTTCCCACAAACAGCACTTCTCCACCACTCAAAAATCACCATATCAGGGGAAATATTTGCATGTTCGTTTGGATTATTTAAGGTTAATATCGTACTGTTTTAACCTAAACAAACAATTTATAGCTGAGGTGCAGTTCCCGACATAAATATTTTTCGTGGGGAATCGTCGCCGGTGGTTAAAGTAGGTTACAATAATGGAGTGCCCCCGAAGATAATAAAAATCGTTCTAATTTAGGTATCTAGTTTTCGGCTATAATCACCAAAACCTACGAACACTTTCGAGCTCAAATATGACGGTCGTCGTCGTCGTCATTTTAAAAAACCGAGGTTAACAAATTAGTAAATAAGGGATAAGTTAAATCTAAATATTAAACTAACACTATTATATTTGAAAAACCATAAGTAAAATATGTTTAAAGAAATTAAGACAATATCGTATTCATTAGAACTATGATAGTAACATTTGTAATATATTGTAAAAATTAAAATTTTAGAATCAATATTTGTAAAATACTTTCAAATTTGAGATTTTAGAATCATTTATCAAGGGAGACTTGAGATAAACTTTCACTTAGTTGACCATTTATGCATTAATAATAATTCTCAAACAACATCTGTAAAATATTATAAAAATTGAATTTAGTTAATCTATATTCCATCAAAACTCGTGTCCTTAATTTGGTACAAAGATCAATTTAAGCGAGTCAACTTTTGCAAAATACAAAAGTCACATCAATGTTTTAACAACATTGAGTCTCATCTCATCCACCATGCTTAAAGATCATTTTAGAATAAAATTAAAGTCTTTTAAGCCACATTATTTATTCTATGTAAGGTTTACAAAATGGAAAGATACAAGTATTATTATGTGTGTTTGGATGACTATTGCACTGAAAACTCAAGGTCGAGTGCTACTAGCAATGTTCATTCAGATGTTTTCTATAGGCAAAAGTATGATGTCTTTTACCCTCACTAGAGATTTTTATCTATTTTTGCATTCACCCAAAATTTCAAGAGACCGTACAACACCACACCCATGTTTAAATATAGCAAGTTTGATCAAATTTCTATTTTCAAAAATAAAAACACATATCCTTTATAAATAACATTTTTTCTTCGAAAAAAAAACTTTGCATTTAGAACTTATAAAATCTAATAATAATAAGGAAAATTATACATGTTTTTTTCTTTTAATTTTTTTTTGCATTTAAAACTTATAAAATCTAATAATAATTAAATGTAATTTCTTCTACTTTGAAATCAAACAGACTTTGCATTTAAAACTTATCAAATATAATAATGTGATGCTCTAGATTTAAGTGCAAGCCAACAAGGTTGTGCTAGAGGTTGCCAACTTATAGGATCCTTTAGAGAATTTAGAAAATCCTAATTGTATGGTTACCAAAGTGCTTTTTAATCCTTTGTCCTCCTATGACCAATCTTTGCCTAAAGGTTGTTGGAATAGTTGAAGTTTCTTAGTGCGTCATGCTTAGACCTTACATTCTCAAGCTCCTTGCCACCAATTTAGTTATGGTAGAGGTTTTTGAAGGTGATGTTCCACCCCTCTATCATGTGGGAGCTTAGCCTCTTGATGGGATGCAAGAGGTGTGGGCCCTTCTACTAGTGTTTGTAGTGACTAGCTAGATTCCAGTCGTGACAATAGCTAGCCCAAGTCTTCCATGTGGCTCCCACACTTGGCACTAAGGATTTCTCCCTCCTAGAAGAATGAAGATAATGATGAAGAGGAGATTGTGACTGAAGTAGGTGTTAGGAATAGTCCCAAGAGATAACTCAGAGGGGGGGGTGAATCAGTTATCTACAAGATTCAATTCTTTATCCAAATTAGTACAAAAGAACATTAAGCATAACACAACAAGATAACACTTTAACATAGCACCAGAATTTTGGTTACAGGGAAACCCAAAATAAATAAAAACCCTGGTGGAAATTAGCACTCACTATAAATTGCACTAAAGTATAATGATCCCTATTAGAAGATCTTACAACCCTGTTAGGAGTTGATCTTAACAATATATGAAGTACAGTGACTTGGTCAAAGGTCAGACCCTGTTAGGAGTCTTTTATAAATAACCATGTTAAAGGTGAGGACACACTGTCCAGGAGCACACTGCTCAAATGGTGAAAGTTGCAACCTTTTGCACAACGAAAACACATTATATCTAGATCTTGGTGAACTATGAATTAGACATGTTGTCTTGATCAGTTCCAATGAATAGCACACACTCTCTGCTTCTTCACATAGATCTTCAAATGATGATTGATATGGTTTTATTGGTTCAATACCTTCGCACTTTCTTATGCTGACTCCATCATCAATAATCAGCAACCACAATTGACCGACTATAAGTAGCCTTCTCCAAAAGATATAATCAAGTTGGCTTGTTAGGACCTTCTTGAAATCATATTAGTGAAACAATACAACCCTCCAACAACCACTCCAATGGCTATACTAAGCATGCAACACAAATAGGACCATGCAACCCAATATGAGTAGACACATCGCGTCACATAGTCGGCTCCACCAAATTAACTAAAACTTAACTCTCAAGCTGAAATATGTTATGCGCTCTTAACCAAACAATCTTAGCTCACAACCAAACACACATACTATAATGATAGGCGCAACAACAAAAACAATATAAATATTGTTAGCTCTCAACAAATAATCTCCTGAACTGTGACTGGAAAATAGAAACATCATAACTCAACTTCAACTGCACAACCAACTCTGCGTCTATGAACATAGCTTCATTATTATGTCTAAAACACAAAAATAAACACACAAGGCTCCATAGTAACCATATTGTGAATTACATACAAAACTCAGCTTGCAATACTATAAGGAACACTACTGTTACAAAAAAGTGCCCAACTGTCTATACTTAGAATCAACCTTTGCGTCTATAATATCATGTTGACAACATATCCATACAACATATTCTCAAAGCTCTCTGCATATAGCTACAAGGCACGTTGCTTACCATATGTTGTCATTAATGACAAACATATAGTCAACATTAGCTTGCTGGCAAATCTCCAATAATCTCCCCCTTTGGCATTGATGGCAACATATGAAATGAAAAATACTATCAATCCAAAAATTATAATAATATTCTCCATTTCCTCATATCATTCTCTATTTCCTCAAAAACATACTTCCCCAAAAATAAATTCTCCATCTATTGTTGAATCCTCTAAATATCTACTGCTACATCTTCTTACTATATAATTCCCTTTACTTCATGCTCCTTCTTAGAATAGATCAACTGTATTGTTTTTCATGACTATATACTCCCCCTTTGACATCAATGGAAAAGGGTGCCAAAAACAAATAAGCACAGGTACTACTCCAAAAGTAGAGTAGTCCACCATTCATCAGTCACTGAGGACTGATGCAATTCTTTAAACTCTAATCAGATCTAGGGAAGGGAATTACTCCCATCTTCTCCCCGAGATACAAAAATGTATCCTTAGGCAATGGCTTTGCGAATATGGCTGCTAACTATTCTTTAGTACTCACATAATCCAACTTTACTTCTTTCTCTGCAACTTTCTCTCTTAGAAAATGATATTTTATCTCAATGTGTTTTGTCTTTGCATGCATCACAGGGTTCTTTGACATATTTATAGTGCTAGTGTTGTCACAATGAATAACAATAGGATAATCAATCTGGAATCCAAAATATTTTATCATCTATTTGATGCAAACAATTGTAGAATAATTTAATGCTACTGCTACATAATATGCTTCTATTGTTGATTGAGAAATGCAATTCTTCTTCTTGCTTGTCTAAGTAACTAGTCTGTCTCCAAGAAACACTACTCCTCCTGAGGTGCTCTTTCAGTCATCAATGCAACCTGCCCAATATGTATCTATATACACATGAATTTATACATTCTTCGAGTTAGGATACCATAAACCATAGTCTATAGTTCCTTTCAAGTATCTAAATATCCTCTTTACTATTGTAAGATGACTTTGTTTAGGTTCAACTGCAAATCTTCCAACAATACCAACTGCATTAGAAATGTCTTGTCTAGATTGAGTAAGATATATGAGTTTATCAATTGCAGACTTATATAGAGTCTTGTCTACTGTTGTAGAATCATCATCTTTTGAAAGCTTTCCTGTTATCATAGGGGTGCTTATTGGCTTGCAATCATCCATCTTGAATTTATTCAATATCTCTTCCACATACTTAGACTGATTAATAAATATACCTTTATTTTTCTGCTACACATTCAATCCCAAAAATTATTTAATAGGTCCAATCATGGCCATTTCAAACTCACTTTGCATCTCTTTAGCAAAATCTGCACTAAGATTGTCATTACCACCAAAAATAATGTCATCAACAAATATAGAAACTAGTAATAATCCTTCAGGTGTCTCTCTTATGAATAAGTTACAATCTTCTGCTCCTTTCTTGAATCCAATCTTTTTCAAGTAACCATCCAGTCTTTCATACCATGCTCTGGGGGCTTGCTTTAATCCATAAAGGGCTTTCTTTAGTCTACAAACCATATCAGGTTTGTCTGATAAACTGAATCCTTTAGCCTGACCTATGTAGACTTCTTCCTTCAACTCTCCATTCAGGAATGCTGACTTGACATCCATCTGATATACTTTAAAGTCTTTGAATGTTTCATAGGATAGAAATAAATTTATAGCTTCCAATTTTCTTACAAGGGAAAATGTATTAGTGTAATCAATTCCTTCTCTTGATACATATCATTTACATACTAGTCTTGCTTTGTTTCTTACTACTGTACCTTCTTCATTGATCTTGTTTCTAAATATCCACTTGGTTACAATCACATTTTTGTCACTAGGCCTGGGGACCAATTCCCATGTATCATTCTTAACTATCTGATCTAATTCTTCTTTCATTGCTTCATGCTAATCTAAATCATTGCAAGCATCTTCAACACTTAAGGGTTCAATTTGTGAAAGTAAACATACTGCATCATCAATTGTTGAACTTTTTTCTTTTGATCTTGTCATGACTTTGTTGTTATGATCTCCAATGATATCTTCTTTTGAATGGTATCTAGATGTGAATTTTGGAAAATTAGGTGTGACTCTCTCATATGTGTTATGTGATTCTTCTTCACTTAGTTTAGGTTCACTGATTAATACATCAATGGTGTCAAACATTTCTTCAACATTTTCTTCTCTAGTGATAGGTCTAGGTTCTTCTTCGATCATAGGTGCATAATCATAGAATCTCTCTTGAATCATAAAATTTTAATCAATCTTTACATGTGCACTTTCAATGATCTTCTTCAATCTCAAGTTAAAACATCTATAAGCTTTGCTTTTAGTAGAGTAATCAAGAAAAATACCTTCATCGCTTCTTGCATCAAACTTACCAACACCATCATCTCTCTTGATGTAGCACTTGCTTCCAAAGATTCTGAAGTATTTTACTATAGGTACATTTCCAAACCATAGCTCATAAGGTGTTTTTTCTGCACCTAGCCTTAATTGAATTTTGTTGATAGTATAGACTGCAGTATTGATTGCATCTCTCCAATAGGTGTGTGCAACTTTTCCTTCAATCATGATAGTGCACGTTGTGTCAAGTATGATCCTATTTCTTTTGTCTACAATTCCATTCTACTGAGGGGTTCTAGGTGCACTTAGCTATCTTTTTATCCCATGTTATTCACAATACTCATAAAATTTATCAGAAGTGAATTCTCCTCCTCTATCTAATCTTAGACATTTTAACTTTAATCCAGACTCATTTTCAACTTTAGCTTTGAATATTTTGAACTTCTCAAATGCTTCAAATTTATCTCTTAAGAACGCAACCAACATCATTCTAGAATAATCATCAACAAACAAAATAAAGTACCTTTCACCATAGTATGATCTTGTTTGAGTTGGTCCACATAGGTCTGTATGCACTAGATCCAATTTGTTCTCTACTTTCTTCTGAATGAGTTCTTTACATGCTTTCCCATCACACATTCTCTGCACATTGTATCAACTAGTCTTGCAATACTAGTGAGGTCGCTTACTGCCTTTACATTTCTTATCTTTACTATATTGTCAAAATTGATCTGACATAGTCTTTTGTGCCATAACCAACTGTCATCTACTTTTGCAACAAAACAACTTGCTTCTGAATTAAGCTAAAAAATATTACCTTTTGTTTTTGAACCTGATGCAATCATTACTCCTTTGTTATTAATGATGTACTTGTTGTTTTTGAATTCCAACTGATATCCTTTGTCAAGTAATTGTCCAACACTCAATAAGTTATGCTTCAAACCATCAACATATAGAACATCATCAATTTTGTTCTTTCCATCCAAAGTGATAGCTCCTTTGCCTATGATAGGTTTAGGAGTGTTGTCTCCAAATCTAGCCATGCCACCTTTGTACTTATCCAGATGTACAAATCTATCTTTGTCTCCTATGATTTGATGCGAACATCCACTGTCAATGATCTAGTCTATTCTGATATCTCCTTATGAAATTAATGCTAGCTCTTATGCTTTTTTTCATCTTCAATATCCATGTCATCAAACATTTTCTCCATATCTTTAATTGTAATAAATCCAAGGTCATCTTCTATTGAATCTTCATCTGTTACTCCATCTTCAACATAATAACATTCTTTTGTATACTTGGGCTTGAAATTAGTTTTGTACTTCTTGACTCTCGTAGGCCACTTGGATGCAAAATGACCAATTTTGTTACATGAAAAGCATTTAAATGGTAACTAACCTTCATATTTCCCTTTTCCTTTTCTTTCTTTCTTAGCAACCATAGCAATGAATTCTTCTAGTTCTTTATCATCATCTTCATCATCAAAATTACCAAAGGTGTTCAAATATTTCTTACCATGGACTAAGGCTTTGAATGTTGTTTCACTTTTAGGCTCTGTCTTCATTCTTGATATCTCAAATGTTGAAATCTTGCTGATTAAGGTCTCTCTTTTGAACTCTTTTGAAAACTACATAGTCTTATCTAGGATGTTTATCTTGTTCTTATATTCTGTTGTTAGAGTAGTCATTAATTTTTCCATTATGTCTTTTTCCAAGATCTCTCCACCATTGTTTCTAATTCCTGCAACTGCTTCATTAATTCTTTGATTATAGGCTCTAATGTTCTCTTCAGGTAGCATTCCCAAAGTATTATATCTTTTATTCCATGTATTTCTACGTGCATTCTTTGCTTGGATATCTCCTTCAAACATGTCTTCTAGATACTTCCATATTATGTAGCCTTTATCTACTTTTTGTATCTTTGAAAACTCACTGTCAGATAAGGCATTGACAAGGGATTCTTTGGAAATTGTATTTTTAGTGAACATTTCTTTTTTTTTAATAGTTGCATCATCTTTTCCAAGATCTTTTAGAGAGGGAACCTGAACATCTTGAGTAGCTACTTCGAAAATATCAAAACCAATACATTGCAAATGTGTTATCATTTTGTTCTTCCAATCTAGATAATTCTCTCCATCAAACTTAGGACTTTCTTTTCTAAAGAATGCCATCTAATCAACCTCAAGCTGTTAAACTTTCTCTCCAAGGCACTTGGCTCTGATACCAATTGTTAGGAATAGTTCCAAGAGATAACTGAGAGGGGGGGGGGGGGGGGGTGAATCAATTATCTACAAGATTCAATTCTTTATCCAAATTAGTACAGAAGAACATTAAGCATAACACAAAAAGATAACACTTAACACAACACCAAAATTTTGGTTACGGGGAAACCCAAAATAGGTAAAAACCCCAATGGAAATTCACACCCACTATAAACTGCACTAGAGTATAATTCTAAGAATTTGCAAATAGCAAATATTGAACCAAGGATCTAGAGATTTAAGAAAAGCACAAGAGAGAAAATATGAATGCAAAGATGGATTGAATAGATCCAATTAATTAATCAATGCTCAATGAGTGTGAGTGAATGATATTTACATAATAGGCCTCCTTATATAGGAAAGGTGATATGAGAGAAAGATAAGAAGCTAATAAGCTATCACCTATGCTAGGTGTAATCACATGTCCACCAAATGTGGATCATTCTCCAATATGCAATAAAGTATGTGCATTGGATTAGGATGATAATGTGATAAGAGCACGAAAGGTGGATCTCACACACAATGAGGTATGTGAAGACAACTATCACACCAAAAGTGGAATTTCTCCTACACCATGTGCTTATTAGATGTGCCCACTCCTAGGTGTCTCAATCACAAATTACTATGCAATGCATTAACCTAAGTAAGATTAAGTAAAGTGTAATTAGGAATAATTAATTACACCAACACCCCCACTTAAGTGCAACTTAGGGGAATGCACTTAAACTCACAATGCAAGATGGGTCCTGAAAACTAGGCCATCTCTGTATGTATGTGTGTATGTATGTATGTGTTGGTAGTCTTTTTCCCCAAAGGTCAGCTTGGCATTAGGATTGATAGGGCTAGTGTCACATTCACTCAACACTCCAAATCTGATAAGAAAAAGGGCCAACTGACAAGGATCAAAGAGAGATCCTTCTACACTTTGAGCTCCACATCACTTAGGTAGGTGTACCTCATCTGCACACTCATACAGCTTGTGTCACACTACAGGCCTACAGGTCACTGACTGTGGAATGGTTCTCAAACTCTTCTAGGTATCTTGTACCTCAATGAAGCCAATATCTCATGCAATAGCCCAACTTGTATGGAGTGAGTATGAAAACTAGAGACCTCCACTAACAACATGAAAGGGAAAGGGTGGAACTAAATGGAAATGATTTTAAATGGATTGAAAGGACCCCTGAGATGCCCTAAGTCTCTGATAGACCAGTGCCTTGTCCATTGGGCCACAAAGTCAAATACAATATTGCAAGGGACAACTATGAAATAAGAAAACAATATACTCAATGTGTTGATGCCTAACATCAATCACACACTATGACCAAACCTCAACTTAGTTCCCACCTTTGCATTCAAATATATTATTACCCATCAAAGGATTTTGACCCTCCCCTTAGAAGAGACCTATGAATAGACAATACATTAACCAACATCCATTGGAAGACAAGCATGACCTATCCTTGATATTTCAGCTCATACATACATGAATACTAACCCTGAACCAGTTATCTCTGCGAAGACAACTCCACTTGCAAACACTTAGGCAATGCAAACAGAAAAATAAAACACCCTTGATGCATGACTAATGGGCTCAGAATTCAAATGGAGATAGTTTGGTAACAGTAAAAATATATTAAATCCTCACACATAGATAAATATGTTACAATATGCACTGTATTCTCTGAACGAGCAAGGAAAGAAGAACACTCTATATGCTGAGAGAAGGAGAAAATCTATAGGAAAAGGACCCCTCACTTGGAACCAATTCTCCTCAAAAATTTGTAGAAGAAGGAACCATTACAAAATTGAACAACCTGTAATTTATACCACTTGTTACCTTGGAATCCTAAACCAAGTAGGATGCAACAAGCTATGAGTAACCAGGGTTAGCATTTCAACTACCCAACAAATCAAAACCAAGAATTTACTGCAGGGACAGGAAACTAAGCAATCTCAGAGAAATAGATCAAAGATGATCTCCAATTATGATAATTCTCATATCAGTATACAGAAGATCACAAATCCGCCAAGAGAACAAATCAAATCAACCACCCTGCAACACACCTCGAGCCACTCCCTGTTCAATCCTTACATGGTACAGACCCCTGCAAATGATCATCACACCCTAGACCACACTACAATGGAAAACAAATCTCTTCTCACCAAACAGGGTCATTTCTGCATTGAATTCCATAAAAATGGTACCCTCTATCGCTGGAAACTCACAGAAATTCAAATTCAAACTGCAATGGTCACCATGCAATTCGCAGGCTCATGTTTCTCAACTGTTTGCCCTTAGTCACGTAATCGTGAGGTCATGAACCTATCTGCCACAAGAAATCGACCTCATTTTATGCATGGTTGCATGATCGCATAGCTCAAAAATGGGCTATGCGAACATGCGACAACCCATAGACTTTAACCTTGCCGCAACTGCCACCGCAAAGTCTTAACGCAAAACATCAGTCGCATGATTACATAGCCTTGAACAAGGCTATGTGAACATGTGACTAACCATTAGCATTCACCACCGAATGTCAAACATACTTGGGCACTGCAAACATGGGTCCCACCGCAAACCCCTTGCCACCGGGCATGTCGGCAACCAATCAGAACTCAGCACGTCACCACCGTAGATGCCATATTACCACCTACCACCGGGTCCCAGGGACACATGTCAGTCGGTCGCATGATCGCATAGCCAAAAATTCAGCTATGTAATCATGCGACAACCAACCAAAGGTCGCCACATGACCACCTCTAATAAACAGGTCCACCGAGTAGTCTCCTCATAAACCAAAATCGATGGCTGTCGCTATACCGTGATGTTAAAAAGTGAGCACCTCCGCTCAGTGGTATAACAACAACCACTAGATCTGTCCACGCTTTAACTTCCTCAGAAGACTACGGACCCACCGATGCTATCCAACATGTCATTTTGCCAACCAATCAAAAGATGCCAACTCGCTCCACCTTGATAATTGACCCACTGACAAAAGCCAAGTCACTAACTCGGACCAGCCGGAAGACACCACATCACCACCGTAGACACGTGTCAACTAGTCACATGATCACATAGCCCAGAGATGGGCTATGTGAACATGCGACAAGGTCATAAGACCACCTCATCACCACTCGCCGGCCAATTAGGAATGCCCATGTCACTGGAAACACCGGCCCCACCAACTAACTGCCAAGCATTCAGTGACCACGCGAAAAACCGCCCGCTAGGTCGTGAGATGCTAGCCGCTAACCACCAAACATTCAGAGATCACGCGGCTAACAGTCATCGAGTCACTGAAGGTTAGGCTCCTAACTGCCAGAAATAAGAGATTGTGTGACAACACATTCACCAAGTCATCGAATAAGAGATGTAACCGCCAGGAGATTTGGAGAATTAGTGACACAACCGAGCAAGGATAGGGCCCCACCATCCATCACACCTACGTAGTTAAGACCAAGGTCGAAAACACACAAAGTTTTCAATGCCAAAAGATAAGTTCACCAAAGTGGGAAGGCACAAGGTCAAAAACAATGAAGGTTTTCAAACATACCAAAAACATCATGGATTTTCAGAAACACTGTGGGTTTTCGACACTGTGGTAGATTTTTGAAATTATTTTCTACAGACCTTAAAACTTGAACAACTTTCTAGATTTTTCGATTTAGCACATACAATCTGGGCTAGAGCAAGGTGACACATTGAAGAACATAGTGCTAAGGGCACTTCAAGAAAATTTACAAGAAAATAGGCCATTTCCATAAGACATTGCAATGACAGGAAAATGGACTAACAGTGGCTCTAATTGGGGATGCATGGCTCTTGCAGGCATGGCAAGGATTCAGAATCACTGGGAGAGCAGACCATCCCATTGGACAAAAAAGAAGGGACCTCAAAAAACATAGGGAATAGGAAGGAAAAGCACACAGCAGAAAGGGAAGAATATTTATAGAATTTACAAGTATGTACAACCAAGCTCAAGGCCTCAAAAGAAAACCAGTGACCCTCCTGCATCAAAAATCTAGTTTTCATCCACATATGCAACCAGCCACTTGAAAATTTCATGACCACCTTGTTGTAAATATATGTGAATAACCATGGGCTGAAAAATGAAACTATATTGATAACTACCCATGTTCTTCCAGTCACAACCACCATATTCATATTCAAATTCCAAGAAGTAGGGAACATCACTTATTTCTCCCCACTGATTGGAAGTAAAAATATCATCTAATAATGCATTAGGAAATGGAACATATTGACTGTCATGCATTGTCATAAAAGTACCTGGCCGAGAAGGACTTGAATCCTCTGATTTACCTTCACACATTGCTTCAGCCATTGAGCAATTTGGTTCCTCCATGATGTCCTCATGAATTGGATCATGAACTAAGTGAAGGTCTTCTTCAAAGATTCTGTGATAGGGGAATACTGCATCATCATTTTCACCAAAAGAATTTTTGTCCCAACTATTGAAGACTGGGTCCTCAACACTGTCACACTCAATATCATACTTAGCAGAAATAGGGAAAGGGCTTGAACAAGAAATTTGTTCATCACTGTAATCTTGATGACAGGAAAACACACTGTCATGTCCTTCTACTTCTCTTTCTACAGAGTCACTACCAGAGGGGAAATTCTGTATACATGGGTCATCAAGATCTCTCTGAAGACTAGCCTCATTATTAGTGTCAAAGACTATATCACAGGGGAGCTGCAAATTAAAGTCCAGACAAAGTGCATACATTTGGAATTCATCAGCCAAGAGTGCTGAAATCTCTTGATTGCTCAATGGACTTTGGGCCTTGATATCATTTTCCTCAGCCTCACCCCTACTGCCACAAATATCATCCTTGTGAGGAACAAGGATACACATTTTTGGCCTTAGATCATCCTGTGTGAAACAATCTATGCAGGAATCATCATCTGCATCATATCCAATATTCTGCCCTTCACACAAAACATCATCAAACTGGGACAAGAAGATTGCCTTCTCATGTTGACAAGAAGAAAAATCTGCAGATAAAAAGGAAATATTGTCATCCTCAAATTCATCTTCAACATCCTCATATGCACTGATCTCAGAATTAGCTTCATAGTCAACACTCTCTGCATAGTGAGAATCAACATTAGAAACACTGGCCTCCTCATGAACATCATCAGGAGCCACCAGTCTTAGCAATCTTATGTCCTCTACTAACTATCAGTTCACCATTTTCAACCTCGCTAATTCCTTCTTGAGAGCAACAAATTTATCAAAATGCTCAAAAAAATTAGCTCTCAACACATCCCAAGAAGGGATTGAACATGAAGGCAAAGACAAGAACCACTTCCTTGCACCATCAGAAAATGTGTGCACAAATAACCTCATGGTAATATCTTCATGTTCAACATCCATATCTCCAAAAATACCCATGACAACATCAGCATGCTGGCTTGCAGAAATAGATCCACCAGCCATGAATCTTGGCAAGCACTTCCCATCCTTAGTAGAGAACTCATTAGGGGCACCTTCAATGCCATTAAAACAAAAGGGCCTATAGTCCTCCATGAGGAACTACCCACTACAACTCATCCCTCTGCAACAGTGCTACACACTTGATAGGGAAACATTTTCAATAAGAGAATACCTAGAAGTTTTGCAGCAGAAGACCTTTGGCTGGAAACAGGGTAGATCTAGAGCTCACCTTGAAGCTCCATCATATAACTTTGTCATGTAGAGCCACCACCTCCTTCAGAGGAAAATAATTTATTGTTTCTTCTTCCAACCAACATAAAACTCACTAGGATTTACACACTGTCTATCAGGAAAATGCATTGATCAAATAGAGACAAATCAAAGCCGCCACTCACAACTAGGTGAGAAGATTTTGCAAATGCTTGTTTTGTATATCTGAATCTTTTCTAGACTCTCCCCAACAGAGTTTCCATCTTGATGGTGATCTTTTTCATCAAAGGTTAGCTTGGCATTAGAATTGATAGGGCTAATGTCACATTCACTCAACACTCCAAATCTGACAGGAAAAAGGGCCAACTGATAAGGATCAAAGAGAGATCCTTCTACACTTTGAGCTCCACATCACTCAGGTGGGTGTACCTCATCTACACACTCATACAACTTGTGTCACACTATAGGCCTGCAGGTCACTGACTGTGGAATGGTTTTCAAACTCTTCTAGGTATCCTATACCTCAATGAAGCCAATATCCCATGCAATGTTGTTAGTCCATTTTCCTGTCATTGCAAAGTCTTATGGAAATGGCCTATTTTCTTGAAAATTTTCTTGAAGTGCCCTTAGCCCTGTGTTCTTTAATGTGTCACCTTGCTCTAGCCCAAATTGTATGCGCTGAATCGAAAAATCCAGAAAGTTGTTCAAGTTTTAAGGTCTGCAGAAAATAATTTCAAAAATCTGCCACAGTGTCGAAAACCCACAATGTTTTTGAAAATCCATGATATTTTTGATATGTTTGAAAACCTCCGTTGTTTTCAACCTTGTGCCTTCCCACTTTGGTGTGCTTATCTTTTGGTGTTAGAAATTCTATGTGTTTTTGACCTTGGTCTTAACTGCGTAGGTGCGATGGATGGTGGGGCCCAGTCCTTGCTCGATTGCGTTGCTGATTCTCCAGATCTCCTGGTGGTTACATCTCTTATTCGATGACTTGGCGAATGTGTTGTCATGCAATCTCTTGTTTCTAGCAGTTAGGTGCCTAACCTTCAGTGACTCGGTGACTGTTAGTCACGTGATCTCTGAATGTTTGGTGGTTAGCGGCTAGCATCTCACAACCTGACGGGCAGTTTATCGCGTGGTCGCTAAATGCTTGGCAATTAGTTGGTGGGGCTGGTGTTTCCAGTGACATGGGCATTCCTGATTGGCCAGCGAGTGGTGATGAGGCGATCTTTGCCCTTGTCACATGTTCGCATAGCCCATCTCTGGGCTATGCGATCATGCGACTAGTTGACACGTGTCTACGGTGGTGATGTGGTCTTCCGGCTGGTCTGAGGTGGTGACTTGGCTTTTGTCAGTGGGTCTGTTGTCACGATGGAGTGAGTTGGCATCTTCTGATTGGTTGGTAGAATGACATGTTGGATAGTGTCGGTGGGTCCGTAGTCTTCTGAGGAAGTTAAAGCATGGACAGATCTGGTGGTTATCGTTATACCGCTGAGTGGAGGTGCTCACTTTTTAACATCATGGTATAGTGATAGCCGTCGATTTTGGTTTATGAGGAGACTGCTCAGTGGACCCATTTGTCAGAGGTGGT